>NEWO01000371.1:544341-638596 GCA_003013225.1 Phalaenopsis aphrodite | reverse complement strand
ACCTAAACCCTAAATTATTCAGTGTCATAATTCCATATCACAAAAAAGTGGCTCCTTACAAAGGCAAATCAAAGTAATATTCAAATCTTAAGGTTTGAAGTAAGAACCCCTAAAATAGTACATGACATCCTCTCCTCGACTAGCTCTCAAGTTAGTGTGAATTCCCTGGCATTCCTTCTTGGACTAGTCACCCAATTCATACCATGATTAGATGTGGGTCAACTAGCTTTCCAATTTTAAGATGCTCTAGTAAACTAAAATCAAATTCAAATTTGAGTATATATGTCAAACCTCGTTACATGGATTTAAGGCTTCATAGGCCTGTACTAGTAATCGGTTGGATGTGAGCCCCTCGGCGTTCCTTTTCTATCGAGTAACCATTTTTATCTTTTGGGTTGCATATGAATATGTTTGCATTTTTTTCTAAAGTAACATATATATATAATATTTCCTAAACACTAAACCCTAAACCCTAAATTATTTAGTGTCATAATTCCATATCACAAAAAAGTGGTTCCTTGCAAAGGCAAATCAAAGTAATATTCAAATCTTAAGGTTTGAAGTAAGAACCCCTAAAATAGTACATGGCATCCTCTCCTCGACTAGCTCTCAAATTAGTATGAATTCCCTGGCATTCCTTCTTGGACTAGTCACCCCATTCATACCATGATTAGATGTGGGTCAACTAGCTTTCCAATTTTAAGATGCTCTAGTAAACCAAAATCAAATTCAAATTTGAGTATATATGTTAAACCTCGTTACATGGATTTAAGGCTTCATAGTCCTATACTAGTAATCGGTTGGATGTGAGCCCATCGGCGTTCCTTTTTTATCTAGTAACCATTTTTATCTTTTGGGTTGGATATGAGTCTGTTTGCATTTTTTCTAAAGTAACATATATATAATATTTCCTTTTGTTATATGGTCACCTTATATTGAGTAAGGCATCCTCTTTTCGATCCGACTTGGTGGCAAATTTTAGTCTCTATGCTTTTTACCAACATGTGTGATCACTTGATTAGCCTTCAAAAAAGATATGAGTCCTCGTGCTTTCTACTTTAAACTAATTGTTTTTTTTTCCTCCTTTTCTTCAAAAATTATTTCATTGAATTATCTTTAGGCGTCTTTTTTCCTAAGATTCCTCACAAGAACTTTGAACGGTTTTCATTTCCAAAATTCTAAAATTAAAAATTTACAACAAAAGAATGAAACTCAAAATTCAAACTTAAATTTCATTTTCCATAAGCATATTTTGCATAAGATTCACCAACAAAAATTCTTAGAAAATTTAAAAATCAACACTCAAACTTAAATTCAAATTCAAATTCAAATTCAAATTCAAATTCAAAATTCAATCGATTATGAGTATTATTATTTAGATATTCTTCTAAGCTTGTTGGTCTGTTCGGTCAACTTCAATACATGTGATAAACTTGTTCAGTAAATCACACATAAATATTTCTTAGTGGCACTCCTAGAAGACTATTGGAGGAACCAATATCAAGCTAGGACTTTGAAATATTTTTTTAATCATTATAATTTCATTTACTTGGTTTTAACCCTTAACCTTGGTTTGAGATGGTTAAATTCTAGTTATTGAAGAATAAGTTGAATTCCTATAGACTTGGCAATGCATTAAGCTACTCTATAACCCTAAGGACTTAGGTCTTCTACTTGGTCTATCTCATTGGGCACTATGCACCTCCCTTTCATAATGCCTTGGATAAACTTTTCTTTGGTTCATAGAGAGCCCATTGGGAGGCTCATGCTGAACTATGATAGAGTTTACCCTTTAATAAAAGAGAAGATAAAATAAAAATAAAATAAACAAACAAAAATTTAAATCAACAAGGTCCAATTTAAATGAAAATTGACCCAAAATTAAAATTAAAATTAAAACTCATTAACACTTCAAAAATGAGATAAAATTTGAAATAAATTCACCAAAGTACAATTAAAATCAAGAATATTGAATTTATCAAAATTATAAAAACTAAATTCCTCAAAGTAAAATCACCAATTAGAAATGTACAGAATATAAAATTTGAAATTATTAAATAAAAAATTAAACTTAAAACCAAAACCAATTAAAAATCTAAAGTACAATAAAAATTAAAATAAAGTCACCTAAAATTGTTACTAAAGTCCAAACCAATAATTCCAAAGTAAACAAAGTGAAAATCAAAAACATCATAAAATTAAAATCAACCCAACCATCAAAATTTAAATCAAATCTAAAAAACCCAAACTCACTAAAGATCAGAATGACCTAAGTCAAAATTGAAACTAAATCAAACATCACTAAAGTTTCCAAATTGAAAAACAAGGTAAAATTACAACGTCAAAATCATAACTCAACAAAATTAAAAGCCGAGTAAAACTATAGTAAAAGGTAAACCAAATTTAAATGAAAACATCAAGTCCACCTATTATTAAATTCATAATCAAAATGAAATATAATTAAATTTACTAAAATTATATAATCCAAATATAAGTCTAAACTAAAACCAAACAAATAGACCAAAGTTCAAATAAACAAAGTTGAATCAAAGTAAAATCCAAAATTCATTAAAACTATAAAAATTAAACTAACCAAAGTTAAAACTAAATCAAACAAAAACCACTTAAACCTAAATGCACCTCATTAAAGCCGCACTCAAATCAAACCCAAAATTCACCAAGTCCACCCCTTGAGCAAAGTCATCAAGCCTAGCCCACCTCAAGAAGAGCCACCCATTTTCAAGGTAAGCCAAACCAAAGCCAATTTAGCTCATGACAAAACAACTCAAGCTAAAGGCCAAATGCAAGCCGAATTCGGGCCACCAAGGAACCCTACGCCAAGTCAAATCCAAAAGTCTGTGCCACAAAATTGGCCAAACCTTAAACCCGTGCTCATAGCCATCTTTGACAATGACAAAGTAAGATCACTCATGTAATTCCAAACCACCCAAAGTCAATCTAAGCCACCTAAAAATAAATGGGGAGAATCCAAACCCAAGGAAAGAACCATCAAGACTCACTTACCCAAAAACAAAAGAAAATGAACCATACTAAAAACAAGCCTACCCTAATACTATGGTTCCTTCCTAAAGACCAAACCAATCATTTCAAAGCCAACACAAGCTACCCTATGGCCTCCGATGGCTATGTAAAGCCCAAACTAAGAGCTCCTTACTGAAGCAATAACTCATTCCCCTTACCCAAAACTCTGCCAAAATCCTCTCAGATTACTTAGTCAATCTCCCTCATTAATTCCCTACCATCCCAAGCTCAAGCCATTGCCCTTCCTCCAATAAATTCTCCAAGCTGCAACAAGAACAAACTCAATTGCTCACTCAAACTCACCAAAACTCAAAATTGAGCCTTTTATAAGCTTCCCCAAGTCCTATAATCAACTCCCCCACCATTTTGCCTCTGTCTCAAGTTCTCCAACCCTATCCAAGACCAACCCGTGCACCTTTTTGATCAAACTCATACATTGACTCAGCATCGCTTCGATTGGAGCTCATGGAAGGTGTGTTGGACCAAATCAACAACGAATCATGCAACCGATCAAGGCCAAACCACTTGGGCCAAAGTATAAGCTCAAAACTTCATCTTGATGTTCAATCTTGGTCCTTTTTGAAGAGAACAGTCATGTCATGCAATCTTAGTCATACGATGTGAACCCTAGGGCCTAGAGATCCTTTCGGATGTGTTAGATCTTAGCTTTGCATTTAGGATCTTCTGGATTAAGCGTTTGATCAAAGAGTGTACTAGATGGGATGTCTGAATAGAAAGGGAAGCCAACCGCGGAGCGCTGTGTGGAGTGTAGCATCTGCCAAGGTGGTCGTGGAGAGCGAGTCGTCAAATGCATTAAATAGATAAATCTGGGATTTTGGAATTAATTAAATATAAAAAAATCAATGAAACTTTAAAATGCATAACTAAACAAAATAAAAATCATAAAAATACAAAATAAAATTCTAAGAGCGGAGTAAATAAAGAGAGTTAAGAAAAAACAAAACTAAAGTTAACCCACTATCAATTCAGAATTTAATTAAAACCATTAAAACATTAGAAAGCCTATAAAAATTAAATATAATTCAAAATTAAATGAAAGTTGAAATGATTAAGCCTTTGCCAATCAGAACCTCCCATAATTTTCCAAAGTTCAAATACAAAAAATTAATTTAAGAATTTGTAATTTTGTTTAAAATGAGTGATTAATTTGACAATAAAATAGAAAAAATAAAATAAAAATAAAAAAATTTAAAATCAAATGGAAATTAAAAAAGGATATTAAAAACAGTCAACACATGAAATAAAATGATTTTACCCTCTGAAATCTAATAAGCCATTTAAATGAAAGTAAGATTATATTTATAAAATCTAAAATTTGTACTTTTAACCAGCCTTTGCCCCTAAATCTTAAGTAGAACAGAGAATTACCCTTTAAATTTTAATAATTGGACCTATTAAATAAGTGAAAAGAAGTAATTAAAGCAAAACCACATATAAGGTAGATTTGTAATTACTAAAAATATGGAAAATTACACTTTATAAATCTATAAATATTTCAATAACTACAAACCATGTGATGAATGAGTAAATTCAATATTTAAAAAATTTAAAGAGAAATTGGTAAAAGTAGCAAGCCAAATCAACCAAATTTTAATTAAAATTGGATTAAACTAGAAATATATAAATTTCCCCTTAGGCAACATTGGCCATTTAAAGAAATTAAATCTTGGGAAATTTAATCACAACTAATCAAAATATTTTTTAAAAAAATACAAAATTGGAAAGACGAAAGACAATCATATTTGAGATTTTAGAAAATTTTGAATGTGCCCTTCTTAACCATTAATCCCTCAGGGCCTGTTTGGAGGCAGCTTATAAGTGCGGGCAGCGTTTTGTCGTACCGTTTGATTCACGCGTTTCACTAGCTTATCTGAAACTGCGTTTGGGTTATTACACTAAACGCTGGTCGTGGGTCGACCGCAGCAGCCGGCCCGCGGACCGCTTTTCAGGATAAGCAGTTTATCCTGAAATGCATAAGTTGTTCCAAACGGACATCAAAAGTTAACATTTATAAAACTGGCAACTAAATGATCATAAATCAACAAAACAGAAAAGACTTTATAAAATTGGAAAATTTAAAAATAATGAAGGACTTATTTATAATTTCCCAAAATTACAAATATGCCCTTGAGATGAAGTAATTTTAAACCATTACCCAAATATTAAATAATAATAATATAACAGAATTTACATACTTAAGAGTGAATTTGAGCTTTTTTGTAGCTTTTCCCCAAAATTACAAATATACTCATCTCATTATTAAACTTAATAAATTAAATTATCAAGATCATAAAGTTCAATTTTCAACATGAGATGAAGTGCTTTGAGCCATAAATTGGCACATTTACATATATACTCTTGCAAACTAAAACCCTCACTAGTTTTGTAAAGAAATCCCAAATTGAATGAAATCTTCGCCAACAAATCAAGTAAACAAAGAAGCCCTTGAGCCCACATTGGCCATTTAAAGAACTTAAGAACTTGGGAAATTTAATTACAACTCTTACGCCATAAATTTGCATTTTACAAATATTTAAAACCCTTATAACCTAATGAAATCTTCAGCAACAAATCAAATGAACGAAGAAAAAACATAGTGTTAATAAAATCACTCATTAAACTATTTTTAACAATATTTAAATAATTAAACAAATAAGTAAACATAATGATTCATAAAAATCTCAAATGAACTTGGGACGATTTGAGAACTTTCGAGGTTATTTAGAACATAAAATTGTACCTCTATAAAATTCAAGAGTCTTAGAGGTCATATAAAATTATTATGAATTAAAATTAGAAAAAACAATTGTATTAAAAATCAAATAAAAATTAAGAGACTATCAAATTCAAAATAAAATAAAATAACTAAAATATGATGCTATTAAAACTCAACCAAATTCATTAAATACGGAAGACAAAAACTTAAAGTGAACTCCCTAATGAACAAACAAAATAAAACATACAACTTCAATAATAATCCACCACATATCTACAAATATTTATTGGACACTGCAACACATGGTTGCTCACAAAAATATTTCAACCATGATTGGATTTACTATCTTTCCAATTTAAGTCAGGGACCATGACAAGTCAGAATGATGGAACCATGGTACCTTCACCAGGTTTAATCCTTTTTTCCCCCAACAATTAATAATTTATCTTTTAGACATTATAGAGCTTTAATTTTAAGATTAGGTTGGGTGAGGTCATTCTTTCATGTTCTGCTTTGTGCTTTTTTTTTGTGCTTTGTGCTTATTTGCTCATTAGACATTTATTTGAGATTAGTAAATTAACTTTATTAACTTTATTATCATTATAAACTACACTTTTGTGACATGCTTGTCTTGTTTGTAGTTTTTCTTAAATGTTCTTAGGCTATCATAGTAAGCTTGAGATGTGCTGACTTTATTTTACATGACTGTGGTAGTAAATCTAGGCTGCCATAGAAATATAATTTTTTTTTTTTATTTATGTTTTGTTTTTCTCTTTTTAGAGTTAAGCTGTTTGTCATAATTAACTATTGACATCCGGACATCCAAAGAAAAATAAATACAAAAGCAGCGGATAACCCTCCAAAAAACCAACAATGATGTTCGAATGGCATCTTTGACCATCGAGTCTGACATGGGTCTAGAGTTGGCACCCTCTTGGTCGTTTTTGTCGTGTTGCTTTATTTATGCTCGATGGATTCAAACAAAATTTAGGTATGCTCATTAAGGACTAAATTTTCTACCCAAAAATAAATAATTTTGAGTATAATTACTCAAAAATTAAAGAAAATTCTTAAGCAACCCCAAAAATGGATACTTTATTGGATTGACACCTTAAAAACATTATGCATTTAAAATAACAAGATTGGCATTAATTAAAATTGAGTAGAAATAATTTTGTGATTTTGAAATGGACATGAAAAATCACTTTAGACAAACATTTCATATTGTGTATGTTCTTTATTTTCAGGCTCGCACCCATTGCACATAAAGGGTTAACCTGTTCTTTGAGAGTGACCGTCTTATAGAGTGAGTTATGTCTTTGCATATCATTTAGTTTGATGGACAACTTCTAAACATTCATCAAGGACTTGTATACACCGTCTTATAGAGTGAGTTATGTCTTTGCATATCATTTAGTTTGATGGACAACTTCTAAACATTCATCAAGGACTTGTATACCTATTACAAAACTTTCTCTATTCACTCGGCACTAAAAGTTAAAATAATAAATAATTTAAGTGTGTTAAGCTTTAAATATTTAACTTTTACAAATACATGTTTGTGTCAATATTTAAGACATTATGCATATCATTCACACGTAAACAACTCGACTTTACAATCGAGTTCTAAGACCTATTTTTCTTAATAAATAACAAAATATATTATCTCACATACATTAAGATCAATCATGCATGATTTTACTACAATTAAGTGGTTTAGTTGGCAGTCGTTTCAGGCAGGGTTATAAGTCCATTAAATTTTATTTGTTGTGCTCTCTTCTTTTAGACCAGACTTCAGTCATAAAATTTTGATGTTGTTCATCTAATTACAAAAGAAAACTCCACCTTCTACATTTTCTCACGATCATAAATCCTGTGATTTAATTCACCAAATTTGTAATAAATTGTAAAGTGAAACATCAAATAAATCTCTTTTCAAATCATTAAAGCTAAACAATATGATAATTGAGATGTTATTGAATTTTTCAGTTTCTAGATCTACTCTTTTTCCTATAGGTTCCATAAATAAAATGTTCGACTTTAAAGTCTTTCTATTTTGATATTTTTTATGATCAATCGTGGAAATTAAACTTAAAAATTTATTGAAGATAGACTGCAACCATAATCAACAAACTTTCTTAACTTGTATTCCTTAAAATGTAATTAACAATAGGAGCATGCCCTTATAAAAGTTTAAAGCCAAAATTAATCTAAATCATATATAGTCTTCATATTAGATAGGAGAAATTTTTTTTTTTGTTTTAGTCGTAAATCTTACAAATATTTAAGATTTCTTTGTTTAAGTAATTGAACCAATCATAAAATGATTGTTTTATCTTTTGAGAGAGTATATTACTGATGATTTCTTATTTGATTATTTAAAAAATTAAATCTTTGAATATGTACGGCTTCTAACGTTAACTGTCCCAAAAATAAAACAGATAGATGTTAATGAAATCAAGTATAAATCCTTCACAAGCAAAGAATTTTGATAAAGTCTGACTAACCATCCAACATATTGCTCTAATCAGAAATTGTCGAGACAAACCATTAACAATTTCTTAAAGACAAGCTTGAACCAAATACAAAACAAACCAAATATTACTGCACAATTTCTTATGAAGTCATCGAGAGCCTTTTTCAGCTCTATAGATCTCAAGTATACTGGCAGCCGATCTATTGTACTGAGCGAGTAAACACATTTTATAACCGTTTTTGACAGTGCAGCATCCAACTTTGAGGACAACAAACACTATTCATGTATTTATGATCTTCATGAAGATTTCATATAATATAAGGATAGATGTTTCAGTGCATATTTTACATATTTCTGTAGGGTTTAGTCCCGTAACAGATCTTATTTCTTTTTCACAACAAATTCTGATATATTAAATAGCAATAGCAAATATTCCTGTTTTAGCATCAAATTAGTTCTATAATTCAATGATATCAGCACACTTCTCAAAATTTTAGCCCACCCAAGTGCGGTTATATACTGGTCGTACAATTGAATTGTCTTGTTTTGAGGTAGACCGCTCAATAGTATATCATCATTTTAGAGATGATATGATAAAACATCTGATTTATGAATAAGTTTCTTTTGATGATATCTGTATGATACATGCATTCTATGTTGACAAAAAAAGAAGTGGAAGAACCTAATTTTGATTGATCTCATGGTGTTTGTCAGCACGACTTAGGGTTGTAAATGAGTTGAGCTCAGCTTTAGACATGCTTAACTCGAGCTAGGCTCATTCCTCAAAATACAAGCTCGATCTCGAGCTTGGGTAGAGCTCAAATGACTAGCTCAAGCTCTGTTCATGGAATGGCAGGCTCGCAAGCTAAGCTCAAATTATCTTAGACGCTTGCCAAAAAAACCATCAAAGTAATTGATGATGAGAGAGAGCACGGCTACTACAGCTCACTTCAAAAGGCATTGGCGTGGCAAAAATTTAGCTAGACAAGCCGGCTCACGAGCCAAGAAGCAAGCCTCGGTGATCTCAAGCTTGTTCAATAAATGACCTTAAGCTTGAGCTTGGGCTCAAGCTCGTGGCTCATTAAGCTCATTTGATGAGTCGAGCTTAGGAAAGCTCGCGAGCTGGCTTGGCTCGCTTACACAAAATACCAAGAGTTAAAAGTTCATGGGTCCTCTAAGGTTGAACAATTTTGATTTCAAACTCAAATTAAAATATTGGGCCATTTACAGACATACCACCCAATTTCTATGCAGTTACATATCTAACTTGTCACCATTTTAAATTTTAAAAAGTGAAATGCACATTTTCATGCATAGGCAAGGTAGCATGTATGTAAGAATTAAAGTTTAGGCGTTAGATATGAAAAAACATAGGAATTGAGTGGTATGTATGTAAATTTTCCTAAAATATTATAACTTCTTCAATTTAAAAGAAGCACAAGAATCTGGCGCTAATGTTATTAAACAGCACAAAATGATGAATTGAAGATCTATCAAATCAATAACTTCAGTAAAGAAGTGGTAAACCACTCCAAACTCGACCATTTAAACTTCAAACCAAGATAAAGGTAAACGTAATATCACACGAGATCTTAATAAACCTCCTCAAGAAATCCAAGATAAAGACAAACGAATCAACTAAATATCCTCAAGTAGATTATAACGTTTGTCTTAACTTATTTGAACAAAATCTCCCTTTATTAAGTGTTTATAATGCTTTGTTGTTACCTTCTGAGCTTCTTAAAACTGTGAAAGCATTGTTTGAATTTACTAATGAAAAATTAAAATGACATTCTCTTACCTCTTCAAATAATGAGTGCTTGCTAAAAAGTGATAGATTAAATTGAAATGATTTTGCAAAAAAGGCTTTTTCAATTCATTCATGATGGGCTTATATAGAGCCTTACAAAGTATACTTACGAATAAATCGTTATATTTCATCTATTTATAAATATGATCTTGCATCAGATACAAATCTCAACACTTCCCCTCAAGATGGGTAAAAGATATTCATGAAGCCCATCTTGTAACATAACCTAGATAAATCTAAAGAGCTAAGTCCCTTAGTGAGGCAATTTGCCACTTGCTCTCCAGTTGTTGCATGACAAAGCTCCAGTAATTTGTTATTCAGCTTTTCCTTGATGAAGAACCTATTTGGTTCTATCATGTTGCACCGAATTGTTAGCAATATTGATTGTCGACTTGTCACACCACAACTTCATTAGAGTTCCTTGATCCACTTTGAGTTCAACCAACAAGGCTTTCAACCACATCATCTCAGCAACTCCTAATGTCATGACCTTTTATTATGCCTCTGTTGTTGATCTTTCTACAATTGAATGTTTCTTGTTCTTCCATGAAACCAAGTTGCCACCAACATACATGCAGTATCGTGATGTGGATCGTCTGTCATCAGTACAATTTGCCCAGTCAATCACAAAAGCCCTCAATATTTACATGCACATTCTTCCTAAATATTAACCATTTCTCTTGTGCAACTTCAGATACCTCAAATTGATACATAGCATTCATATGGCCCTTCCTTAGATCATGCATGTAGAGGCTCACCACACTTGCCACAAAAAAGATATCAGGTCGAATGTGGCATAGATAGATCAGGCGGCCCACCAGCCTTCGGTACCTCTCACGATCAACTAATTCACTTGTCTCTTTACTGAGCTTGACCTTCTGATCAATTGGAGGGACTGTTGCTTTGCACCCCCACATATTTATCTTCGTGAGAAGATCTAGTACATACTTTTTTTAGGACAGGATCATCCCCTCAAGTCCATGGGTCACTTCAATCCCAATAAACTATCTGAGTTGTCACAGATCCTTAGCCTCAAATTGCTTCCCCAATCTTCCCTTAAGTTAAGCAAGCTCTGTTTCATCATCACCAGTAATAATTATGTCATCTACATACACAGCAGGTATGGTAGTATGACCTTTATGTTGCTAAAAGAGCACAATGTGGTATGAATTGATCTGCTGATATCCCATACCAACCATCGTCATTCCAAACTTGTCAAATCAGACTCGAGAAGACCGCTTCAAGACATACAATGACTTCTTGAGCCTACACACATTGCCCACTATCTGGGATGTACTGAAACCTTGTGGCATGTCCATATATACCTCCTCCAGTAGCTCTCCATAAAGAAAAAACATTCTTCACATTCAGTTGGTGGGTCTCCATCCGCCATTTAGCGCCAGAGAAGTCGGTTTCCTCATCGTGATCATCTTTAAAACTAGTGCAAAGGTTTCATCTTAGTCAATGACATGTGTTTAATTGTACACTTTTTTCACTAGTCGTGTGTTGTACCTCTCCACCCTCCCTTTTGGAGTTTGTTTCATCGTGAAGTTCCACTTACTTCCAACTGCCTTCTTCCCCGCTGGTAGTGGTAGAATCTCCCATGTTTGGTTTTTATCAAGAGCTCCAAGCTCTTCATGCATTGCCACTTTCCACTTGGGATCCTCTTTAGCAATCTGTCAATACTTGGGTATAACAAACAGAGTCCAATGATACAATGAATGCTCCATGCAAAGGTAAGATGTTATAATAAGAAATAAAATTAGCAATGTCCACTTCTCAGTCAAAACGATCAGGAGGATGCCCTGCATTGCTACGGTAGGTCCTCCTTAATGTTGGGGAGGTAGAAGTGGACGGACAAGGAATAATATCACTTGGGAGCTTTGAATCAACTGTGGATGGAACATGTGTCTCAAGAGTTAAGAAAGACCAAGGCAAGAAACTTATTGGCATGGCAGACTCTATCCCCTCGATTTGCTTCTTCCTCCATGCATACACATTTAGCTCACGTTCAGCCCGAATCCCACCACCTCTAGTTTCAATCTCCTCGATTTATCTCCTCAGTTGATTCATCCCACGTCACAGGTCATGGCATTGATCCCACTTGCATCACTCCATCACCACTACTACTCTCTCTCTCTCTTGCCTCATATCTCCAACGCATGTTGAGTCGCCAAAGGGTGAATTCACCTCTAGAGTGTAGTATGGTTCAAACTATTTAAATGACATCAATACTCACAGAGAGTCACTTCTCAATCAAGTCCAACAGATATAACCCTTCTGAGTAGCAGACCAACCCATGAGCACACATTTCACAGTTCAGAGATGGAACTTCCCTATAGATGGTTTATTTTCTTTCACAAAGCATACACATCCAAATACATTCAGTAGAATGATCACACTATTATCTCCTTTCAACATCTGACAAGGAGACTTCCACTCTAGCACTTTTGAGGGCATCCTGTTAATCAATTGAGCGGGTATCAACACTGCTTGCCCCCATAACTGTTGTGGGGCATTCATTGTCGTCATCATGTTGCATACTACCTCTAGATGACGATTCTTTCTCTTTGCTACTCAATTTTGTCCTGAAGTGTAAGGGCATGTGGTTTGGTGATGTATCCTTTAAGCTGACAGGTAGTTTCCAAATATTTTGTTGATATATTGTCATATTATCATATCTCAGTGTCTTCACAACAACATCATATTGGGTGTGGATTGTCTTATGGAAATATTTAAAGCAAGCAACCACCTCACTATTCTGCATCATCAAGTATATCCAGGTAACATGAGAAAAACAATCAATAAATATAACAAAATAACGATAACCATTCATAGATTTAATAGAACAAGGTATCCATACTTCAAAATGAATCAAATCAAACAAACCAGAACTAACATAAGAGCTCGTAGTGATCTTGCCACACTCACAAACATCACACACCAGTTTCTCCTTTTTTTGTTTTTTTCCTACATAGATGGATACAACCGACATAGTAAACTAAGACTAGAATGTCTCATACGTCTGTGATGTAGCAATAACACATCCTCGACGTTCCTCCCAAATTCTCCTACTGCAGAGCTTTCTGCTATGGATGTCAGAGCTGAGTTCATCCCCTCTCGGTCCAAGTACTAGAGTTTGTTATGCCACTTTTCAATCCCAAGTGTTCGGCCCGTCCCTTTCTCTTGGAAGATCTCCTGAATATAAAAAAAAAATAATGCATTTTAGCAGGAGAATATAGGCAATAATAGATAAGAGGTTTACTGGAAAAAACGCATGCACAAAATTGAACAAAGTCAATTGATTTGTACATTTCACTATACTCTTATCAACTATAGGTTGCATTGTCCCATCAGCAGTTTGTATACTCTCCGGTACTGCTAGATGAGTATATAAAGAGAACTCTCCAGAAGTACCTATCACTTAACGATAAGCACCAGAATCTATGATTCATCTTGATGATTCTATGGTAGATATAAAGGCAAGAGCAAGTGTGCTACCAGTACATTTGTTGAAGCAAGCATTAGTGACAATGTTACCCCTTGACGTTGATGGATTTGAAACATCCTCAGCTCCATCTCCTGCTGCTTTCTACTTCCTCTTCAACGACACCAGACACTCATAATCCTCACTAGTAAAGATCACATCAATCTCTCCCTCATCCTCTGCTACTATCAAATTTGCCCAGTAGCTCCTTCCACTTTTCCGACCCCGACAACCACAACCTCGACCTCCACTTTGTCCACGTCCACCTGTCTCTTTCTCATTATGTGACTTAAGACTGACCCTGCTCAAATGTCCAACTTCACCACAATTGTAGCACTTGTGAATCTCCCCCTAGATATCTAGCATACCTCGACTCGCAGTTGCCAATGCTAATCGTGCAACAGAAAAATCACTCGGTTCAGAGTGTAGTTTCATGCGACTCCTGTATCATCGCTGTAATGGCCTCATCTAGTGTAGGAATAGTTGCCTGAGCTAAGAGAATTGATCACCTTTGGTCAAAATCCCGGTTTAGATGAGCTAAAAACTGTTGTGCAAAGATTTCTCCCTTCTTACACCCCGGATCACCACAACTCGACATAGTTGAGAAGTGATCAAGATCTTGCCACAGCCGCTATAATTCTATAGAGTACTCCTGAATCGATCTATCACCCTGAACCCCTTTATCTCACGTGAATTTAAAACACCCTCATGTGGTTCTCAGTCCTAACACAGTTTCTCTTCAGCATTGCCCATATGTCATTCACCTTGTAAATGCATTCACTGATGTCGCACTTGATGAAATCATCGAATTGAGTAGTCGGGTGTAAATCAATGCGTGTGTACTCCCCCACTCATTCCCCTCAACACTGTCACTCTTTGGCTTGACCTTTGTCAGGTATCATTCTAGTCTCTTCCCTACTAGAGCTCCCTTGATACGATGCAACAAACTCAGATATGTTGTCAGTCCATCAAGCTTCAAATTCGAAGGAGGGAGATCTTCACATGCATCTGAGCATGTGCTGGTGTAGTGGCTCCTGTCAAGAAGCTAGCTTCCTGTATGAGTCTGACCAATGCCTTTAGAAATTCAGGATCTATGTTCCATAAAATTTTCAATCGTTTACCTCTTACACTATCTCTGTCTCCAGTATCCTCAATCATTAAGGTAAATCTAGAGCACACAGAATATACACAGACTTCTTGTCTGACTCCTTTCTCTAGAAGATAATCGCGGAACTTTACTAGGTATGAAATACCATCAGAAGTGGAACCCCGCTCCGCTCCTTCCCCTCGCAGTAAACTTTTGCAGAAGCCCTTCGCGACAGAAATGCTTCAATCCTTCCGAGAAAGTGTCGTGATCCCGTCTTTCTTCTTTATCGCGACCAAAATTCCCGCAAACCCCGATCTCGCTCCTATCGAGATTGTCGCAATCTGTACCCGCGTCCGACTGCCACGATCCCTTCCGCCCTTTCGCGATCTGCGATCCTGCTCCGCAATGTCGTCTATCTCAATTAATGAAGGACGGAAGATTGATCCCTCCTCACCGATCGTGTCTGTGGCGATTCGTGGAAGAAAGGAATCAATCCCTATTCTTTGTATCGACGACGAACGAGACCCACGAGGGGCGTCGGCAGTGGGCTCTGATACCAAATAGAAATGATTTTGCCAAAAAGGCGTTTTTTTAATTTCATACATAGAGACTTGCAAGGTACATTTACAAATAAATCCTGATATTTTATCTATTTACAAATATGACCCTACATTATATACAAATTTCAACACAATAGATCCTTCATATTTTTGCCTTGATTTATGATAATACTTTAGGAAACATCATAATTAATAGAGCTAACCTCCTCAGACAACACGACTGCTAAAATATATGTTTCAATATTAAAAAATTTCCTTCAGACAAACTGATGTTACATGGCTTAAATGAGAATTATCATAACAATAAGTTCAGGACTTACCCGAATTCTGCATTACTGATGATAATACATGCTTCTATGCTTTAGTATGGATGAAATTAACTGCATGAATATGAGAAGTTAACTTCTAATTTACAATATATCAAATATGCTCATGACACAGAAGAGTTTTTCATTCTTGGATGATTTAAAATTCTCTGTGAATGAGATTAACCAAAATCTATCAATGAAAAAGTTTAAAAGAAGAGGAAAAAAAAATCATATGTTTAGGTATAGAAAACATTTCGACTCAACTGACATAAAAGAGAAACCTTTACACCTAAGATGTCTGATAAACAATTCTACAATCATTCTTTAAACAGAAGCATTTTCGACGCCCTATCCAAAATCTGGATTGAAACGTAGGTTTCTTTGCCGCACAAAATTCATACTCCGAAGAAAATTAATGGAACTAAAGAACAAGCATATTGCTATGGTACATACCAGGCATCATTGCAGCCACAAATGATCATGTATTAAAATCACTACCGTGAGAGCTATGTGGCAAGAACTGAAGGAGAACTGTGACGAGCATTGTTACGGCCAAGGCCTAAACCCAATCCAAATGGAATCCTACTGCCTCTGCTGTTGTTGTTGCTGTTGCTGCCACTGGAGCTGTTTTTACCATGGCTACACTTTGATGTATGTACATGCCCATGAGTCCGTGGAGAGCCTTTGGAGTCGAAGTTGATGCTAAGATGGCCGTTGCCATCTGCATGGTTGGCTTGGTTCTCACCGTTCTGTGAAACTATGTTCGTCATTTGAATCATGTTTGTCTCTTCAGAATTCAAATTGTGATAGGCCACTTCTACGTCCTCATTATAGCCCTTTATTAAAAAATCCGAACAATTTTTGTAAACCCCATGGTCATACGGGTTTCGAAACTTGCCCCCTGGTCCCCTAAGATAGCTATATCGCATTCCATTGGCCATTTCGTTTGTTGTGATATTTCTTGAAATCTGTGTGAAATAAGGTAAATCAAATTGAAAGTTTTAGGGTTCTTACGTTACAGTCTATCTCACTGGGGAGATTGAAGTAAGCATTAAGGCCTACATTGCAATCTAAAATGAAAGGAAAAAAATAATCCTAAAGTTAACCCAATTGAACAAGGTTGCCGATGATGATGACAATGATGGCGGTGATGATGATGAGGGAGTTTTTTTTTTCTTGGTTTCATGTCATAATTTATAATGGTAGAAATAAATTTAAGGAAAGATAACACAGTTTATATGTTCTGCATACCTGTTGTGCCTGTACGATAGTTAATACTGCGACTCCAAAGAAAAGAAGGAAGACCACTACAAGAAATGACAATGCGCCTGGATGATGGATAGCAGAATAACTCAGCCATGCGCCAAAAGAAGACGGGGCTGTTGGATCTGTTGCAATTCCTGCATTAAGTTTTAATGGTCCAATGATTCAGATTAATATTCCCTGTAAAATAATAAAAATAAATAAAAGAGAAAATGATGGAAGAACCATACTTATAAATGTAACAGAACCAGTAATAACCATAGCAGTGACCTCAAGAAGAAGAAACATGAAGAAATCCCATTTATTTCTCTGTAGTAAATCAAAGTTTGAAGTAAATTATAGGAGCATAAACTTATTCCTGACAGTATAATAAAATCACTCCATTGAAATGTAATGCGCAACAGAAAATAAGAAAATAGTAAAAGAATCAATTAGAGAACCTTGCCAATACAATTTGATACCCATGGGCAGTGATGATCAAACTGCTCAACACATCTATCACATGTGGAACAGTGCTTTGCCCGCAGAGGCCTAACTATCTGACAAAATGCTAATAATATCAGTTAAATCAAAAGTTCGGATAATATCAACTGAACTGGCTAACATAAACGAAGTTCACAAAATTAGCTACCTTGCATGTTGCACATAGTTGAGACCAATTTCCTGCCAGTAAAGCAGGACTTTCGAGTTCTGTCTTTAGGAGAGGTTCCTATAAAACAAATGAGAACAATTAAATGTGTCATTTTTCTTAAGCATGGAAGCAAAAGATGCCTTCAAAAGAGCAGAGAAAATATGATCTCCCAAACTTTACCACCAAAGAGATTAACAAGAGGGTAAAAATTCCTTTAGAGCTAACGCTGTATAGGATTCCCCCAAGAAGGGGGGGAAATGATATAGGACTGAACATTCTGTCCAGTTGCTTAAACTTTAGATTAACTTAAATACATTTATATGAGAAGCTATATTTGGCCTTTATGGCATGCATGATTTCAATAACTTTTAAGATTATTTGTTAATGAATCAAATCTATCAAAATGACTTTGAGAGATTTCTCCGACTACATGCATAGGAAACTGTGAATTCATGTGTAGAGACATAATCAAATACTTGAATAAATATGAGTTTGTGACGATATTTAGCCTATATTTGATAGATGGTTTTGATTGCTGAAATACATTTAAAACTTGAC
The DNA here is from genome assembly GCA_003013225.1 of Phalaenopsis aphrodite. Lineage (NCBI taxonomy): Eukaryota > Viridiplantae > Streptophyta > Magnoliopsida > Asparagales > Orchidaceae > Phalaenopsis > Phalaenopsis aphrodite. The sequence goes on along the minus strand of NEWO01000371.1, from coordinate 620,637 downwards.
TTTCAAGAAGGCTTTATATATAAGTTCAATCATCCTCTTTTTTTATTATTATTCTTTTCTATGAAAATTAATAAAACTTAACGTTATTGATCAAAATAATTTTGTCATTTTAAATTGGTAGAGTATGTAAAGCACAGGAGGATGGTCCTCTCTCTCTCTCACTCTAACGCGGGGCTGCAGGGGGCTAAAACCACGCTGCTAGTTCAGTCGGGAAGCTGAACCGGTCGGGCGCTAATTAGGGATGCACCACACTGCCCTAGCATCTGCCCCTAACCAAGGCACCTCTACCCAAAAAATTTCATTCCTATCCCAAACACAGCCAAATTTTATCCGTAACCCTAATTTACCCTAGCTGATTTTCAAAATCAGCAACCTTAAATCAAATTTTTACACCCTCTTCACCTCCCAACTCTAAACCCAAACCATGCCACCAAGGAGATACATGTCCGAGCCTACCTGAGAAGAGATACAGTGCGAGATCCCGTGACTTCAACGGAAGCTTGCGGACATTAAGAATGAAACACAAAATGGACTTACCCTCGATGGTGACAAGGAAAGTCGAAGAGGCGAAAGAGACGAGAATTTCAACATCTTCCATAGGGAGGATATCACTGATGATGAAGCAAAAAGGCCATAACGCTTTCGAATCCAGTATCAGAGGAGACCAAAAGAGGATCCTAAATATGGAGGACATAGGGACTTAGGAATAAAGGTGGATCTACTAAAGGTCGATAGAGGTATGGATCCAGTTGATTTAATCAAATGGTTACAATCAGCTAAGAGGATCTTTGAGTACAAAAAGGTGTCAGAAAATAAAAGAGTGAAGCTTGTAACTTTTAAATAGAGAAAAAACGAATCCTTGTGGTGGGACAAATTGCAGAGACAGAAAAAAAGAGAAGGCATTGATGAGATTTTAAAGTGAAAAAAGACGAAGAAAACAATGCAGAATAAATATCTCCCACCCCACTACTACAAGGATGTATTTCTGAGACTCTACCACCTGCAGTAGAGAGACCTATCAATGAAGCAGTTCATGGAGTCGTTTGGTCATTGCAGATAAAGAGTGATTTGGTCAAGCCAGAGGAACACACCATAGCCCATTATCTTGGGGGTCTGAAGCTCACTATTAGCAATGTAGTGTTGCAGCCTTATAGGTCACTTAGAGATGTCCAAACCTTAGCTTTGAATGTGGAGAGGTAGCAGAAACAAAAGGCAACCACTTCCAGTCAGGCAGCCACCTACAGTTGAAGACACCTACAGGAACACGCCACAAGGAGTTAAAAAAACTGGTTCAGATATGAACAGAGCCGCCTCTGGTGAGAAAAAGCCTAAAAAGAGTAGCACGTCTAGTGATAAAAAATGCTTTAAATGTCATGGTTTTGGGCACATTACCTCTAGCTACCCGATGAGTCGAGTTGTGTATTTTTACAGAGCAGGGCATCATGAAGGAGGATAGCGATGAGGAGACAGTTGAGGAACAAAGTTTTCCACTAATGAAGGTGAGATGCTCGTGGTTTGACGGGTCCTACAAACCTAGGATTTGAGGGTAGTTGTAGTTTTGGCAGTTACAGAAGAAGTGTGATTTGGTCAAGCCAGAACAACACATAGTAACCTGTTATTAAGGGAGCCTGAAGCCCGCTATTAGCAAAGTAGTGTAGTTGTAGCCTTATTGATCACTTAGAGATATCCAGACCTTAGCTTTGAAAGTGGAGAGGCAGCAGAAATAGAACAGCCAACCACCATCAGACTGGTTGCCACCCACATTTGAAGACACCGGTAAGAGCATGCTTCATGGAGTTAAGAAAAATGGTCTGGATAAGGACAGAGCCACCCCTAGTGAGAAAATACCTAAGAAGAGAAGCATGTCTACTCCGTCAGAAAATGCTTCAAATGTCACGGGTTTGGGCACATTGCCTCTAGCTACCCTGACGAGCTGAGCTGCGTATTTTTACAAAGTAGGATGCCATGGATGAAGTTAGGGACGACGACAGTTGAACAAAGTGAGGTGTACCATCTCCCACCGGATGAAGTAGAGATGCTCGTGGTTCAACAGGTCCTACAGACCGAGGATATGAGGGATTCATAATGACTTCGTCACAATATATTCTACATTGCATTGTGACCGGAAAGGTATGTAGTTTCATCATTTGATGGAAGAAGCGGTAAAAACGTGGCATCTACATGGATTATGAAGAAGTTAGGCCTCGTGACTCAGAGGCACTTTCAACCATATTCTCTGACGTGGCTGAAGAAAGAAAACAAGGTCAACATTGTCCGAAGGTGCTTAATAGAGTTATCGATTGGGAATCATCTACAGGATTATGTGTAATGTGATGTGGTCCACATGAATACCAACCACCTTTTTGGGGGAGACCGTGACAATTAGAAAATAGGACATAGAACGATGGATTCGGGAATACCTACTCTATCACTAATGAGGGGAAGTGTATCATCCTACTTCCTTCGACAGAGCTTGAGATCACAACAGCCCTTGCCCGCAAAGCAACATCAGTGGGACCAATTTTGGTGAAAACAAAGGATGATAAAACTGAGACACCATATCCAAACAAGTGATGGTCCCAACAGAGAACATTTCAGGATATCATGGTAGATATCTTAACACCATGGCCACCACCGTTTAAGGAGGCTCAGATTACCCTCACGTCAGAGTAAGATTGAACTAACCATGGATTACTTTGGGAGGATTCAGCAACTTATGCAAGACACACAGACACAGCTCCATTCTATAGTGAAAGCCCAGGAGAGTGGATCAATATGAATGTATGCTCGCAAGTTGAGAAAAAATCTCAGATGCTTTTGGGGATGGCGCGGTCACCAGTAGGATCCAAGTGCTTTTCGAACTGCAATCGAGGAGTCTTTAGCCCGAGAAGTTACAACAGCTCCATCATCGACAACAAGCGGACAGAAGATTCAACGAATTAAGTCGAAACTCTCCCCTGCCCCCGGAGACTGATCGAGTTGTCGGTTCAGCAAAGGGGTGTCGATTTAGCAGAGAGACTGAACTGATTGGCCCTAATTAGGTTTGGAAGGGTTGTTGCCTCCTCCTTCCCCATCCCCTCTTAGTTATCTTAGATTATTCAAAATATGTTGTTATTTGGTTTTAGTGTTCAGTCCTTGTGGCGATTTTTGTTTGGACAACTGCCAATGTCCCCCCTTTCCATTATGAGGTTGTATCTGACGACGATAATGTGCCTTCACTGTAACTCGTCCAACGTTGTGTGTATCTTCTTCTATCCTCCTTGGTGCCATCTTCCCTATGTCCCCCTCCCCTCTCCATGTTTCCCAGCTGCATACCCCACTTCATGCTACTGTCGAACCCCCATCCAGAACCCTCCCGCCTACCGCAACTTCCTCTTACCACCCTACTCCTTTCCCGTCAAACCCAAACGTAAGCCCACCTACAAGATTCCCCCGCTGACTTCCTCCCACTCCCCCCGACTTATCTCTTGCCAAACCGAGTCACAACCCCCACTGTAAGCCTCCATGTCGCCACTTCCCTACTTTCACCCATATTCTCTCCATCCTAGCAACCTGCCATTGCAGCTCTTTATCAACCTCATGAACTTTCTTTGATTTAGATATATTATCGTGTAAATGGCTCATGATTACATTTTTTTATATTCCAAACATGCATCCTGATTTTCAGCCGCCTTTTCATTCTTATAAATCACCGCCAAGATGTTAATGTTGATGCATGTGATTACAATTAATATTCTATGTTGATTGTCTTACTAAGAATATGGATATGAACATTGTAATCCTTTTGGTTCTGCATATGATTGTCTCATAGCTTGCAAGCCCAAGTTTCTTTTTTTCAATTCAAATAAATGCACGCACTCGGCATATGCAAGGACATGAACCCAGGACTTCTTGGTTGAAAGATATCTAAATCAAAGAAAGTTCATGAAGAGAGAGATCCAAAAACTAGATGAGAGAGAAAGATAATCAAAAAATTGAAATGATAGAGATTAGAAAGAGAATAAACTCTTAAAGCAAGCCAATCATAATTTCGTAATTCAAATAACAAGCATTCAACCCTTATTTATAGAAATAATATTACAAAATCTAGACAGCTCTTAAGTTCCTATTATTTAGTTTAAAGTAAAAATAAATAATCCTAGCAATTAAATAAAGAAAATCTAAACTAGTTTCAAAATATTAGAATATTTATTGATACCTTTTTTGACTTTCTAATCACTACTAATGTTACTCTCAATCTCTCACTCTCTCTCTCTCTCTCTCTCTCACACACACACCTGTACATGTGTCATTAAACATTGACCGAGTAGTGTCGTAACATTTTCAAGTTGTTAAGATGTACTAGAGCACATACAATAAAAGAATAAAATATACCATTTAATTTTGTCGGCTAACATTCTATATATGATATCAAACTACAAGCATGGTACACATTCATATTATGCACCGACGAGTCATTCATATTAATCCACTACAAGCATGATACACATTGGGGCTTCTATTAAACATGCAGATAAAAGGTCCTACCTTTGAATTTAGAGGGAAAAACATCTAGCATAACAACATAAATTAACAGCTAAAACTTTAGCTAAAAGAAAAAAGAACTTTCACAAATATTCCTTGGCTAAAAAAATTAGTGGAAAAAAAAATTACAGTACAAATTAGAGCATTTATTGATGAAACAAACAAAATTAGAGCGCTCACATATTCATATAAAATCATACAGAAGAAAATTCAGATTATATCAAAAAAGATAGTTTAACAACTTACATCATCTCTAATGTTCTGTGAATCTCGAACATTTCTTCTGATATATCCAGGGTCTTTCCTGCACCCAAAAAATGCAACGCACATTAAGTGACCCAATCAAAAGTGCCACCACAACAAATAGCTTATGAATGTGCACAATATAAATAAAAATATTCAGAGCATCAATCAATTTAAATTTAAATAATTCAAAATGACACAAGAGTGAGATGGTGGCGGCTGGAACTATAGAAAAACAGCAGTGAGATGGTTGTTCTGGGTGGTTGCAGCGAAGAAGGGTGGCATGGAGCAATGCGAGTAGGATGGGGAAGGGAAGAGGGAGGATAATCACCACTTTTGGATCGAGATACAACCAGAGCACTACTAAGACCTTTTGATATAACCCTAGAAGGGAAAACATAGACACTGACGGCTGTCCCAAAACAAACACACAAAAAACTAACATTAGACAAACAAAAATAAATAAATAATCCTAGGATGACTAGAAGTGGGCCCCACTCCCATTAGGTTGCATATCCATGCCTACAAGGGTTGGTCGTCCCCTCAGATGTCAGGACCAAATCGGTCATTGTGTGTCTAGGGCTTCAACATGCCAAGGTAGATGTGATGCTTGTGTCAGTCTCTAGAGGTTATGAGAGCTTTGACCTCATTCGTCAAAGCTTGTGCCTCCTAATAGTATAGAGTCAGGTTGGCCACAATGAGGGTGGCAGGAATGTTGTAATCTCTAAGCGTTGGAGGATTTTTTACTGCTCCCTTACAAGCATTTGAATCCCACTGTCGAATGCATTCCCTAAAACACCTGAAAAGAGTTCCCGAATTACAAGTAACCATATATGCTTGCCCAACCATCTGTGGGTACCTTGATGAATTGAATTGAATTTTCATGCCAAGCGTATTATGCAAAGTCCACTAAAAATAGCTCATGGTTACTTATTCCTCTATGAAGTGAAAACAAGTTGAATCTCCTCAAACATTAGTGGCCCTGGCGGTAGGCTATCATCATGTAGTGGCCCTGGCGGTAGGTCAAAAAATCCTAAAACACTCTCTATAGAGACCGTCCTGTATCTTGTATTGGCTCTTCTATATCACTACACAATAACATCATCAAAACTGATCCCACTCTTTGTAGAAGATAGGAGAACTATGCACTTTCGATCCTTTCTGAATGAGTAGGTCTTTTTGAACCCATCCTATTGAGTCCTATGATTGAAGTGGCATGATCATTACAATAGAATGTGATAGGCATCCATGGGTACAACATCACAGCACACCTGATTCTACAAATGGTTTCCAATAGAAAACTCCAAGAGAAATATTTTGACAATGCTAACCATGCTCTCCTTGTTCAACTAAGTTAGGAAATACGTCTAGAATGTCTCTAAGTAGTGAGAATTAACTTATCCAACATCTATGTAGACGCCATATTCTTACTAATACCTCCATCGCTGATAATTTTGTACATCTTTTCCTTTATAGTACAATGCGTGAAAGATGTTGTAGTAAAGTCACTGTTGCTCTCTCGTGGTCTCAATCTAAAGGATACATCGACCCACAATCATCTCACCCTCATCAACTGGAAGTTCGTACTCCTCACCATGCTCTTTAGCTACATCCTCCTCGTTCACTTCCTCCACGGCACCCTACTCGGTGAATGAAACAACTCTGCTCATAAGGCAACTGGAAGTTGTGGCCAAATCCATGAAGCATTCCTAACTAAAACTATGTTGGATGTGCTACTTTTTTCTGGTTGCTTCCCACTTTGATCTGCTATGTAATTCTTTTGACCAGTTTTCTCAACTCCCCCAAGTGTGCTCCAACTGATGCCTCCAGTTGTGGGTGGTTATCTCAATGGAGTGGGTGTCTGCCTGCTATATTATCTCTCCACCTTCAGTGCCGAGGGCTGAGCATCACCCACATACCAATAAGGCTGTAGCCGGACAACAATATCGATGGAGACATTAAAGACTCCCAAGTATCTATCTATAGTGTGTCCTCAGGCTCTGTCAGCCCACATTTCAGCTTAAACTACACAATTTCTATCATGAATTTCTCCACTGACAAGTCCCCTTGATGTAATTCATGTAGCCTCAAGAACATGCCCTGGCGATAGTGTTGAAAAAGATACTTCCTCCGCATCTCCTTCATCTTCTCCCAATAATGATCTTGTTTCGGCCATCTCTCGTTCTCACTCTCCTCTTCAACTTTGTGTCAAAAAACTTTACTCTCCTATCAGTTAACAACTCTTATTCAAAGATCCGCTTAACAGTCTGTATCCATTCAATGGAGTCATTCGAGTTTATTCTCCCCTCGAAATCCAATAGGACTTCCATCACTATTAGGTCTCTCTGTCCTCCAACATTCACTTCATCCCTTGGCCTCCTCTAACACTGAATTCCAAAAGGTCATGGCCTACCTTCCTCTCCACTAGAATCACCCCTATGGAAAGGACTTAGATTTTCTTCTCTCTCCTAGAATCTCGCTATCAAGATCAACAGTGACATCTAGCATTTGTTGAAGTCGATGGAGTACCCGCTACACCTCTTCCATTTGTAAGTTCCTGAACGGTGTCCGACACTTGTTTAGCATGGTTAGGGTTTAAGTTTGGGGAGGAGAAGCATCATCAATGGGGGTGATTTAGGGTGGGAAAGAAAAATTTTGGGTGGCTGATTTTAAAAATCAGGAAGGGGAAAGATTATTGGATGGAGTTTGCGGTAGTTGTTGATTGATTTTGGTAATCATGGGATAGGTCTAAGGTTATGCTAGATCTGATATCAAATGATACTGGAGTTAAGCAAAACAATAATGAAAACCTAATATTATTACCAACTTCAAGAAATAAATTACGACAAAACAAACAAAATTCTGAAACTGCAATAAATACAACACTTATACATTAAACGAGGGTGGGTCCAGGTGGAGAGGTGCCAGTTAGGTGGGCTAGAACGTGGCAGCAACAAGTGGGAAGTGGTATAAACAGCGGGTGGGTCATACAGGCAAGTGGCAGCAGCGAGGAGAGATGAGGAACAGTTGAACAACAAAGGGGTTGGTTGTCCTAGTCGGCATCATCAGGTGGTTGAGGCAGAAGTAACAGGTATAGCAAAGGGTCGCTGTCTGGGTCTGTTGCAGTGATAAAAGGGAGATTTTGTGTGATGACAGCAAAGATTCCGGGGGGGGTTGGGGTGGAGGCAACAAAGGGTGGAGGGGGAAGGGGATGGTGGAAGTTGAAATCGTCCAAAAATAGCAAGGGAACGATTATTTTGCGTGGTTCCATGAGGAAGGGTGGTTGAGAGAAATGCACGAAGGATGGGGAAGGAAAGAGGTAGAAAAATCGCAACCTCAAGAGCGAGATACAGTCAGAGCACTATTCCAACCTTAGATACAACCTTAAAAGAAAAAATAGAGACGCCAACGGCTTTCCTAAACAAACACAAAAAACTAATCTTGGACACCAATAAAAACAAATAAATAGTCCTAAAATAACTAGGAGTGGGTCCCATTCCAAGCCTAGATGGGTCAACCAATCCCTCAAATGTCAGTACCAAACTAGTCCCTATACCCCCGGGGCTTTCTCGTGCCCAAGCAGATGTGACACATGTGTCAGTCTCTCGGGATTTGAAGAGCTTCACCCACATTTGTCAAAGTTTTTGTCTCATAGTAAGAAGTTGGGTCGACCATATTGAGGTGGCCAAAAAATTGTAATCGCCATGGATTCGAGGGTCTTCGACTACGCCTATAAAAGCACATTGATTCCAATGTCGGATGCACTGTCACCAAAAAACACTTGAGAAGGGTTCGAGAATTGCAAGTAAACACTTCTACTTGTCTAAACATCTGTGGGTACCTTGCTAAACTGAACTAAAATTTCATGCCAAGTGTACCATGTAAAGTCTTCAAATAATAACCCAAGATTGGTTCATTCCTCTCTAAAGTGAAGAAAGATTGAATTTCCCCTAATACTAGTATCGCTAGCGATAGGTTGTCGGTCAGAATATCCTGAAACTCTCTCTGTAGTAGTTGCTCTGAGTCTGTTATTAGTTGTTCTGTCTCGCTGGCCTCTAATACTAATCTCTCTAGCACCTCTCTGCTGGAAAGAGTGCCTACACCTTCGAACAATGTAAAAGTTAGGAGAACTACGCGCTTTCCATTCTTTCTGAATGAGTAGATGTCCTTAACCACTCATACTAAGTCTTATGATCAAAGTACCACAGTCTCCTCAACATAATTTGGTGGCATCTATAAGTAAATTATCACACCATACCTCATCATGCTTATAGTTTCCAATGGAAAACTCCACAAGAAATCTTCTATCAATGCTAACCATACTCTTCTTCAACCAAGTCAGGGAACAAGACTAGAAATGTCTCTGAGTACGGAGACTCGACTTATCCACCATCTGTGTAGATACCACATTCTTACTTCTATTTATATCGATAATACAGTTGCACACCTATCCCTTTTCAGTGCAACAGGTGTGCAATATGAAGTAGCGAAGCCACTACTCCTCTCCCGTAGTCTCAGTCTGAAGAACTGGTCAAACCAAAAAAATCTCGCCATCATCAACTAGAAGTCGGTACTCACTTTACTCTTCAGCTACCTCCTCCTCGCTTACTTTCTCCGCAACGCCCTACTCGGTGAAAGAAAAAACTCTGCTCGCAGGGCAACTAGAAACTATGCCCAAATTTATGACACCTGAAGCATTTCCTGATAGAAATTTTGTTGGGTGTTACTCTTCTCAGGCTTTTTCTCACTCCGATAAGCTTTATCATTCTTTTGATCAGTTTTCTCAACTCCCCCAGGTGTGCTCTTGTTGATGCTTCCAGTTGTGGGTGACTGTCCAATGGAGATGAGTGTCTACTCTACTTCTTTTATCTCTCCACCTTCAGTTCAATATCTGAACATCACCCAAAGACCAATAAGATTGCAGCTGGACAACATTGTCGATGGAGGACTTCAAGCTTCCCAAGTATATGGCTATAGTGTGCTCCTTGGGCTCTGTTAGCTCTCACATTTCAACTTAAACTGCTCAAACTCTTTCATGAACTCCTCCACTGACAACTCTCCTTGATGTAAGTGGTGTAACCACTAGAACATGTTCTGGCATAAGTGTAAGGATAAATACTTCCTCTACAGTTCCTTATTCATTTTCTCCCAAATAGTAATCTTATTCTGACATTCTCTATCTCTCTCTCTTCATATTCTACTATCACAAACAGACACTCTTTTTCAGTTTTATTGGCAATAACCTTCACTCTCCTCTCAGTTGACACCTATTTATATTAAAATCCTCTTAACATTCTGCAACCACTCAATGAAGTCATCCGGTTTTATTCACCCCTCAAAATATGATAAGTCTACCTTCACTCTCAACTCTCTTTGTCCTCCAATAGTCACATCATCCATCTGCCTCCTCTAATATTGAATCCCAAAGTGACGTGACCTACCTTCCTCTTCACTGAAATCAACACTAATAAAGGATTGAAATTTTCCTCCCTCATTCCTCCTAGAATGTTGCTATCATGATCAACAATGACCACTCCTTAGGTCCTTTCGTCAATTTCAGCAAGCCTATATTGAAGTCGGCAAAAATCCCGTTGCACCTCTTCCATGTTAAGTTCCGAACATCGCCCGACACTTGTCTCATCGATTGCATGGTTAGGTTTTAGGTTTGGTGATGTGAAAGAGGGTGTATGGGGGTGATTTAGGTGGGCAAGAAAATTTTTGGGTTGATGATTTGAAAAATCAGCAAGCGGAAGGGTTTAGGGTGGAGTTTGGGTTAGGTATCGGTAGATGTTGATAACCCTAGATTAGGATAAGGGTTACACTGACTCTAATACTAAATGATACCGAAGTTAAACCAAACAAAAATGAAAGATCAATATTATTACCAACTTCAAATAAGAAATTACAAGAAAAAAAAGGAAAAAAACGGAAATCAGAAATTACAAAAACACGACATTTGACACTAAACAGGGGTGGATCTGCGGTGGAGGGGTGCCGGTAAGGTGGGTTGGAAGGTGGCAGCAACAAGTGGGAAGTGAGATAAAAATCAGGTGGCTGTTTTAGTCCACTGGCAGCAGTGAGGGGAGGTGAGGAACGGTGGGACAGAAAAGTAGCTAACAGTCCTGGCCTGGGGCAGAAAAGTAGTCAAGTACAGCAAAGGCTTGCTGTCACGGGGCAGCTGCAGCAAGAAAAGGGAGGTTGTGTGTGATGGCATCGAGGCAGTTTGGGGTGACAGCAACAAAGGTGGAGGGGGAAGGCAATGGTGGCGGCTCGAAATGTCGAAAAACAGCAAGGGAGCAGCTATTCTGGGCAGCTACAGTGGGGATAAGTTGTTGGGAGTGATGAAAGAAGGACGAGAAGGGAAGAAGGAGGATAATCACCATCTTGGAAGCGAAATACAGTCGGTGCACCACTCGAACTCTTAGATAAAACCCTAGAACCGAAAAAGAGACACCAGGCTGTCCCAAAACAAATAAATAGTCATAGGATAGCTAAAAGTGGGACCCATTCCCATTGGGTTGCACTTCCACGGCTGAAAGGGCTGTTTGGCCCCTCAGACGTTGGGACCAAACCGGTCCCTGTGCGCTTCCGCATGCACGCGCAGATGCAACTTTTATTAAAATTAAGATATCCAAACAAAATATTTCTTCGGTCCACAAAATAGAAACCTCATTCAATTCATGTTGAACGGAAAGATTTACTTCTATTCTACCATAATAGCCTTGAATAATGACTGCATGCATATCTATTAACTTCAAAAGCTCTTTAAAAAAGCCACAGCGAAATTTGCATTTCTCAGATGGCACAAATATAACTACAGTAATGAAATATTACCATGGTATGTATTTAAAAAAATATTGACGGAAGAATATTCAAAAATTTAAAATTCAGAAAGGTATACAATTTATCCGAGCTACAAGTAGCCAAGAATAAAAAGAAAAGCAAGTACATGCTTGTGGCCATAACTAGCCATAAGAGTATGGAAAATTTTTGCCGAAGAAGGAATCCATTCATTGTTACAGCACAGAGGACTGCATTAGGCAAGCCAGATTTTGACAGATTGATGAACTGGGACATGAATCCAGGGGCGGAACAACTTCAATCATGCAATTGCGAGCTGAATGTCAATCATTCTAGATGAAAGCAATAGCAGAGCCTAGCATGAGCTTGCTACAAGAGGATTTATGGGAGGCTATTAGAAGCAGGCTGAAGTGTTGATATACAGAATTTTCACACCCCTTAAGCTAAGAATATCTGTTGAACATTCTCAACTTAAAAGATTATCAAATTATGATTGATCAATAGCTTTGATAAGATATATGTTGCCTAAAATTTTGTTGTAATGTAATTCACTTGAATGATTCGTAAGTCCTTTTTTTTTTTCTCTTATAAAATGACTATCAATCACAATATACTTGGTCTGAGAATAATAAGCAGGTTCCCAGTGATATTAATAATAGCATAATTATCACACCTTATTATCATAGACCCTTTAACAACCTCTTAGTATGTGCTAATCCTTTAAAAATACGAAAATTTATCTTATCATATTTAAGATGAGAAAATATCTTGTGAGTTCAAAACAATATATGCAAGCACAAACAAACATGCAAATGTACTTGAGAGACAACATAATACGAGAGTTAACCCAAGCCACAACAAAAAAAAAATATATTATTACCAAAAACAAAAAGGTGGTTACAATCAACACACTTGAAAGGAAAATACAACATGAGACCAGAAAATCTAAAAGAGCAGCAGGGACGACACAAATAATTAAAACTAGGATGGGATCTCAAGGTGGTGGTCGCGATCAACTGGGGTTTGGAAGGTGGCATTAAGGTGGGAGTACAAAGCAAGAGGGCGGGTATGACAACAGAACAACGGATCATTGCTGTCCTGGGCAGCAGCAAGGTGGAATTTGGGTTCTCGGGAACTGAAACAGCTGTTATGTGGCAGGGAGGCAATGCAAGAGGGTTGGGGCTGCGATTAAATGGCAGAGTCGTGCCCGGGATGACTTGGATAGCCGCTGGTGAGAAGAGGGGAGTATTTGTGAAGGCTAGAACAACGATGGCAGTAAGCGGGAGCACTGGAAGCACAGTAAATGTAGGCTGGAGCCTACAGCAATAATTAAGGCTCTCAAAACGGCTCGTTGTTCGCGAACAGCTCGTGTTCGGCTTGTTAAGAAGCTCGTGTTCGACTCGTTAATTTTGTTTGATAAGTTAACGAGCCGAACACGAACTAAGATGTGTCTGTTCTTGTTCAGCTCATATATATATATATATATATATATATATATATATATATTAAGTAGTATTTTAAAAAATATAATTGACTACAAGGCTACAAAGATTTATAATCAATTAAAATATTGATTAAGAAAATAGAATAAAATTATTAAATTAGATTCAAATAATGTTTTAATATAAATAATAATTTTTAAATCTTGCTCAAACCGAACACGAACACACTTTCTGAGCTTGAAATATAAAAGAGCCAAACACGAGTTGAGCATGGCTTGCTCGTGTTCGGCTCGTTTACACCCCTAACAATAATAAGGTTGACAACGGTTCTAGGCGGTTGCAGCAGGAAACAATGGCGATGAGAGGTTTGGAGAGGATGCGGAAGGGGAATGGGAAAGATAAACACCACCTCAGGAGAGAGATACAGACGGAGCACGACCCAATCCCTCGTACATAGCCCTCAAAAGAGGAAAACGGATATCGGCGGCTGTCCTAAAAGAAATTTGAGCCAAAAACTTTCATCCAACCCCAAAACAACACATATATAGGAAAGGACTAAAAATGAATGAAAAATAATAAAAAAGAAAGCATAAGAAAGGAAAACGGGATGGTTTCAGACCATCTCCCGCAATAGGTAATCCAGCAGTTCTATAGCAGCTACTACATTGCAGTAATTTGGAGCGGTAAGCTCCAGCATCAATCTCCCGAGGTTGGGAAGCTTCGATCTCATCTGTCAAAGCTTATTATGTCTCCTCATTGTAAGGCATCAGAACAGCCACATTGAAAGTGGCAGAAATCTTGTAATCTCCCAATAAGTCAATCTTATTATTGTTGGCATTCCAAAGCATATCTTGATATAGTATGTATGCATCCTATCTTAGAAAAATCATAATTGAAATTGTACGTGAATGGGTATCTTCATGAACAAAGTCTCGAGTCATTAAATCTGTAATTGGTTTCTTCCATTCTTCATACTCATCATAGTGTATCTGATAAATAAGTATATAAAGAAGAATCTAATCCGCACAAAAATCTATGAAAAGTTGGACCACACTGAAGTATAACCACTCGAGAGAGATTTCTTCTCCTTCTTCTCTGAAATGACCAAGTTCCCGTTGGAGAATTTTACTCCCCATAAAGCTCCAAAGGCAATTTTCAAAGTTGTGATTCATCCCTCATGTCTGAAAATTTGAGAATGAGTGCACTGCTGAACCAAATCTAATATTCTAGTAACTCCATATCTTCCAGATTTGGGACAAAAGGGCTTCATTACTAATAAGATGGACCTCCCTCTATGGGGGCAACTCAGGAGGAGTCTATAGATTTGAAAAGTCTAAATTACTCTTATCTGGAGTTGTCATGCCTCTCATGTCAGTTCCTCAAACTCGAGAGTGCCTTGAACAATTGCGATTAATTCGGTTGGAGTTTCTCTCATGAGATCAGCTGAAACTATGTGCATCTTTGCCTCATCAGTTGGAAGTCAATAATCCTTCTTTGTGTCATAATATTATTCAGTGTCTACAGTGTCATTACGCCTTTCTTCAACAGCTCTCTGCTGAGTGAAATATATCTTTCACTAGTTGTGCAATATGCTTCAATATGCCCAAATTCGTGTCAATTGAAGCACTTCCTGGCTAAGATGAAATTGGGGATGCGGATTGATAACTTCTGTTCTCTACTCTGAACTAGGGTCTTAGGCAGAGTTAGCTTGGATGTTCCACTGGGTGTAATCTGGTTATGAGATTCTGGGGTTGAACCTTGCGTGCAAGATCTAGTGGTCGACCGTCAATGTTGTTTCTCCAATTCTATAGCTAGGGTCTGAGCATCTGGTCTGTAGTGAGCTGATAAAAATTGGCGCTGCATCTCTCATTTCATCTTGAATCAGGTAGTAATTTCACTCTTCTCTTCTTTCTATCGAAGAACCATTAAGTTTGCCCACCACTGAGATACACTCTTCTTTTAACTTGTTGGAGTCTAGTTTCATCATTCTGTCTAGTGCGACGTCCTAGCACTCAAAAACACATTCCATGGTCCAGAGCCACTCAATGACCTCATTTGAATCCATGTGACCGTCGAAATATGGCAAATTCACCTTTAATTCAAACTTTTGATTTCTTGGATATTTCAGGTCATATCTTCGAGGTAAAGGTCCTTCATCCGAGGAATTTACATGTTGAAAGAGAATCGCTCAATTTCTTTGATTTACTAAGTCAATATTATGGCTACAGGTGACCCACTCAGATTGCCTCCTACTGGTGGCAAGTCTTTATTATAGTTGACGGGCCTCCTTAGAGATCCTCTAGACATCTCTTTGTGAATTTCTGAACGGAATCATATAATTTCCCCTCAATTAGGGTTCCGGCGATTATCTCCTTGGTGGCATGGCTAGGATTTGGGTGTAGGTAGGTAGAGAGAGGTGTTTAAGTGGGATGTAAAGTAAGAAAGGAAAATTTTAGGTGAAGAAAAGTTTGAGTGTGGTGGATGCTAGAAACCTTAAAATATGACTAGAGTTAAGCTAATTTTGAAGCCAAATAAAACCGGAGTTAACACAAAACACAATGGGAAATAAAATATTATTATCAAAAAAAAAATATGCCTTACACTTCACACAAACTCTTAAAAAGAAACCTAAGTTCAATTCCAATAGAATTAGTAATAGTGTGACTCATTGTATTATAGAATGAAGTGCAAAATATGAGAAGCAGCATAAAATTGAATGATTGTCGAGCTTATATGTATGTTATTTGTTATGTTTTAGGGCCATTTTTCTTTCAAGTTTTTGTCAGGACAACTTCCAACATCCAGTATTCCCTCCTAGGGTTGTATTTGAATGCGAAAAAGTGCTCCAGATATAACTCATCCTGAGGTGATGTTTAACTATCGTTGCCCGCTTCCCACAGCCTCTCCTCCGTTGTACCATCGTCATGGCCATTGTCTTCACTCGAAAACAACCTCCTTGTTGTTTCCCTGCAACTAGCCATCCCTCCCAGCCAAATCCACCTCGCTGCCAGCCCTTCCAATCATCTCCAACTTGTTGTCAGCCCCTCTAGCCATCTAACTACTTGTTGACTCCTTTCCAGCCACCACTACCCCGCTGACGTCTCTTCTAGCTACCTGCATGTTGTCGACACCTCCCTACTTGTTGTAGCCCCTCTCCAGCCACCTCCAACCCGTTGTCGCCCCCTTCTAGCCACCTCCAACCTGCTTTAGTTACTATTTACACTTAAACCGCCGCACTTCCGTCTTCACCCTCAGCCCTAGTTGTGTCGTGTTGTGTCTTTGTTATTTTCTAGTTCCATGTTTCCATGTGTAACCTCTATTTATTTTTGAGTAATGATATTTGCATTTCCTATTTTGATTTGGGTTCAACCCCGTTATAAAAAAGTGGTTGGATCGGTGGGAATCTCAACCAGATTTGTATCAAGTGTATCTTCCCTTCTTCCATAAGTCTGGCTCATCCCATGATAAGTTGGCCGTCCTCGTAAGCTCTTGGATCTCCTTCCACCTAAAAGGCTACTGCAGCAAAAGACAAAGGCACGGTTAGTTAGAACCCTCCGTCAGGGTCCCACCCAATGTGGCACCATGTTCCTTGCTAAAATCCTTTGAATCAATCTTCTATCAACCCAAATCGCACGTAATCACATTTTGCTTTCGTTTGTTCGTTCCAAACCTCCAAATGTCGTGTAATTGCATTCAAATGTTGTAGCTCTAATGTACTCCTAAGTCCTTAACTTGATTATGCGTGCTTCCGCTTGTTCCAATCATGCAGATGTCACACTATTTCTTGAAAGTGATGTAGCTCGAGTAAGCTCCCAATTCCTTTGCTCAATTCCACGACTCCAGATCTGCCCAAGAGAGCGACAGTGACCTAATATCGCACACATCTTTCAGATTGTTGCCGCTAGCGGCTCCTCCCAACGTTGTCGCTCAATCCTATGGCAAACGATGACAAGCTAGCGTGAAACTCAATGATCTACTTCATCATTTCTTCTAGAGTAGTAAATCTCCCCTCCAGCATGGACTAGAGCCTCCCCTCCATGGACGAAAAATGCTCCTTCCTTCCATATATATGATTTAAGTTACTTATTTATCTAATTTCTCCTCCTGAGCATCTATTTTTTTTTATTCTGATCTCGTAGTTGACTTCTTAGCTAACTTGAATCGCGATTACATCTTGAGGTTCAGTCACAAATTCTATTTAAAAATGCATTCCTAGGGCACGCCCCAGGCGAGGCGCAATCCATTTCGCCCAAAGCCATAAGAGGGCAAAAATCTTATATGGCTTGCGCCTCGGAACGTTTTTTACGCCCGGAGCGCAAGTTGCGCCTCACGGGACGTATGACCCACTTATTAATCAAATAAAAAGGAAACAAAATCCCTAATTTTGCAGACCTACCAGATTCACGCAAATGCAAGTCTCCAGCACGCAGAAGATCTCCCACAACATTCTACTTCCTCCATCATATGCAAAGTCACATCGCACACAGAGTCGTAGACGATCCCGCAATCATATATGTCGATATATGCTTCGTCCCTTGCAAGTAAGTCATCCTGTAGCAGGAAATCATGTTGTCTACTTTGCTCTCGCACGCAGGCAACCCCTCCATCTACTTCATCCCGCACGGAAGCGATCCCGTAGCTTCATCTCTAGCAGGCAGAAAATCTAACGGCATCTGCTTCTCTCCCGCACCAACAACTTCTCACACATAGTGCGATTCATTTGGTTAGCAAATAAATATGTGATTTTTATTGTTTTGCATGTTATTAGTGGATTATTTCACTGCAACTACAGTAAACCGCAAATTTGATTTTTTTTTCATGTTTGCTACAGATCACATAATCCATTAACTTATAAAAAAAAAATTTCATGTTAATTGGAGGTGGATTTGCTCTGATTTGTTTTTTATTTTAATGTGTAAAGTTAGTTATTAACTTATAATGGAAAATCCTAAATATTTACAAATTATGCATTCTTATAAAAAAAAGATCCTAAATATTTATGAATGTCATTTTATTTATTTTCATAATTTAGACTACAATAATAAGGATAAACAGATCATGAGGCGGAAAACACTACAGGTGCAAGTCTTTCGCTCTACTGATTATGTGCATTTAAGAAAAGAAAATATCATAAATGAAAACCAGCATATAGTTGGGCAAGAACTCAAAAAAATTGATCTAACCAAAATGATATTGTGAACAACAAATTCAAATCTAGTTAACAATTTCTTTAGTAGATGCTAAAAGATCTGCCGAAGTATGGTTGCTTGCCCCTCTAAGAAATGGCGGTATAAGAAAAGGACACCACCACCAGCAGCAATAACGCAAGCCTTTATCAAAAATGGGTAGTTGAATTTAAATATTTAATAACTGAAATAATTTTAATAAAGCCACCAGAGCATATTTTATTTGAAGTAAGAATAAAATTACAAAAAGCTAAAGCATTCCAAAGAAGGCAAAGAAAAAAAAAGTTCAGGGGATAATCCATGCCCCTGCATGATAAGGGATTGAAGAAAAAGGTGCTAGAAACAAATAATTCAAGGCATCAAATAAGATAAGATATCGCACCTGCTACACTTATAGAACATAAATAAACCTGAACCACCAAGTAAAACTCCCAGCCATGCAAAAAGCCCAAATGCCGGTGTCAACCTTGAAAAACTTGATCCTAAGCATAGCATGCAGATTGGGAAGAAAAAAAAATTAAGAAACTTATTTGAGCATAAACAAAAGAATAAAAAGGAATATATACCTGTTACTACCGAATTTGTATATGTAGCAAGCAGAGAGATAATAATGCACCAAAGGAAAGGAGCAAGTCCTAGTTTTGATAATCTTCCAAAATAGGTATTCCCATCACATCGTCTATCAAACAATCTTCTAGCATTTCCCTGCATATATGTGTTATCATTTCTACGCTGGTTATGTGCAAAGCCTAATTATTTCCTACATATAGTAGGAGAACAAGAAAGTGTATGATAATACAACAGAAAATTTTGCATCAATCGTCTTTGATTGAGATTCAAAAAATAATTGCTTCGAAGCTACTTCTTTCAATAAAGCGAGTCCATGCTCCCAAAAAAAGATTAGAACTAGTAATTCAACATTATTGAGTTAGTAGAACAATTACAAGTGACTGAAAGATAACTAAGGAAATATTCATACTTATTATATCTTGAAATTTTGAATGAGAAGAGGGGGAAGTAAAATGGGAGATTTTATGAGTGAATTTTATTCTCTTGTTCTATGTATACAAGCTGAAACTATACATACATAGGTAGAAAGAAAACTAGCATGATAAAAGAATTAAATAAATAAATCTGAAAACCATTCTTTAACTTTAGAATAAAAAATTAACTATGCAAAAGAAATAGAATACTGGTTTCCCTGGATATTGAATTGTTGTAGATGAAAGGAGATCATCCACATATTATTAGATTGCTATAGATGAAAAGATGCTCATGTATTGTTGAATTATTAGTGATAGAAAGAGGTTGGCCGCAAATTGAGTATTATTTCAACAATATATCACGATGTTTTCATCTTCAAAATAAAGTAGAAGCCAACCGGTATAACCCATCCTAAAGTATGATTTTTTTTTCCATGGTTTGGGTGATACAGGAGTTAACCAAAACAACAATGGATAAGAAATATTGTTGCTGAAATTCAAATAGAGAAGTTACAACCACACAACTGAAAGGGGAATTATAACATGACATGAAAATCTGAAATTGCAACAAATATCAATACCAACTCAAACTAGGGAAGATCGCAGGTGACGGTGGGGGCTGTTGAGGGGTATAGAATGGTGGTGGTAATCCTGGGCAGCAGCAAGGTGGAATTAGGGTTCAAAAAGGCTGGAACAATGGATTTGTGGCAGGGAGGTGGTGCAAGAGGGCTGGAATGGTGGTTTGGTAGCAGGTACAGTGGTCCGGGATGGCTGGAACTGTAGTTGATGGGAAGGGGAGAGGATTTTTGGTGGCTGGAACAATGATGGCAGCAAATGGGAGCACTGGAATTGTAGGGGCAACAAAGAGGGAGGCTGGAACAATGATGGCAGCGAGGATGAAGGCGCAAGGAGGCGCGGGGCTCCAGGTGACAGCAAAGGGTTGTCGAGTGTGGGGCGGCTGCAGCAGTACAACGATGCCAGTGGTGATGAGGAGGTTAAGGAGAATGCGAGAGTTAAGGATAATCACCACCTCAGAGCACGATAAAGTTGGAGCACTAAACATCCTCAGCTATAGCTCTAGAGGGAACGCCCTGACAGAAAAATCATGAAAAACTAAAAACTAGAAACACATGAACATAAACGAGCCCTAGATGACTATGACTAGATTCCGCTATGGAAAAGAGGCATCAAATCAATAGGGAAGAGTCGGTCCGCACTCCCAGGTCTGTGCCAGTTTGGTTCAGACGAAAGAAGCACGGGACGTGGCTCCCGGGTGTTTCTGCAACGTTTGTGGGACGCCCGTGTCAATCTCCCCAAAGTTGAGGGAGCTTCTACCTCATCTGTCGAAGCTTCTGGCTCCTTGAAGACTCATTGTATAGTGTGAAGTCGACAACATTGAAATTGTTAAGAATATTGTGCATTCCCAGTAAGTCAATCTTATAAGCATCATTTCAAAGCACATCCTGATATAATAGATATTTGTCATCTTTTGGCACAACCTGAGTCAGCACTATAGATAACTTTTCTCAAGAATCAAGTCTTGAGCAGTCACATTTATAAATTGCTTCTCCCACTTCTTCTACATGACTAAATATATCTGATAAAAAAATCTGTCAGAAGGAATCAACTCTAGAATGAAATCTATAGCAAACTGGACCATACTGATTTATAATCACTCATGAGAGGTCTCTTCTTCTTATCTGAAAATAAATAGATCTCATTGTAGGATGTTATTTCTGCCCAAAATCCTAAAGCAATTTTCAAAGTGATAGCTCATCCTTCACGTATGACTATTTGTTGACAGATACACTGTTGAATTGAATTTAATACACCAATGACTCCCTATAATCTTTAAAAAGTGGCAAAAAGGGTCTCATCTCTGACACGTTGAACCTCTTTCATTATGGGCAACTCAGGAGGTAAGTTATATATCAAAAAAACATTGTGAAATTTCCTTATCTAAGATTACTATATGTCTAATATTGGCTTCTCAAACTCATAGTTCATTTAGACATCCAATTTCAACTTTGTTGATGCTCTTCTCAACGCCAGCAAAATAGAAGTTCGAGGACCATAATCTCATACTTTATATAAACGCCTATTACCCTAGACTTGCTACCTTCTAAAAAGCGACTATTAACTCTGTTGGAATCTCTCTCCTGTGGTCAAGATAAATCGATGGCGTCTCTTCCTCATTGGTTGGCAGTAGGTACTCATCATATGTGTCCTCATTTTCTTCAGTGTCTATTATATCATTGTCCATCTCTCCAACTGCTCTCTGCTCAGGGAAATAAATTGTACCCTTGTTTGCGCAATTTGATGCACTGTACCCAAACCCATGGCATAAGGCACACTTTCTGGCTAGGGCGGATTTAGGAATACTGGTTCGCTCCACCAATTCTCTACTTTGAATTAGTTTCTCCTCAAGTGGGGTCGGTTTGGATGTTCCCGGG
Organism: Phalaenopsis aphrodite; assembly: GCA_003013225.1. Lineage (NCBI taxonomy): Eukaryota > Viridiplantae > Streptophyta > Magnoliopsida > Asparagales > Orchidaceae > Phalaenopsis > Phalaenopsis aphrodite. The sequence continues at coordinate 599,005 of NEWO01000371.1, read as the reverse complement.
GTGTACTCTGGCTATAGGATCCTGAGGTTGAACCCAACATATAAGATTTGGCGGTCGCCCATTGATGTGGTCAATCCACTTTTGATGTTGGGGTGTAAATATTCGGTCTGTACTAAGCTAAAGAAGAAGTTACTGCAATTCTCTCTTTATCTTCTCTCGATTACTAATCTTGTTTTGTTCTTCTCTATTTTTCTCCCTTTTCAAGTTCTCCTGCCACAATAAGGTGTTCTTCTTCAATTTTATAGCATCCAATTTTACTTTCCGGTCATCTAACATTTGCTTGTATTCAAAAATTCTCTCGACAGTCTGCAGTCACTCAATGAATCATCTAGATCCATTCTCCCTTGAAATTAGGTATGTCCACCTTCGCTCCTGAGCCTCTGTATCCTCTGACAGACACTTCATCTATGTACCTCCAAACAAACACTTCATCTATATATCCTCTAACAGAAACTTTATTTATGTATCCTCTAACAGGCACTTCATTTATGTGTACTCTAATAGCATTTCATCTCTAGGCCTCCTCCGATACTATATCCCAAAGTATTATGACATGTTCTTTCCTCGATGACATTGAGCCAGTGTAGCACTCGACAGAACTGTCTCTGTAACTCTTCCATGGTAAACTGGTGATCAAGTTCCAACAATTGCCTTCGCATAGGCATGATTAGGGTTTGGGGTGAGTAGGTGGAAAGGAGTGTGTAGGGGTGATGAAGGGTGAGAAAGAATATTTTTTTATGGAGGTAGGGTTGGGTAGGGTGGATGATATGACCCTATGATAGGACTAGGGTTAAGTTAGCATTGATACCAAATGATACCATACTTAACCCAAATAACAATAGATAGCAAATACTATAGCTGAAATACAAATAGAGAAGCTACAACCTCACAATTGAAAGGGGAAATTACAACAGCATGACACGCGAAAATCTGAAAGTGCAATAAATGACAACACCAACTCAAACTAGAGTGGATAGCAGGTGATGGTGCTACCTGTTGGAGGTCCAGATGTTGGTGGTAAAGTGGGAGCACGGAAGAAGTGGGTGGATATGACAACGGAACGGCAGGTTCTTCCTGTCCTAGATGGCAGCAAGGTATAATTGGGGTTCTCGGAGGCTGTAACAGTACATATGTGGCAGGGAAGCGGTGCACGAGGGCTGGTACAGCAGTCGGGTGGCATAGAAATGGTCCAGGATTGTTGGAACAGCAGTTAGGAAGTGGAGAGGATTTCTGGTGGCTGGAACAATGATGGCAGCAATCGAGAGCACTAGAGCCAAAGTGGAAGCAAAGAGGGAAGCTAGAACAGTGATTGAGGCGAGGACAGAGGCAACAAGGATGTGCAAGGCTGCATGAGACAGCAAAGGTATTGTTTGGGGGTGGGTTTGTAGTTGTGTGGGTGAGTGCGGCTGCCGCAGCTACAACGACAGCAGCAGCAACAGAAAGGTTGCGGAGGATGGCAGGGCCAAGAGCAACATTCATTCTTACATATAGCCCTAAAAGGGAACACGGAGAATGTCAATGGCTGTCCTGAAATAAAATCACGAAAAGCTGAAAACCTAAAACACATGAATCACATAAATAAGTTCTAGTTAACTAGGATTGGATCCCCATATGGCAAGGAGGCACCAAGTCAACATGAAAGACACAGTCAGCCCTTCCAAGTCTGGATCAGTTTTGATCCAGACGAAGGGATCTCGGGACACAGCTCATGCAGTTTCCCGCATCGTGGGTGGGACGCCTGCATCACTGGAGATATAGAGTATCCAATTTCGCCAATACTAAGTCAAAAAAGCAGCATTAAACCAAATCAAATTAATGCAGGACACAACAATTAATGCCTTACATGTGCTTCCCCCCTCTTTGCAAATATGATATGATCAAGTATCATGGTTTAACAAGCAATAGGCAAAAATGCCCTACAACCAATTTAATAATTATGGGTTATTGAAAATTGTAGATACTTATGCCTTCATGTAAATAAGCTAGATTATAATTAATAAAATCATATTATACAATAAATTAATTATTAGTTATATATTTTAACTAATAGTTAAAGTACAAATAATATTAACATCTTCTCAAACAAAACCCAAACTGCTCATCTCCCTAAGATCAGTGATCAGGCAATGCTTATGCATGTTTGTTACATTCATCCCACCAACAATCACCATATGCACTGCTCTTGCATGGGCTCTCATTCATCCCACCAACAATCACCATACGCACTGCTCTTGCATGGGCCCTCATTCATCCCACCAACAATCACCATACGCACTGCTCTTGCATGGGCCCTCATGCATAGCCTAAACTTGCCATACACATGTTTTCAAAGCCCTACACTCATAGTTTGCGCACTTGGAATGACCAATTTGCACGTCCTCACTATTTTTTGCTACTATGAAACCCAACTACAATTAAAGTTCTCTATTGATCTGCAAGGTGCTTTAATTCTAGCTTGGCATGCCCCTGAGCATGATGCCATCTCCGATCTCGATGCTCTTATGGTGTCAGTGTGGTTTATATCGCAACAATATTTGCTCCACAGCTCATCTTTGATATCATGCCATCTCAGTCTCACTCAAAATTTCTCATCACTATCCACTACGACTAGATCACCTACTTCTAGTAAGGTAGGTATGACCAGATTGTGAGAGTTGTCATATGAATACTCGTGTTCTTCAAGCTTCTCCGACTATGGGCTATCCCTTTTCATGCAAACCCCCCCTTTTTTTATGAGGCTTTTAAGAGTAATAAGAGTCCTACTTCTCTTCCAACTCTTCTCATTTGCCAATATTTTAGCAAGGGCCTGGAGCTACCCATCTTAAGTTGTCTTGCTCCTTACAAAGTAGACCAGCCCCATATTCACTTATGAGATATTTAACTCGGTTACATCTTTAATGCTTTCCTTTTTGGGGTCATCCGAGGATAGAATATTTTGTATATTCTTGGCTGATCTACGTTTGATTTAGTTGTGGAATATTAATTTTGAAGTTTGTTGAACTTATTTAATTTTCATCATATTCTAACTATCTCAATACTCAAATGACAAAGACTTCCCTCAGTGAACATATTATAAGAATGGGTTCCCAATGTGTATATTAAATGTTCAGCTCATTTTGACTGATCAGTAGAACAGACTATAACTCTGGTTTGGATAAATTTCCCACATACTTCAAATTTACTACTTCAATAAATCCATTTTATATTCTCTTGCCTCAAATCTTCATAAATTGTTTCAGGTGGATGCAGAATAGTTAGTCTATCTAGATCATTAGTAGCTGAAAAACTAGTTGAATTGGATGTTACTTCTCAGCTTGAGAAAGAAATTTGAATTTACTCCACATCTTTTCGAGACAAGCAAAAATTTGAAATTAAAACATTCCTTTTTTCAGTTCCGCTTGTAATATATTTTATCACAAATTTTCGGAATGCCTCAGGGCAAACCCACAGCAAATGAAACATTATAGCAGTGAGAATCTTTCATTTGATAAAAACTTTTCCTTTAATGTATTAATGGTTATCCCGAGTACTTCTAAACTATGCTAAAAAGTGTGAATCATCTTTGAATTCTCCCTGATAATCAATGCCACCATATATTGCTAACCATGAATTTTGATTAACCTGCACCTATACTGCCATGATTAATGTTCTAGACTCGCCAAGCGCTTTTCATCCTAATCCTAACAATGCCCTAACTCTCTTTTGGTTGTTTCAGATGTTAGCAATTCTATCACAAACAAGCTTAAAGATACAATGTTTCAACTTATACAAGCAAGCCAAGACAGGAAAAGAAAGCATGAGAGTAAATCCAAAATATATCAAGCTTCAAGTAAGGCATTTTTAATGTGATGATCTCTAAGGGCTCATTTCTTTCATTTGTTAGTTTAGTCACCACATGATGACCTTTTCAGCATATTTTTTTTATAGTTCTTATTCTCATTAAGTAATGTTTTACATTTGCTTCGACGTGTACTCTTTTCATTGATTGATGATAAAACTTTCCTGAAAAAAGAATACTAAAGTAGGCCTGAGTTAGACTAATGAAAATGACTAATTTTCATTTCACTTTTGATTAAAACCAAAATAGCAAAGCCCCAAGAACATAATAGGATTACAACTTTTTAAGATTTGCCTTTCAAAGATTAAAAGGTATATACATAACTATTACATTAGGATATGTTTCATTTGGTGAAAAAAAGGTGTAAAGTAGATGGAACTCATGCATTTGTTTAAAACTGGGTGTTTGATTAAAAAAAAAGGCAAGAGAGTATAACTTTAAAACAATTGGATTTCATCCGTTTTTAAGTAATACTCAAATAAACAATAAAAGTGGAGCTTTATTGGAATCTCTCGCCTCTGCTAATTGGCCACCAGCCACTGGCTGTTCAAGATCACCATCGTCGACTGCCACCACCCGCCAGCCAAACATTGCTTGCGCCCACTTCCTGTTGCCCACAAACAATTGCACACTAAAAGGCTACTTGGTTTGATGCAAAAGGAGTGCACTATATTCCTTTTGTAGAAATTTCAAATTTTGGGTATTTGGTAGAATGAATTTCAAATGCATTGCAAAATTATAAAGCATTTGGAATTCATTATTTAGTTCATTATCAATGTATTTAAAATTTGTTGGATCCAACGAATTCAAAATACAGCACTTAAGATAAAGTGTTGCACGTCGTCGTCAACCTTTGCCATCAATGCATGTAAGCCATCAATCAACCACTGCTGACATCGCTGAAATTATCTTACACTACAACACCCCCCGCCACCACCAGTAGCAGCCCTCTATCAACACCAACAAGCTGCCGCTAACCGCCGACCATTGCCCAACCCCCTCCTTGATTTCATTTTTCTTTAAACCAAATGAAAAAATGTGAAAAAGAAGAAACAGCTTCAAAGTATTTCAAAAAGCGCACATTACCTTTAAAGTGTCTTACTTATTCAGCAAACCAAACGACCCCAATATTCTATTTACACTGCATTCATCTTTCATGCAGAACAAACAAACCTTAACAAATCATTCTTTCCTTATTCAAAACATATAAAAATTATTGCTCCAGGCCAAAATTCCAAAGACCCTATCTCACAACTTAAAAAAGGTAACACTAGGCGTCCATTAACAAGAATACTAGCTTAATGCTGATAACAACACTTAGCATACACACATATATGTCCTAACTATTTAAAGCAAAAGTATTAACAAAGAAATTTGATATTTCCTTTTCATTTGTCCGTAGAAAGCATACATAGCACTCTTTATTTACGATCCAAAAGTAAACCAGGTCCTTTGTTCCGGAAAAGCCAGAATCAGGAGGAAAGAATACAGCAGCTAGCGCTACAGTTATGCAATTTTGGAGTTCTCCGCTTGAGAAAAATAAAGAAAAATGGGTGCAAGAATAAAATTAAAATCAAAGATTCAACCATATCAGTCAAGAAAATAAAAACTATCTACTGCACAACAAGGAGAAAACCTACAAGGAAAAAGGCAACTTGCCGATGATTCTTATCAGCAGCTAGCTGCGCAGGAGTAGAACCAGTATTATCTGTCACCATGAGGTCCTCCTTTTTCCCAGCCTGAACCAGCACCGTTGCAGCTTCCAAATTCCCTCTGATAGCAGCCCAATGAAGAGGAGTGCAACCTTATGATGAGAAAAGATTGTAAATTAAAATTAAGTAGATTAATACTAAATCCAAATTTTCAAACACAATCATACATCCATAAATTTCACAAATGCTGGCATCAAGGAAACATTACTCTACACAGGTTCCCCCCACCCCCACCAAGCGGCACGTTTTCTTTTACAATATTTTTTGTTGTTTGCTGATGATTGGCAATAAAAGACTGTGCATACCTTCCTTGTCCGGCCTCCCTCTGTATGCATCCAAAAATAGAAGAAGGCGAATACTATCAGCAAACCCCTTATAGGCAGCCCTACAAAAAAAAATGTTAGGAGAATATAAGCGGAGCTGTAAAATGTATATTACTAAGTGAATCACATTACTAATGATCCTATGATTGTCATAACAATGCTGACACCTGTTGATAACATTTCACAAGTCTAATAATGATAAGTGATAACCTCAATTTTCATCAGAACAAAGAAAGACCATTGACAAAGAAAGTGGAGCATAAAACTATAGTAGCAAGTATTTACAATATAAGTAAAGCAGATGTTCCAAAGCTATTTAATTGTGGAGTCAAAATAATAAATAAACAGAAAGAGAGACATGTTTGTAAATATAAACTTTGCAGTGATCTTTAAAAAACAATAGCTGATACCAATGCAGAGGGCTTCTTCCATCATTGTCAGGCACATCAGGATCAGCATTCCATTTTGTAACTACGTGGTAGAGAAATGCTGTCTGACCATATTGAGCAGCCACGTGGGAACTCTGCAAGCAAATGAAGTCTGATTAAATAAACTAAGGATTAAGTGAAAAAGAAAGAAATTATAACTATAAAATACTAAATTTTAGGCTTCGATTGGAAATGGTGGGTGTATCATGTGTATGAAATAAATAAACAATGTAATATGATAGATTTTTTAAAAGCAGAGCAGTGCTGCGAAGACTAAACATCTGAAAGCAATTTATTGAAAATAACTCCTTAATACTCATTTAAAAAGTGATAATTAATGTATAACCTGAAAATGTCAATTCTCTTGATAAGTTCTTATGAAAACTCATGTACAAAACAGATAAGACATTCTACAGAACAGAGAATATGTCAACTATTCCCAAGATCTCTCCCACTTCTATTTATGACGAAACATTCCTATTTTTCATAAGAGTTCGGCAATCATTTTACAGAGATGAAGCAGCCACTAAGGCACCTAATTTGAAATACAGCACAACTGACAACTTTATTCAAATAATAGAACCAGACATAGGCTCTGTTTGGCGCAGCTGCAGCTTCTCAGTTTTTCAACTGCAGCTGCACTGCCCCAAGAAGCAGTTGAGGGGAAGCTGACTGTCTCTTTGATGCAGCTGTGTGAAAGTAGCTGTAGAGCAGCCATTTCTGAAAAAATGATCACGGTGCCCCCGTTTGGTAAAACTGTTTAAAAGAAGGTTGTAACAACTACAGTTTTTAAACTTCTGAAGCAGAAATTCATTTCTAAACCGAACAGAAAGTTCATATACCGTCACTTAACAGTGAACCCCGAATGTGCTAAAGAAAAAGAAATTAAATTAATAAAATTACAAGTAAAATAAGAAAATTATAATATCTATAAGAATTTGATATAATCATAAGCAAACTTGAAATGCTAAATCTTAACTATCCATTTTGAGTGAGAATATTGAATGATCACAGGAAAAAAGCTAGTTAAGAAAAATTAGATGCCACAGATTCTTTGCTTATTAGAAATACCTTTCCGACTGATCATATATAAAAAAATAAAAGAGGTGCCCATGGATTGCACCCTTAGCATCAATCAACAATCTAAAAATAATCAAACCATAGATAGCAGAAAAAGATTTATATTGTGATTGTTTATTTCCTCTTTATGTGCAGTTTTATACATAAATACTTATTGAAATACCACAGATTCTTTGCTTATTAGAAATACCTTTCCGACTGATTCATATATAGAAAAAGAAAAGAGGTGCCCATGGATTTCACCCTTAGCATCAATCAACAATCTAAAAATAGTCAAATCATAGATAGCTGAAAGAGATTTTTATTGTGATTGTTTATTTCCTTTTTTATGTGTAGTTTTGTACATAAATACTTATTGAAATATTGAACACTCCAAGGTTTTCCTAGCCACTTCTTCTTCTAAAAGTTAAATGATGCACTTCAATATATGTGGTTATATTAATTGCATATGTTGATGAACAAATATGACTACTATCGACAGAAACACATTCTATTCTATTTTGTGTGACGTTATAGAACACTACAAGGAGATGAAGCATTCCTCAATAAGTAGACTCCATTGGATCCTCTTCACCTTCTCATGTAATGTATACTTGCCCTTACATAGACAGTTGCAAGCCATTTAACAATGTTATATAATTGTTTATGCCAGCCTCTTATAACTTTCATTCAACTAGGGGATGTTAGTAGATCACAATCTTCTGTCATACACAAGAAATATCTTTTTTTAACAATTAGTTATTTCAATGGCTTTTTCAGCATTTCTTGAAAAATATTAGCCATCACATGGTCTTAAAGATATGGTTACATTAGTTGGTGAGTACATATGGTTGCCTCATGATGACATTCTATCGCACCCACACATTCAGAGCAACAGAAGTTTCTACCTATGTTTCAAGGATGTCATTGGAGACATTGATTGTAAGCATGTTTATGATGTTATTCCAACAGAGAACTAAAATAGCTACGATAATGCAAAGGAATCCACTTCTCAAACTGCCAGGGTGCATCCTTATTTTATGAAACTTTTTGTATGTGGCGTCAGGGTGGGAAAGTTTCGTAGAAAAATAACATGACTGTTGGAGTGATTGAGAAAACCTTCCAAATCCTAAATACCTGCAAAGTACAACCAAAAATTCAAGTAGTTGGCAGAATTAAAGAATTAAACAAACAAACAACTCACAAGATTATCCTGAAACAAGCAAACTGCTCGCAGAATTATTGCCAAGATTTACTGAATCCTGCTTGAATACAAAATTCAAAGCCGCGCTTCATGGCCTTGCCCACCCAGGCAAAGAAAACGAAATAGGGTACTGCGACAAAGCACTTATGATAAGAACCAGAGGCTTGTTTCCCGATCCCAGAAACCTGAAAGCTAAGCACCTCAACAGGGATTCAGACCAAACCCACAAGAAGGAAACGAAGAAATTAGAAGCAATGAGACAAAGCCGAGGCCACATCGAACAGGTTGTTTCATCTTCCATTAAAAATCCCCTTGTTGCTTCTCTCCTTGGTTCATTTTCCACTGTGATTGTGTGTTCCTCCTCATATTCCAAGTGGGGGCATCTGCTTGAGAGAATATTGCTTCGAGATTGCCAGCAAAGTGAGAGAATGCAGAGGATGGTTGTCTCTGCTTTCTATGCGGAAGGAAGCTGGAAGAAGAGCCGGACATGGAGAACCCACAAAAATTTTATTGGGAGAAGGAAGAGGAACCGAGAACGTGGGCAAAGAGAAAGAGGACGAAGGAGGGAGGGGGAAGCTCAATGAGGGGTAATGTGTAAAAAGCCGATCGAGAAAGCTGTGCTGCGGGATCCATCCAGCGGTCGGCTTTTTAACTGAATCGCACTCGCAAACGGAGCCTTAGCCCTCTCTTTTCTTGAAAGAAAAAGAACAAAAAAAAAGCAAAGAATAACTTAAGGCTTTAGAGAATGACTAACTTAAACAAAAATGTCAACTTAGATGTTAGAAAGATCACGCTTTAATGCATCAAATCAATTTCCATAAGATAATTAAATACTATATAAACTAAGATAATCAAGCATGTCTTTCCAGAAAAGAATAAACTCAGGATCAAAATATGAGAGACATATAATGCAAAACGTAATTAAATCCAACAGTGATTCATATCCCTTGATTTCTTTTGATTCAATCAAGTTATAATAAGATATACCAAGGAATGAAATATAACTTCAAAAAAAAATTCTCTACTGTCGTTCCAACATACAATTTTGAATGACCAACAATTCATCAAAATGCTACCTGCGGTTCATAACTAAATTTGTGTGAACGCATTTAGCAGCATCTAAATGTCTAAACCACTCTAATATTTGGTATTCTTAAAAGTAAAATTGGGCTTAAAAAAAGTGAACTTGCAATCAACATCTTATTATCTGTAAAATTGCATTAAATCATCTTCTCAAACTGTATTTCCAATCCTTCACATTGAACTCTAATTTTAGAACTGAGCAATAGCGCCAAAAGAAATAAAAATAGCTAAGTCAACTCCCGCACAAAATTCATGGGTTATAATGATGGAGATGGTAAATAAAACTGTGATTAAGGGTTATCCAAATTGCTAAGGCCAACTATCAGCAGTCTTAATGAGTGCGTGAGTGCAACGCACCAGCAGGCGTATATGTAAATGTATTCATCAATTGTGGATTGGCCAGAGAGAGGGTCAAACAAACTTTAAGCGGGTAGGAAACACAAAAATATTAATCCATGCATAGAAAGGTTAACAAAACACAGATAACAAAACTAATCAACTAAGCTCCTTTTTCACAAATTGGTACAGAAAGTAACTTATAATACAAGTTTGCAAAAAAAAGGGAGCTCTAAATCAGAAGATGACTACCAAAAATATATTAAAGTAAGAGAGATTAATAGCAGTAAATGCTAAAGTTAACAGCTTCAATTAAAGTTGTAATAATGAAATTATGAGCTACATTCACAAAAAAAATAAATAAATAAATAAATCTTTCCTAATAACCTATTTGTTAGCCCTTTGCAAGCTAATAAAAATGTAAAATTGTGGAAATACATATGTAGATCCAAGTTTCACTTCCTCAATAAATAGCAGTTGCAATATTGTATTAGCATTCTGAAACAAACCTATATAGGAAATGTAATCCAGTGAGTGTAGCATCCTCCAAAATATCCAAATCATATCTTTATAACAATTCACTAACATCAACCAAGAACTATGTAAATGAAAGAAGGAACTTTTGTTCTCGATATCTCATTAAGCACCTTCTACCTTCCGAATAAAGTATATCAATAAAAAGGCATTCACATATTGATAGAGATGTGCGATGAGTAGTTGTAGTTAAAGGCTAATCATAGTGTGGTTGAGAGATAGTTAAGGTGTCCTAGTGTGTCCTACATATGCTCTCAAATTGATAGTACAAGGAATCAATTAGCCCTCTTTCATTGTTATTCTCCAATTCCATCTTATTTTTATAAGAAATTCTCAGCACCTCGAATTATCATTTATCTTCTCGATCTAATATCAAATTGGGGTCTTTATTTATCATCACCCTTGTCATGAGATTCAAGAAGGATCTAGCTGCCATTTTCATTGAAACTCTGAAAGTTGATCTGGGATCCCTTTGCAACTTTCACTCCAACATCAGATCTAGTCTTCAACAGCCCAATGTCATCAGATACACCTAATCACACCTGGTTGTCTTTAGCTACTTGGCATAGTTAGTAATGGAAAGGTTACTTATATTAAGAAAAGAGTCTCAGAAAACCTTTTTTTTTTCTTTTATTTCCTTAAGAGAAGTAGTTTAGTAATTAAGGTCGCTAAGAGCTATAGATAACTATGTTTAAAAGGTGAAGGGCTCATTGGTGAGTTTGGTTTTTAGGTTAGCCTGATTTGGGAAGGATTTCCCCATTGCTCCGTGGATTCCCCAAGTTGGAGAGGCGAGGAAGTGAGGAAGCCATAGTGAGGTCATTAGACCTCACCAAGATTGGCTACCAAGTCTTCTTAGCCCACTCATGTCAGCTGTTTGGGAAAACTCGGGGGTTCTTGAAGCCCAACAGTAGCTGCTCGCAGAGTGTCTTCCTGGTTTGGGACAAGTCCAGTGCTCCAGCCAAAGAACAGGTGCTTTCTGGACATTTAAAGATTCCAAGTTTGTACAATTCGGCAAGAATATTAGAAAACATTCAGCAAGCAGCCCATCTTGGATCAACAAACATCCCCAATCAGATTCTGTTGTCTTATTAAATTTAGCAAAGTTCCCTCGTATCTCTACAGTCAACTGCCTGCTTCTTTTCTGTAAATTCCCTGCACGTTCTCTAAGACAGCAACACATGGAAGCTAGTGCAACACAGAAAAGGAATAGATTCCAGAAACCAGAATCAAGACTCACCTGCAGCCCCTTAATCCCATTCCAGAAAAAACAAGAATTTTTTTATTTCTCTGTTTTTACATTACTTTTAAGTCTGTAATTTGAATATCTTAAATGAAGCTAACCTATTTGTTTGCAATTAATGGCAAGAGGTATTGGAAAACTATCCAGCTTAATTACAAGCGCCTATTTAATTGGAAGCCCGCGTAGACAGCTGAGGCAGAGATCTTCCAGCCTTGGTCATTAGCTAGGTGCTGAAGCCAATCTCACGACGTTCCTTCTTGCAAACTCTAGACTTCCCAGTTCTGATTAGTTTTGGCGTTGTGGGCTGTTAGTTTTGTAATAGAATAGATTGTTGCGGGCTGTGATGTTTTTTTTTAGGATACTGAAAATCGCTGATGGTAGCTTTTGTTCTCTGTTTACTCAGTTTATTGTTGTGTAAATTGTTCACTGTTGACCAAACTTTCCCGCTTAACAAATAAAATCATTTGAGTTGTTCTAGGTCTTTACTGTAGTCACTGCCAAAATCAAATCTCCCAAAATATGTAAAATCCCTAACCATCAATTACCTCATCCTAAAATTAATTGTCTCCAAATTCCCAAATCTTTAGCTAATGTCCCAGTTGCTTGGATCACTAGCCCAGCCAAATCTCCACTCCTTGCAAGATCCCCAACCTCATCATCAATCATAATTTCGCCAACAAGCACATGTGAACAGCCCAGGATACCTCCAACACATCCCTAACCCCATCAAAACTAGCTCTCCTTCCAAATATACTTGAGTATCACGACTGTTCAGATTCGCCTTTTCTAGCTCTAGCGATTCAACATTCAGCATCCCAACCTCATTGATATCCCCCACCCATTCATCAGTGTTATCAATAAGTTTTCTATGTTTTTCTTCGACAACAAACATTCATTGGAATCAATAGCTTCAACAACCACTCATTAGCCCCAATCGCTACCTATACTTTTCGTTGCCTTCTAGACCTTAGTTATGAATGGTTTGATGAAGAAGAAAAATCCTTGTCATTTAAAATCTTAAATTGTTAGCAAATGTACATAAGAGAAGAAAACAAATTGCAAAGCATTCATTTTAAGAGGAACCCCGAGTCTTTAATGAGTTAATTTGAGGAGAAACACATGAACCGACAAGAGAAGAATTGAGAGCCTGACACTTCCATTAAAACCGCTTGCTCCATCTTCATTCTCTGCCAATCAGTCTTCCACAACAAATATCAAGGCCAACCCTCACGGCACAGCAACAAAATTTCAGGAAGTGGAACATTGATTTAAATAAGAATAATTGAGGAATATAAAATAGCATCTTTTTTTACCATCTTGAAAGATATTTGGTTGTGCTTGACAAATCTTGAAAAATATTTTGAGCAAAAAGGCAACATGATTCATTTACAACACTGATTGATACCAAATTTAATCCGAAAACATGCAAATATATTTATTATTCCTGGAAATTAGAGAGAAAGAAAATGAGGGATCGTAAAACTGGAAATAAATTGACACGACTACAAGAGGGACTCTGGGGAGGGGGGAAGGTGATGTACTCCAGCTGGACAATGAGTGTGAGATGGATTGGAGTGGTTATGGAAGCAAATAGTTGAATGGTCGGGAAAAGGCAGCTGCGGGATAGGTGTTGACAGGTTGAGGCGGCAGCAGGGAGGTTCCTCAAAGGCTGGTTTACGATAGAGGTGGCGCGGGATAGGAGTGTCGGTAGCAATGAGGAGCAGAGGGCGAGATGGCAACTGAAAAGGGGCGGGGGAAGCTAAGCGGCAATAGGGAAGGTCTCGAAAAACTGAGCGGCAACTGGGAGGGTCTGGCAAAGTTGTGCGGACACAAGAAGAGTCTAGCAAAACTAAGCGGCAACATGGAAGGTCTGGCGAAGCTGAGCGGCAACAGAGAGGGTTTGACGAAGCTGAGCGGCAAAAAGAAGGGCCTAGAGAAGCTGAGCGGTAACATGAAAGGCGTTGAGCGTCTGTGCGGCAGCAGGGAGGACATCGGGCAGCGTAAGATCGACAATATAACCACCACCTCGGAGTAGGATACAGTCGGAGCACCACTCGTCCTAGTACAGCCTTAACTAAGGAGAATATGTCTGGCGACAAGAGCTTTGAAATTAGGAATACAAAAACTGAACCCTAAAGCACTCAAAACAGCATATATAGAGCAAAGGAATAGAAAAAGAAACCAAAGAAAAGGTAAAGTGTCACGACCCAAACCAGCGCTTAGAATTAACTAAGGCGGGTACTACGATAGGACAGTAAAAACATTTAACTATCCACATTTCTAAAACTTCCAATACATATAAATGAGCTGCTAATAACCCATAGATACAATAAGAAAATTTAAATCATCCAATGGTGCTAGAAAATCTGCAAGTTAATTCTCAACTACACAACCATATATTTTTATCCAAAGGAAACAGCAAAAAAAAAAATTACACACATATCATGATAGTACCTATCAGTTGCAGTCCTGCTCCTATAGAACAAGTATTTCCTACCAAACATATCAACCTAAAGTTTTTCTTCTCCTGAAAGAAAACATTGATTTTAACTGTAAGTATGACTTAGTGAATAATTATAATCTAATATATATTAAGTGTATATGATATGCCATGCATGAATGACCAAAAAAAATACATTCATTTTATTAAAACTTTAAACTTATCTCTTTCCATTTCAATTTAAGTATTTACCGTATTAGCCTTTTTAAAATTCATAAAAGGATTATCATCATACCCGAATTTAAAATCATCTAAAATGTACCTTCATCAGTCTATTACTTTCCTCCCTTCCTTTATACCATTTCAGACTTTTAAAATGAAATTCAAGAATGAAATACTTATTTTTTAAATCATTTTTTTGTAATTATTCATTTAATTATATATTAATTTAATGCATAAAAGAAAATAATCACTAACATTCGCTTACAAGAGATTTCTGAAATACTTCTCTTCCACTAACTTCTTTGGACAACCACCTAAATTAATGAACATGCATATCATTTAATAAGAACCTTATTCTTAAAAGAAATACATAATATATCAAGTGACATGCAATTAAAATGACACATAAGTAATTATACAATTGTTAATCTTAAAAGCTTGATTTGCTCCTTACACAGTATTACCCTTTTTCTTTTACAACTTTAATTGATTCAGCTTATACCATTCTACCTTTTTTATATCTGATTAGATTAATTGTGTCATTAGCATTTAGTTAGTAAACTAATAATTTCAGTTTAAGTAAATTTACATCATAAAACATTAAATACCCGAGAAATTTGGTTCTTACAGTTCGCACATAAAGCCCAATATCGCGCACGAGTCAACTTCCTCCTTGACATCACAATCTTCCACTTATGATGCATGTTTAAAGTAAATTTATATTAACACATTAATTGATTAAACTCACACTCATAAATATCTAACCTTTTTTTTAATTCGCTTAATAAAAATTTTAGACATACCTTAAGTCTTCAGCCAGCGCCCTAACACTCGCGTAATATTAATAGTAGCAGGGAGCCTTCTAGTTACACGTGAGGCTCACCTTCATCTAGGCAAGTGCAAAGCCAAAGTCATTTGATTAATGCTCAACTTCTACCCGCACGCAGAGATCAGCAAGGAGACCTCTCGACCTTCCTCTCGACAGAGCCAAAGGTCGCTTCTTCCCTCTTCTTCCTCCTCAAAAAGACATGCATGCTTTTCTTCTTTGGTCACAATTCACCCCAAAAAAGCACGTGAGACGTTTCTCTCCTTCCCTTCGCCATCGATTCAATCCAGAGCCATTTGCTTGCATCTTCTTCTTCTTCATCGACCTCATCTTCCACCTCACGCGAGCATGGTAGCAGCGCATTAAGCCGATCATCTTTCCTTCCTCTTTGTCGTTGCTCGAGTAAGAAGGAACAACTTCGATCAGGTGTGGTAAGTTTTGCATGACGAGGAAAACCACACGAACATTCCCCCTCCTTCGGCTTACTCATCTTATTCTCTCACAAGCAAGCTGAGAACTTTCCTTCCTTCCTGCTTCGATCATTCTTTCGCTCTCTCTTTCGTTCTGTGACGGTTAGGAGTAAAGAATGATTGAGAGATGCCCTCACCCTCTTGACTTCAATTAACAAATCGTCTAGCAGGTTGATTCATTAATAATATTAGTATGATTTTTATTTTATTTATTTATTTATTCAAACATTCTGTTATTATATAAAGGAGTGGCAAATCCCGCCTCTTGAATTCAAATTTGGGGGAGCTTCGACTTCATCTGTCAAAGCTTCTGAGCCTTTATGGTATGGTGACAAATTTGCAATATTGGATGTGGTCGAAACATTATAGTCCCCTGGTAGATCGATCTTCTAGGCATTATCATTCAGTTTCTAAGGCCTTCTAAAAGGTCTATCTACTCTTGATTTGAGTTATTTGAATGCTCCTACTAGAAATCTATCTTTTTTCAACCTGATCCACACTAAATCTCCTTCTTTAAAGGTTGGTATTTGCCTTGTCTTGTTCGTCTATGCCTAGTACATATGACTCTGCTTGGTGATCTCTTCTCTGACATCTTTGTGGAGTTCTTAAAACTCATGTACCCATTCCTAAACATCCACACCAATCTTTAACATCAACAAGTGTGGTACTAGCTCAAGTGGAGTGAGTGAACTGCGCCCATACCCAATCTCAAATGGGGTGCGACCAGTAGTTAGACTCACAGATCCCTTGTACGCAAACATGGCTTGAGCTTGAACAAGTCCCACTGCTTTATATTAAAGATTGAGAACTAAATTGGAGTTTAGTGCTTAGTTTTCCTCACATAGCCCTCCATAAGTGGCTCAAAAACTTGGCATCCCTGTCTGACGTGTCCTTGGTATCCCGTGCAGTTCCACAATTTCTCTGAAGTACAAGTCAACGACGTATGAGGCATCCAGAACCCAGCGACATGGTACAAAAATATGTCATCTTCAAGAATCAATCCATGATGGCCATGAACAAATCCTTACTCTGTTGGGTCCTTAGAAGTCCCACCACAAAGTCTATGTTAACATTCGCTCATGGCTCTTTTGGTGCTAGTAAGGGGGTGTATAACCCTGCATTATACCCCCTGGTTTCTGGTATATGACAAATCCTGCATTAGCTGACAGGTTGCTCTACATCTCTCGCTAGTTAGAGCCAAAGAAGTGTTCTCTCACAAGTGCGAGAGTCTTGCACCAGCCAAAATGCCCCACAAGGCCTTCACTGTGGCTCTCTTGAACGATGGACTCTCACAGCGAACATTTAGGAATGAACAATTTACTCTGGTAGAACAAGTAACCCTCAGCTTTATAGTACTGCTCAATGGGCTTCTCCTGACACAGTTCGCAGATTTTTATGAAATCACTATCCGTCTCCTGCATTGCAGTGATCAGAAAGTGTCGGCAGCTCAATGCATTTGCCACACGGTTCTGACCGCCTACCTTGCATTTAATCACACACTGGAACAACACCAAGAACTCTACCCAAGTCGTGTGTTGGTCATTCAATTTACTCTGATTGTTCAGAAATTTCAAGGCTTCATGGTCAGTGAACAACGTGAACTCACTGGTCAGCGGGTAATAGCTCCCATGCTTAAGAGCTCTCACGATAGCCATAAAACTCCCGATCATACGTCGAGTATTTTCTATTGGAATCGTTCAACTTCTCACTGAAAAATGCAAATGGGTGACATTCCTAACTCAACAATACTATTCTCACACCGGATACATCACATTCTATCTTGAATTGCTGGTTGCAGTCTGGTAGCGTCAAGACAGGCGCCTAAATCACCTTCTACTAGAGTGCATTGAAACTATTATAAGCTACCTCTGTCCACTGGAATTTTTCTCCCCTCAAAAGATCTATTGGGTGGTGATGATGGTACGGAAGCTCTTGATGATTCTGCTATAAAATGATGCTAGTCCGAGAAACTGCCCACGCACGGTGAAAGACTACGGTGTTGTACAGCTCACAAAAGCCTCAACTTTTGTCGGGTCCATCTGAATGTTTGCACTAGACATGATATTACCAAGAAAACATACATGTTCTATCATGAATTTGCACTTCTTAGGATTGGCATATAGCTTCTCTATGCACAATACCTTGAAAACCGCCCTCAACTGTTGTAAACGTTCCTAGGGTCGATTGTACACCAGAATATTGTCAAAGTAGAACACCATAAATTTCTCACTGTGAGCCTGGAATGCATGATTCATAAACTTCATAAAAGTAGTTGGCGTGTTTGACAATCTGAAGGGCAAAACGGTTCACTCATACAAACCATCTCATGTCTTGAACACACTTTCACTTGTCTCCTAAATTATCCGGATCTAGCGATACCCACTACGTAAGTTGATCTTGAAAAAGACCGTGGCTCCGTATAATTGGTCCAAGAGATCGTCAAAGCGAGGTATGCGAAATTGATACTTGATGGTAATCTTATTGATGGACCTACTGTCAATGCACATTCGCCCTCCTTGGGTACCATTAGGGCAGGTACACCGCACGGACTAGCACTCTCTCTGACCAACCCTCTCGCAATGAGAACTAGTACATGTCATTGTAACTCCTCGTACTTAACAAGTTTCAATCTCTAGGAAGGCCAATTTGGCAGCACTAATCCTAGTATGAAATTATGTTTAATGTCCCTCAGCGGTGGTAATCCCTCTGGAAGATTGTCGTTCATCACATCCTTGAAGTCCTCTAGTAGTGGTTGTAGTGGTGTTGGTATCGCAATCTCCTCAGATCCCTTTGGTAGGACTAATTTTAGCACCTTACACCATTGTAGCATCTTGAACTTATTGCATGAAGGAGGTCCTTGAGACTAATGCTTCCTATGTGTCCACACCTTGCGCATCCATAACAGGAAACTACACAATCTATTTCCCATCCTTTTAAAAAGAGTAAGTATTTTTGAGGCCATCATACTGAGTCTTGCAGTCGAACTACTAAGGACTTCCCAACAGAATATGACACACGTCCATCAGCACCAAATCACACTACACTTGCTCCTATCACTGATCCCCTGTTAAAAATTTGGCTAACACTACTGATCCAGGCATATCTCGTTTCCCTTCTTCAACCAAGTAATGGGGTGGGACTAGGGATGTTTCTGTGTGGTGAATCCCAATTTCTTCATCAGCAATGGACACCACATTTTTACAGCTCCCACTGTCAATGATCAAGCTACAAACACTATCATCTACCATGCACTTAGTGCGAAAGATGTTGTCTCAACCAGGATTGATCACGCTCCGTCTCTAATTGCAAACTCTCCAAATGACAAGAAATTCCCACGTCCCCCTGAAGTTGAAGTTCTTTCTCTGGACTATCCCTCTGACTCCTAGTCCTCCACCTCGTTAATGATGTCTTAATCTATGATGTGACAACTCGGCTCGTGAGATAGCTAGAGGCTATGTGTCCATAACTGTTACACCTGAAATACCTCCTGGCAGGTATTTTATTGAAAGAGCTACATTTCTCCGACTCCTTTTCATTGATATGTCTTCTCACTCCTATGTCTTGTCTTGTTAACTCCTCCCGATATCCCTTTGTCGGTTGTGGTTGCGGTAGGTGACTACCTGACTAAAGGTTGCTGTCGGATTTAAGATTGTTGTTAACTCTATTTTTGTCATTTTTCCACCTTTAAGGCTATAACTACACATTGCTAATAATGGGCTTCAGGCCCCCAGGTACAAGACTAAAGCATGTTCTTCTGACTCGGCTAGATGACACTTCATCTGCAATTGGTCGAATTATGTTGTGAACTCTTCTATTGAAAAGTCTCTGTGTTGTAGGTGGTGGAGCCTCAGAAACATGTCCTCATGATAATATGGTGGAAGGTATATCCTCTGTATTGTTTTCTTCATCTTTTTCTACTTGATAATCTTATCACGGCCTTCTCTTTTATTATATTTCTATAATTTTTCCACTACAAAGAGGCATTGCCCTTTAACTTGATGACTGCTATTTTCGTCAGCATATCCTCTAGCGCATCCTTATATTCGAAAATTCGCTCAACAGATTGTAGCAAGTCAATAAACTCATCTAGATCCATACCTTCATCAAACTCTAATAGATCCATTTTAATGTTTAAGACCCTATATCTATCATATGTGTGCTCTTATATCGATCTCCTCTGAAATTGAATTTTGAAACGTCGTGGACAAGATTCCCCATCACTAATGGCCTCCTTGAGAGATAAATTTGGATCCTAGTCCATATCTCCTCTTCGACTCTCCAGATCTCAGTTACCTGATTCTGACTTTTACGACAGTACTACGATGTATGTGTGATTATATTCTCAATTTTCTTTATTTATATTTCTTCCTTTACAATGGCGTCAAAAACTCGACTCTAAAGCAAATAAGAGTGCAACTATCATATTTAAATATTGGAATACTATGCAAGTGTATATATCGTTATCAAGTAATATAGGACTTTTTAATTAAGCCCCGAAATATCGAACTCACGGGGAGTACTACAATTTTTTAAGAAAAAATTAGATAACAAATTCTACTATGAAAAATATTTTTACTCAAACTATAGAAGTTATAAAATGATTGAAAATTTGATTCTTTTTGGTAATTGTTTATAATTAAAAATAAAGTAAACAACTAACTAAATTTGACTAAATTCTCTTAAGATAAAAGCAATATAAATAAATAAAAAATTTCCTTATCATGAATCAGTAACAAGTATAAAAATTATGTTGTGGAAGTATTTAAATTTTGTTATGTCAAATAAGAGCAATATTATTTTTTACCCTTACTAGAAATGTTATAAAAAATATTGGCTAATTTAAAGTTTGAATAGTCTTGAAGATGGACTGGGTAGGAAAGATATTAGCTCTCACTCTAGAGTTCACTCTTCTCCCTCCACCTGGGGGCTCACATCTCATATCAATACCTAAAACAATAAACGAATTGAGGGTTTTAGTCTATCACTCTAAAGTCCTCTAACTCTACACCCTTCAAAGTTTATTTCTCTATTTATTTGCACTCAATCATATGAATTATATTCTCATCCATACAATCTCATGTGATTCTTACCATTAATTGACTGAGACAATATCATCTCGGATCTTACATGTTCTCGCAACAATTATTAACATCTTAATTGTCCAAATCAAGAAGTAAATTAAGTATAAGGATTAAATCATCACAACTTATTCTGGCATTAAAGAACAATACTTCAAACAACTTTCATCCAACACTTAATTACTTATCATTTTAAGGAAAAAGATAACGAAAACTACTTAGAATTCATAGAGAAAATACAACACTGTAGTATAAAAGTAGAAATCATGTAAACACACAAAAAATCTAAATTAAAATCAAATGTAATCACAAAGATAAAAATTTATCTCAAATTTCTCTCCACCAAACTCTTGAAGTTCTTTTGAATCTCTTCATTTCTCTTACAATACTCCCTACTAACACAACTACAACTCCTCCCTTTCTTCTCTCTAAAAGTATCCTAATTATTCTATGATGAGAGGGGCGGCAAAATGAAGTCTCAAGGAGAGGGGGGCCTTCAATTCAATCCAAGTCCATTTATAATTTTCTAAAATGTGTTTTGTTGTCTTTTCAAAAATGTGTCCACATTTAATGAATCTTCCAAGGGTTGTCTCCTTTCAATAGTTATTTGAATGTATTTTCGTGCTCATTAACTATAATTCACGTTTTCACCAAGAATTGCTTCCAACACCCCTTCAAAATTTGTCCAAATTCATTGAATTTTTAAATAACTATCTCTGGCGCCTAAGTGCAAGGTATTCAGTGCTTAGGCGCGGCCTTCCCTGTTCTCCTGATGCTTAAGCATCAGTCCTGAGCACTTAGGCGCCACAGTTCATTTGCACATTTTCTCCATTTTTGCTCCAAATTTGATCATTTTTTACTCCTTTCACCATATTTCATCCATTTAAAAGTACCTGAAAGAAAAACACACAAAAATCTTTTATTAAAGCGCAATATCCTTAAAAATAGACATAAAAATGTATATATAAATGCTATATATTTTAGGTGTATCATTACCCCTAAGTTCCATCATCAATTTTTGCGAGCCTCCGTTAAAACTGATGAATCTCCCTTTGTATCTCGTCTCAAGTAGTTTTCAACATGTATCTCTGTGGTGGCATAAATAGGGTTTTAGTTCAGAAGGGATGGTTAAGGATAAAAAAGAAAAAATTTTAATAGAGGGGTAAGGCGAATGCTAAGAAATCTTAGAGTAAGACTAGAATTATGCTAGCTATGATACCAAATGATACCGGATATAATCTAGAAACAAGCAAGTATGATTATTATCACTGAAAAATTAGAGAAACACAACAAAGCTTCATAAAACTAGAAATAAACTGACACTACTACAAGTGAGACTCTATGGGGAGGAGGGAGGTGTGAACTGCGACTGAACAACAAGTTAGGGATGGTTTGGAGAAAGTATGGCAGCAATTAGGGAGGAGGCGGCAGACGGATAGGTTTTGCCGAGTTGGGGAAGTAGCAAAGAGGTTGCTCGAAGGTTGGTCAGCAATAGAGGTGGCACAGGAAGGTGGGAGGGGCAGGAGGAGCGGGAGGGGCCGGTGCGGCAGGAGGGGCGGTGGCAATTGGAAAGGGGCATGCAAAGCTAAGTTGCAACAAAAAGGGTCTAGCAAAGCGGAGCGGCAACATAAAGGGTATGGCTAAGCTAAGCGGTAACAGAAAGAGTCTGGCGAAGTTGTGCAGCCACAGAAAGGATCTGGCAAAACTAAGCGACAACAAGGAAGGTCTGGCAAAGCTGAGAGGCAACAAGAAGGGGGTTGGGAGTCTGTCTGGTAGCAAGGAGAAAGTCAGACAGCGCAAGATCGAACAGATAACCAACACCGATACTGTCAAAGAACCACCAGTCCTCGAATACAACCATAATAAGGGAGAATATGCCTAGCGCTAGGAGCTCTGAAATCAGGAACACAAGAACTGTGCCTTAAAGCACTCAAAATGGCACATATATAGAACAAAAGGAAAGAAAAAAAAGATAGAAGAAGGGGAGAAAGATGACAATTCCCACCCCTTGAATTTTTGAGCGGTCCGGCAAGGCCTGGAACCGAGACTTCAACTAAAATGGTTGGTCTCGCCATTTAGCAGGCCAAGCCTCGCGTCGCTGATAGATCCACTATTAAGGTTCTACTTTGTGCACCAAAAAAAAATATTGGCTACATCCACCATTGTCCAAAAAATGAATGAAATGACAAATGATAACATTCTCAATATGGATGACGTTCAAGACCAATACCAATAGAATCTCTTTTATTGATAATATCAAGCACTCATTTAAATATCATCAAGATAATAGTTTAGGATCAACCATTATGTGCAAGTTTCTAACACTAGTTCACCTAAAACACTGAGTCACTCAAGCACCCAACAATCAACAAGCTTTTTTTAAACGTTAATGTAGTGCCAGTGCACAACAAAAATCGTTTAATAAATTGAAGCTAGATGGTTGCCCACTGCTTACAACTCCTATAATTCTACTAACAACCCTGCACTCATTTCCAGTTGAATATACTGCATGAATTTCTTGAATTTATCTTGTCTTGCTTCACAGTATGACTTTGTTTTTGAAAGCATGGGAAATTTTAGGTGTGGATTAATAGTTAATGATAGTGCAAATAAATGTAATTGGTTCTTTAGGCGGATGACTGTTGAATAAGTATTCAAAGTGTACTATTGTAATTTTAAGTCGGTAAATACTCATAATTTGGCAGTATTAGAATCAATTATTAAATAGATAGTGCCCTCTTACCATTATTCTCCTATTACATCTTCTTTCTCCTAGTTTCTGAAATTGTTGGCAACTCAAATTACCATTTCTCTTCGAGGTTTGGTATTATATATATACAACAAATACTTTAACTTCTAGGATGAAAATGAAATTAGAAACTAGATAATCTCCAATTTAAATTAAACAATCACCATGGCATGAAAAATGAACATCAAGAAGTAAACACTGGCAATAAAACAAGAGGAATATAAAATAATAGAAATCAAAATTGAGCAGGCATCTTTAAGAAACAGCATCAGCAACCTGTTATACGAGAGTTGAGTGCATCAAAAATTCAACCTCAAAATAAAAGAATTTTAAATTAAACTTTGTAAACCTTTTCAATACTGTATAAAAGGAACAACTTTCTTCTATTGGTAACCACAGTTGAATCAAAATGGTCTCTATTCTATCCAAGCAGACCTATCCCAAAAAAGAAGCAGAATTGTTCATTCACGTGTATTCCTTTTTCAACCATCATCGGAAACAATTTCAATCGGCGCAATACACATAAGTCAAATAATCCAAATACAACAACATATAAACATGTACCTGATAACCGTAGTAGTCTGCGGCATCCACACGAGCGCCTTCCTTGAGTAACAGCTCCGCAACAGGAATGTGTCCACGCACCGCACTCCAGTGGAGAGCAGTCTGCCCCGTGTGGTCCACTGCATTTACAGCTCCCCCATGCTGTCCAGACACAAAAATCCTGAATCCGCTCACTCCCACAAATACAAAAGGAAAATGGTTTGAAGAGAAAGCAGGAAACAAATTCGAAAGAAAAAGACAAATAAGACCTCGATGATGTATTGAGCAGCAGCGGTGCGGTTATTCAGCGAAGCCCATTGAAGAGCGTAATAGCCACCGCCATCAGGCTCCGTGACGGAGCAGCTCTCAGACTCCACCAGCCTCTGCAGCTTCTCGAGATCGCCGTAGGCCGCCGCCGTGTAGACATCGTTTCGCAACGCTTCCTCCTCCGTAGCAGTAGAACCCTCCGTAGAAGAAGATGGGACGCCGCTAGTACTGCCTACGCCGGAGTGGGTGACATCCCTTCGGTCCTCCTCCACAATCTCGATCTCCGACGACATCGTCAGGGAAGGCCGATTGTGTTGGAAGGAGAATTGAGCAGGAGGACTATGTTGACCTTGGCAGCCGGAATTTGGAACAGGTAATCAATCGATCGAATTTAAGCCGATGGAGAAAAATGGAATGATTTTGATTCTGTTTATTTTTGCGTTTAAATTTGAAGATTTTAATTTTTCTTACCGCGGCGCGGTAATGTTACCTCAAGTTTTCCACAGAATTGGACAATTGCGAAGACGTGTTCGCTAAAAGGCGGAGATTTGTTTTAGCAAAATTGAGGAGAAAATATCAAGTTCCTGTCTTAATGTACTCTGTTTTCTGATGACTCCTTTTCACCAATTAAATTTAGCAAATCAATTCAACAAAAAAAATTTAGCACAAACACAATCCACAATGAATCCAATTTCGTCGAAGGTTGGAGCACGTCTCACATAGCAACAACACGATGGGACCAGGTTGATTGACCTCATACGTTAAGGTTAGTTCTGGAGATCAATCTTTTAGGCTAAGTATATCTATTGCATAACTAAAGAAGCTTACTTTTGATCCATCAAAAGTTAGAGCATGCCCCACATGGCACCATACAATGTGATTAGATTGGTTGACTTCAAATCAGTCGGAGCTACTTTTGGTTATCAATCCATTGAGCTAATAAACTGGAGAGGCGAAAAATAACATATGTCCCTTTCAATTTAGTCAATCGTAACAATTTTATTTGAACCATCTTCAGGTTCATTAGAAGTTGGAGTACGCCTCCACGTGGCACAAACCAAATGTGCCTAGGTTGATTGACATTTCCTTAGTAATTTATCCATTAAATTAATAAATTTGGGTCGAAGTATCTTTTAATGTCATCCAATATGCTCATCGCACGTCGGAATAGGTTTGGCAAACTTAGTTTGATCTTATTCAAACTCTTCACAAGTTTGGCTTTAGTCTATTGAAAGTTGAGTATGCCCCCATTGACATGCCTAAAAATATTCAATTTTTATATATACATTTAATGCCCATATTTAGTGATATTACAATTTAAAGAAAGTCATTTTCATGTTTTTGTTCCAGGTATACTAAGTTTAGGCATTTGGAGCTTAAATGAAGCAAATAGGAAAGAATTTGGAGGCAAACAATGGCTCTTTGTAAAAGTTGAACAGGCGCCTAGGCCCTCAAAATCCAGAGAATGAGGCGCCTAAATGTCGGATTTCGGCGCCTAGGTGGCAGAAACAGTTATTCCTCTAAACGCATTGAATTTGGATGGATTTTTGAAAGGATGTCAAAGGAAACTCTTAGAAATTCTACATTATAAAATAGAGATTTTATGACAGAAAAAAGGGGGGTGAAAAAGGTTTAAAGGTGAGAAAAACTTAGGGGAGATTTTTCTCTAAGAGTTGTAAGAGGAGAGAGAAAGTGAGATTTTTTCTTCATTACATTTCTAAGAAAGAATTGAGTGATATTGTAAGGAGAGAAAGTGATTCAAAGGAATTCAAAGGATTTGCTTGGGGAGGAGATTGAGATAAGTTATTGTACTTTATTTTCAATTGTTGTGCAAACTTGTTTCTATATCCATGTTTTGTTGTATCTTTGTCATAAATTCTGAGTAGTTTATATTGTCCTTCTCCTTATAATGAGATATAGTTATGTGAAGAATCTAAATTGTTTAGAATGTTTTAATTTCTTAATTATGATGATTCAAACTTTGAACTTCATTTACTTATTGATCTGACCAATTGATTTGTTAAAATTTGTTGTGAAAACATACAATCTAAGAGGGTTATGCTTTCTACAACTAAGTAAGAAACACATTTGATTTCATGGATGAAAATGTAGTTCATGGGGTTAAATGCAAATAAAAAAGAAAATATACTTTGTTGGGCGTAGAATTAGAGATTTTAGGGTGGCAGACTAAAATCCCCACTTTGGACCAGGTGTTTGGAAACTAAAGCGAGATGTTAGCACTCATGTGAGGGGAACGTGAGAACTCTAAGGTGAGAGATTGGTATCTTTCGAGCATAATTGTGGATATAGGAACTATACTCTAGATTAGCCAATGTTCTTTGTCACTCGTAAAGAGAATAAATAATATAATTGCTCATACTTGGCACAATACAATATAATGACAATTTGGATAATTCATTGACTATAACCGCTTTGTAAAGGGGAAGAATATTTCTAAAATTTGAACCCTTAGCTATAAAACTTAGATTAGTTGCATTATAATTAACTTTGAAGTTTAGAGATTAATGTAGTAAAAAATGTTTCTTTAGTTGTTTAATACAAACTTAAATCTGCTTGTTTACTTAAGTTTTCTATAATTTTGATATTTCGTCTTTGTGTTAGTATTATTAAAATTTTCACCTTCATGTGGGATTTATACTTAGGACTTCATTAGAGCCCTTTATTATTTGTCTGATGTGTATACTTGTGTTTGCAACCTAGTGAGTATTTAAAATTGAACATATATATTGATTCACTATGAGTAGCAGTTTTTAAAGATTTAAAAAAGAAACTGAATATATTGAAGTGAACTTTTGTTGTGATTCTCCTGCATATTTCTTAGTCTCGTTGTCACATGTATTAGGGTATTGAAAAACATTACTAACATAAACACTGCATCAAGTTTTTGGTGTCGTTGTCGTGGAGGTAAAGGAAAATTACTTTCTAACTTAAAAGACCTTATTAGAACTACAAGACTTATTCTGTCAAGTATATGTACATAAGTTCTTGTGTGCGAGTTTATTATTAGAATTGTTATTTGTGTTTGTGTATTTGTAGTTTACTATCTATAGGATTAATACCTTAAGATTCTAAATTAGAAAGAACTATAAAAAAATTTTAAAACAACAAAAAGAACTTAATATTTTGAACAAAAAGGAAAACAACTTTAAATAATCAATGTATTGAAATTGAACATCAACAGAGACCTTTAAGAGACTATTTTAATCCTATAGCGGATGAAATATACTTGAGTATACAAACCACTACTGCAACTACTAATTCATTTGAACTTAAACTTGTTATTATCCAAATGATACAAAATAATCAGTTTGGGGGAACACCATCGGAAGATCCTAACTTACATCTTGCTAGTTTTCTAGAATTTTGTGCTACATTTAAATATGATGGAGTGTCAGATGACGCTGTCAGACTTAGACTTTTTCCTTTTTCACTAAGGGATAAAGCTAAAATGTTGTTAAACTCAATAGCATTTGGATCTGTTAGAACTTGGGGAGATTTGTCTCAAAAATTTTTGGCTTAATATTTTCCATCATAAAAAACTGTTAAGCTGATAAATGATTTCACATATTTCTACCAGTTTGAAGGGGAATCAATATATGATGATTGAGAACGATTTAAAGATCTCCTTAGGAAGAGTCCACGTCATGTTTTACCTGATTCGTTAATAGTTTAAACATTTCATAAAAGATTAGTGGGATCTCTTAGATTTATCATTGACGTTGTTGTTGGTGGTTCGTTAAGGTCAAAAACATTCGATGAACCATATACTTTAATTGAAAAGATGACTACTAACAATTTTCAATGGTTCTTTGAAAGGGAAATCTTCAAAGAGTAGCCAGTGTTCATAATTCTTATGCAATGTCTATTTTGACTTCTCAACTTGCTTTAATATCAAAGAATTTAGATCATTTTGGAATGAATTTATCTCAAACACCTCCTGTCGCATGATCGAAGAGATAAGGAACGAATCTTACAAAAGTGTTAAAATTTATAAAGAAAAGATGAAGATGTGGCATGATCGAATGATTCTTACTAAAAATTTTCAGTCAATGCAACAAGTTTTGCTATATAATTCAAGGTTAAGATTATTTTCAGGCAAACTTAAGTCCAGGTGGATTGGCTTATTTATTGTGAATAAAGTTTATCCTTATGGAGTTGTGGATATTAAAGATCCTAAGTCTGAGAAAATATTTAAAGTTAATGGACATAGAGTGAAACCTTATTTTATAGGGTATCAACATAAGTTTAATGATGGAATGATGTTGGGTCAATGATCCCAATATTCTTTTTTATATGTAGAATTTAAGAAGTTGACATCACTACTAGGGATTTTATGCAAGTATATGTATCATTATCAAATAATATAGGGCTTTCTGATTAAGCCCTGAACATCGATCCCACGAAGATCGAGGTTAATCACGGCGATTTTCAAGAGAAATTCTAGTTTAGAATAACACGCCCTAGCTTGGAAGGTTGATACAAGTTTGGTTTTGATTTTATCCTACAATTATCACTACAGTACTACTTCTACTTCTAAATTAAAATACTTAGTAAAAATCAGAAAGTGGGGTTTTTAATATATTAAAAGTACTCTTCCTCATGCAATGAAAGTAGTGACATGTGTAAAGGTAAAATAAGTAGTGAGAGAGATTGTAACAAATAGGAGCAATTATATTCTTTACCCTTACTAGAGATGTTATAAAGAACATTGGTTAATCTAAAGTTTGAATAATTTTAAAGACGGGCTAGGCAAGGAAGATACTAGCTCTCACTCTAGAGTTCCCTCTTATCCCTCCACCTGGAGGCTAACATATCTCATCAAAACCTAAAACAATAGACTAAATTAGAGGCTTTAGCATGTCACTCTAAGGTCCTCTAATTATATACCCTTTAAAGATTATTTCCCTATTTATTTGCACTTAACTATATGGATTACATTCTCAACCATACAATCTCATGTGATTCTACCATAATTGGTTTAGACAATATCATCCCAGATCTTACATGTTCTCACAATATATTTTAACATGAAAGTAGATCAAGTTTATATGTAAATGAAGAACAAAGTAAAATCATCACAATATAATCTCACTCTACTCGATTCAATATCCTACACATGCATAATAATTCATTACAAGAGGGCAGAGTAAAGAAAACTACTAACTACGCATGGAGAAACAACAAGAATTTTTCATTAAACAAGATTTTGAAAACATACAACAAAGCACTAAATTAAAATCAAAATAAAATGAAAATACTTATCTATGATAGAAATCAAACTCTCCTTGTATAACAAAAACAATCTCCTTACAATCCTTTTCAAGAACAAAGTGAAAAGAAAAAAAGAAATCTCTCACTCTCTTTCTTTCTCTCTCACCTTGCCACCCCGCTTGAGGCTCACACCCAAACCTTCTTCTCTTCTTCTCCAAGTTTTCTTCTCCAATTTCAATTAATTCAAGAGTCCAAGAGTTATTTTAAAAATATTTCCAAGCCTTTTTTTTATAATTTCCCAAGAGATGCTTAAGTGTCTCTTTAAAACTGTCCATATTCATTGAATCTTCCAAATGATGTCTTAAGTGACTCTTTAAAACTCCATATAACTACCCCAAATTCTTCTAGAAAGTCTATTTTATTAATTCCAATGAATTCCCCAAGAGATGCATGAAGCACCGCTTCAAAAATCGTCCAAATCTGACGTATATTATAAAAGTTATGTTGAAAACCCCCACCGACGCCTAAACGTCGATTATGGGGTGCTTAAGCACCATTCTCTCTGTTTGGTGGTGTCTAAGCACAGTTTTGGGCACTTAAGCGTCGGGCACAGGCACTTAAGTGTCTGTTCTAGGTCCCCATGGCTCTGGTGTGCCCCGACTTAACCCTTTGTGCTCCAGTTTGCTCCGTTTTGGTCCATTTTTGTTCCTTTTGCTCCAATCACTCCAAATTCTTCAATTTGATGTACCTACAACCAAAAACACATGAAAAATACCTTTAAAGTGTAATATCATTATAAAATAAAGCATAAAAATAGTACATTTTTAGGCGTATTAAAATCCCCCATACTTAAACATTACTTATCCTCAAGTAATACTACATTTTTAAAATAATTTATGTAAATTAGAGTTAATTGGTCATCCTTTAGAATTGCTAAAATTTTTTTCTAAAAATGTGATTGTTCAAATTAGAAGATCTTCTAGTGAATCATACTAGCCCAAGGTCTAAAATATTTATCATCGAACTTGGGAATTAGTTTTCCTATCTAATTCAGAAATATATGCAGATTTTTCAAACTTTGGATTCTATGAACTTTACTTTCTAGACTTAATAACTCTCTTAAAAATAATTTTTATTAATATAATTATAAAAAGCAAGCTTAGGATTGTTTTAAGTTCTTTACTCTAGAAAGACTTAAGTGAACCCAATTTTTTATTAGGACTTCTCCTCAAGCTTCTCCTCACCTTTTTCTTTTTTTTTTGGGGGGGGGATTTTTTTATCCATTATTATTATTATTTTCTTTTCTTTTTTTTTATATTTGAGGATTACTATATCTAGGGAAGTCCTTAAATAATTTTGAATTTCACTATCATGCGCTAAAGTTAAAACTTATTACTTTCCTTCACTTGAAAAGATGTATATTTTTTTTAAATACTTTCTAAGAGAGTCTTAAATGTTTGAAAATAAGAATTCTAAGAATTCTTAATTTTTCAAAAAATGCAATTTTTCCTATTAAAGATAGTTATTCATTTTCCCAAGTTCTCAACTAAATATCCTTAACTTTAGGTTCACCCTTTTCACTAAAAATATCAACTAAGTTTTCCTACTCCATTTCTATATTTAAAATTTTAACATCCTTAAGATGACTCGACATAATAATAATCATTAGAAATAAAATAAAATTTTATTTTTAATAATTTTGAAAGCAAGTAAGGTTTAAATTTGAAACATTTTTCTTCCCCTCCCCCCCAAACTTTAGCTTAAACATGTGTACCAATGAAATATAAAAATATGCGGTAGGGAAAGATCACTTTTACAATTTACTACACATTATACAAAACTATCAACAAATAACACATGGTAGAATATTGCAGTAGAAAGTAAATCTAGCCTAAACATGCTTGACATAACACTATAAAGGAATTTTAAATAGTAGAGCAGGTACAAACTGAAGATTAAACAGTAACACATTTTAAAATTCATAAAGGAATTGTTGAATGCTAACAAGTTTAAAATATTGAGATAAGTTTTGTCATCTATAAAGACTCATTTAACTTGACTTACAAACATAGACACACAAACTCCAATACATAGACTCATAAATTCATAAAAAAGCAATGACTGAGGTTAATTTGATCTCTCTTCTACTCACATTTCCCCTCCTTACTTTCAATTTCTAATGGAAGAAACTACACTAATAAAGTGGATTTATTATAAAACTTTGTATCATTATCACCCATGGACTAGAATCACTTCATGTGTTACCAATTTCAGGGTTACTCTATATCTAATGCATACACAATCTGGTAAATATAGTGCAGTTCATTCAGATGTTGTTCACTAAATAAGTTCATGACTTTACCCGGTGAAATAAAAGTCAGATAAAGGAAGTAATAAAGTTTACATGGAGTGTCTCAAGTCCAAACACTACATGATTCAAGGTAATGCTCAGCTCCGGTTAAGAACTAAGTCGTAACAGACTCATCAACCTGCTACTACCAGAAATCATATACAAATCTAGCCATGATGAAGGAATGACCTCACAACATTAATCCAATTCACTCTTACACATCAAACATAGATCAAAGTCCAATATCTCACTATTATCCAATCCAACATAACAACAATATAATAAACAGATAACAAAGATAATCATGAGTTACCTCCAACGAAGCGCTTGGTATAACATCGACGACCCGATGTATCTAATTTTTACTCTGATTGCCCCAGCATCAGAATCTCATTCATTTTGTCTGTATACCACGGAATATGTCATTCAGTGATTTTGAATAACTCTTTCTTATGAGATCTTTTACTAATTTCATCATTCAATTCAGGTTCTTCTTGTGATTGAGTCAAATTTGAAGATAGAAAGACTGGTGAAGTAGATGAATTCCCTAAATAGGTAGGCTTTAAAATTGTGGGGTACATTCATCTTAAGTTCATGATATTTTTCAACAGATGGAATTAAAAGTTTACTATTTTCAGTAACGTCCATCATTTTGCACCTCTACTGAACATACATACAGTTTTCTTTAAACAATATTTTCAACTCATCATGATAGTCCAATTCGATCTAATTTGTTAACTTACTCTTAAAAATTTCTTGGAAATGGTATTTACATAGATAATCAATTTCATCCACCCAAAAATAATCATCATCTTTTTTTCTCAGCTGGATACTTCATAGCCTTTAAAACATCAAAAGTGGTTTCATGGTCATTAATATTCATATCGAACTCTCCTTTTTGTGCATCTATCATATTTTGTCCAGTAATAAGAAAATGTCTCCCCAAAATAATTAGATTTTATTTAGCTTCCTCCATATCTAATACAATAAAGTCCATAGGAAAGATAAATTTATCAACTTTAATAAGCATGTCTTCTATAATTCCTTTTGGATAAATGATAAATCGATCAGCTAACTGAAGGGTTACAGTAGTGAGAGAAATATTGACTAAACCTAACATTCTAAATATTGATAGGGGCATCACATTAATGCTGGATCCTAAATTGCATAAAGCTTTCCACATAATCTTTCTTCAATTGCACAAGGAAATGTTAAGCTATAAGGATATTTAAGTTTCTGAGGAAGCTTTTCTGAAGTATAGCGTTGCACTCCTCACTTAGTGCAACTGTCTCGTAATCCCCAAACTTTCTTTTCTTGTTTAATATCTCCTTCATAAACTTTGCAAATTGTTAACTTCTTAAGTACTTTCTTGAACTTTGAAAATTGTTTATCCAACTCATACTGTCTAAGTCTTTGAGGAAGTTGAGGTGGTGGTCTTTCTAAATTGAT
The DNA here is from genome assembly GCA_003013225.1 of Phalaenopsis aphrodite. Taxonomy (NCBI): domain Eukaryota; kingdom Viridiplantae; phylum Streptophyta; class Magnoliopsida; order Asparagales; family Orchidaceae; genus Phalaenopsis; species Phalaenopsis aphrodite. Next base: position 565,622 of record NEWO01000371.1, on the reverse strand, counting down.
TTTAGTTAGAGATATTAATTTTTCCAGATCCTTAGAAATATGTTCTTTGGGTCTTTTAGTTTCCTTTGTTTTTCTCACAACTTCTTTCTCTTTTCTAACCACACCCTCTATCTCTCTTCCACTTCTTAATTGGACAACGTCTATTTGTTCATCATTTTTCTCTTTAGGGTTTATCTCAGTGTTGCTAGAAAGTGTTCCTTGTCTATTGCTAAGTGAATTGACAATTTATCCCATTTGATTCTATATGTTTCTAATATCAGCATTTTGACATTGCAACTAGTTTCCCATTTGCAATACCACTTCTTCTATAGACATCTTCTTATCCTCAAATTGTTGATCATTATCAGAGTTTGGTGGATATGAAGGTCTATATTTTATGTTCCCCTGATTATTCTAACTTCCATTAGGATTTGCATGATTATTTTCTCATTGTTGGTTTTCACCATAAATAGTATGATACCAGTTAAAATTAGGATGGTTCTTCCAACCTGAGTTATAAAAGTTAGAATACAGGTTGTTTGTAGTATTTAAAGTCTCATATGATAAGTTAGAATCAATCATATGCCCTAATAAACTTTCCTCACTTACTGAAGTGAATTGAGGATGGTTCATTCCAAGTTGGTCCAACTTCTTTGATATTGTAGCAACCTGAGATGCAAGAATTACAAACGCATTTGTATCATGAACATTGGCTACCTTTTTAGGATTTTCCCTTATAGAGATCCATTGAAATTCATTTGTAGTCATTTCTTCAATTAACACATATGCTACATCAAATGGTTTTGACATTAATGGTCCACCAGTGGTAGTGTCAATTATAGACCTAAAGGATCCTGCTAATCCATTGCCAAAAGTTTGAATTATTAACCAATCAGGCAAAGTATGGTGTGGACACTTTCTTAGGAGTTCCTTAAATCTTTCTCAGGCTTCGTATATTGATTTCCCTTTATACTAATAAAATGAGATAATATAGTTTCTATTTTTAGTTGTCCTTTAAGGTGGAAAATACTTAGCTAGGAATTTCTGAGTTAACTCCTCCTAAATTTTAATAGAACTAGGTGCTAATAAGTATAACCACATTTTAGTCTTATCCCTTAGTGAGAAAGGAAAAAGTCTTAGTCTAACATCATCGTTTGACATGCCGTTACAATGAAATGTAGCACAAAGTTCTAGAAAACTTAATAAGTGTAAATAGGGATCCTCCAAAGGAGTTTGCCAAACTGGTTGTTCTGCACCAGTTGGATAATTGTTGGATTTAGTTCAAACGAGTCAGCTTTTACAACAAGGGTTTGTATACTTGAGTGAATTTTATCTATCGTAGGATTTACATAATCCCTCAATGATTTATGATGATTTTCCAAGTTATTATTTTGAATTTTTTTCCATTTCCATTTCTAGTTTTTCAAATCATTTTTGTTTTTTGATTCTTTTGTTTTTTTCTAACTTGGGATCATAAGGCATACGTCCTGCAGATCCTTTGTTTCACATACGCAACACAATAAAAAATACATTAATAATTAAATAAATAAAATAAAAAATATATTTAACACTATAAAACATTTTCTCAAACACCTTGTTCTTCACACAAACAATTTTTTTCACAACAATTTTCATACAAAAAACATTTTTCACACAAAAACAGTTTTTATGACACCACAGTTTTCCAAGTCTAAGCCTACTTACTTCAACTAAAATTCTCCTAAAAGTCAAGATCAACCGTTGCGATCCCCGACAACGATGCAAAAAACTTGATTCTGATATTCTTTTTTATATGTAAAATTTAAGATGTTGACACTACTACTTGAAGATTTTAATCCCCGGTAATGACACCAAAAACTTGATTCCAAGCAAAGTAAGATTTTAATTATATTTCTAGTGATTCTACATAAGTATACGTATCGTTATCAAGTAATATAGGATTTTCTGATTAAGCCTCGAATATCGATCTCACGGAGATCGAGGTTAATCACGGTGATTTTCAAGAGAAATTCTAGTTTAAATTAACATGCCCTAGCTTGGAAGGTCAATAAAAGTTTGTTTTTGATTTTATTCTACAATTATCACTACAATGCTACTTCTACTTATAAATTAAAATACTTAGTGAAAATCAGAAAGTGGGGTCTTTAATATATTAAAAGTATTCTTCCTCATGCAATGAAAGTAGTGACATGTGTAAAAATAAAACAAGTTGTGAGAGAGATTGTCACAAATAGGAGCAATTATAATTTTTACCCTTACTAGAGATGTTGTAAAGAAAATTAATCTAAAGTTTAAATAATTTTGAAGACGGGCTAGGTAGGGAAGATACTAGCTCTAACTTTAGAGTTTCCTTTTATCCCTCCACCTGGAGGCTAACATCTCACATCAAAACCTAAAACACAGATCAAATTAGGGGTTTTAGCATGTCACTCTAAAGTCCTCTAATTCTACACCCTTTAAAGATTATTTCCTTATTTATTTATACTTAACTATATGGACTATATTTTCATCCATACATTCTCATGTGATTCTACTACAGTTGATTGAGACAATACCATCCCAGATCTTACATATTCTCACAACAGATTTTAACATGCAAGTTGATAAAGTTTACATGCAAATTAAGAAAAAAGTAAAATCATCACAATATATTCTCACTCTACTCAATTATATATCCTGCACATGCATACTAATTCATTACTAGAGGGAAGAGTAAAGAAAACTACTCACTACTACACATGGAGAAACAACAAGAACTTTTCATTAAATAAGACTTTGAAAACATACAAAAAAAGTACTAAATTCAAATCAAAATACAATGAAAATACTTATATTTGATAAAAATCAAACTCTCCTTGTATAGCAAAAGCAATCTCCTTACAATCCTCTCCAAGAACAAAGTGAAAAGAAAAAAAAAGAAATCTCTCACTCTCTATTTCTCTCTCACCTTGCCGCCCCGCTTGGGGCTCACACCCATCTCTTATTCTCCAAGTCATCTTCTCATTTTTCAATTAATTCAAACGTCCAAGAGTTATTTTAAAAATATTTCCAAGCCTTTTTTGTATAATTTCCCAAGAGATGCTTAAGTGTCTCTTCAAAATTATTCATATTCATTGAATCTTCCAAATGGTGCCTTAAGTGCCTCTTTAAAATTCCATACAACTGCCCTAAATTCTTCTAGAAAGTCCATTTTATCAATTCTAATGAATTCCCCTAGAGATGCATGAAGCACCGCTTCAAAAATCGTCCAAATCTGACGTATATTTTAGAAGTTATGTTGAAAACCCTCACCGACGCCTAAGCGTCGATTCTAGGGTGCTTAAGCGCTCCCCTCTCTGTCTGGTGGCACCTATGTACCATTTTGGGCGCTTAAGCACCGGACACAGGCACTCAAGTGTCCCATTTAGGTCCCCACGGCTTCGGTGTGCCTCGATTTGACCCTATTTGCTCCGTTTTGGTCCATTTTTGTTTCTTTTGCTCCAATCACTCCAAATTCTTCAATTTGATGTACCTACAACCGAAAACACAATAAAACATACCTTTAAAGTGTAATATCATTATAAAATAAAGCATAAAAATAATACATTTTTAGGCGTATCAGTCAACCAAAGTAAATACTAGTTACGTCGGGCTGACGACGTAAAATCAAGTGCTTTGTGGGAGGCAATCCATGGTTATCAGTGTGTTTTTATTTTGATTGTTGTTTTATGTGTGATTAAGAAAATTTGGGGTAGTATTTTTGAGAATATAATGAGTTGAAATTGATTTTAAGACTTTATTTAGTGATATAGACATGTTAAAATGAGAATTTGGACGTTAAGTTGACTAGTGCAAAAATGTGCACTGACACTTAAGCGCTAAATCCGGTGCTTAAGCCCTACAGTTTAAAAACATGTGTGAAATTAATATTCTAGAATGGAAAATCTCCTAGAAGTTTGTAAAAACGTGCCATGGCAGTTTCTAAACGTGTCTAAGAGTTATTGGAAGGATTTAGGCCTATAAATAGAAGGGTTTAGTGAAGGAATTTCACCCCAGATCATTTCTAGCCCTAAAGTCTAAGAGAGAGATAGATTTTAATATGATGTCTTCATGGGAGATGGATTTGAAGAAGAAGGAGAAGTCCATGAGGAAGAAATTCATTAGTCAAAGTGCACAAGATATGTATAATGGTTTCTTAGCCGTTAGTATTGAAGGGATATCAGAGAAGATCAACAAAATTGAAAATACAATGTCTGTACTGGAGACAAAGATATTGGAGATTCATGCACATCTTGAGCATATTGGATGGCGATTGAAAATGTAATTTAGCCACACTAGTTATATAGAGGAAGCAGATAAGGAGACGTTTTTTAAGCAAAAGTTGATTGAAAAAGATTGCATCAGAGCATGTCACCACCGTCCACTTTATCAACTTTATATTTCAGTTGCCCGAGGAAAGACTTATAAAAGACCAGAATTTGTTCCTTCTAATGAAGAATGGGATTAAGTTCTATGTTTGAAGTTATGTTTTTGTGTGTTTAAAGTCGTTGTCTTTAAGTGTTTTAGTGTTTACGACTTGCTTTTAGTGTTTATGTTACTTAGGTGTTTAATTGTGAAAGATGGTTAAGTGTTTGTATTTAGGAAAATTTTCTCATCCAAGACTATTTGGAATAAGAACTAAGTGTTTAAATGTATTTGTACTTGTTTTTGAATTAATATAAGTTTGTTTGTGTAAAATTTTGTGCTGTTTTAGCCTCGAATTGAAATAGTTATTAAGGAGAATTTTGAGATAAAGGAGAGTTACAGGAAGTTGAAAATAGTCATTTAAGTGCTATGAGACCATTTAGGTGTGGTTTACTTAGGCAAATGTGCATTTTACTTTAATTTAAAATTTTTAAAAATCGTGCACTGACACCTAAGCACCACATCTTGCGCTTAAGCGTGAGCAAACCCGAGAGGCAGCTGCATAAGCGCCACTTACCCGTGCTTAAGCACCGGTTCACAAAAATCGGTTCATGAACGGTTAAAAGTGAATTTTTTAGCCAGAAATCGCCATTTTTAACGCCACTGTCACCTTCTTCCTCTCGAGTTTGCAATTTTTGTGGCCTAGAGCACATCTAAAGTGAAGATTTTCTTGGTGGAATCGAGTGAAATTTTCTAGATCCAAGTTTTTTGAGGTAAGAGCTTTACTTCTATGTAAAAATTTTGGATTTTCACCGTGTATTTTGAGCACATTTTGAGAAATTTGAAAATTCACTATTCATGGTGAAAAATGAGGAGAAATTTATGAAAATTGCATGGGAAGTTTAGTTTGTGCTTTTGGAAGTTTAGTTTAGTGATTTAAACTTGATTTTTGAAGTTATTATTGGAATTTATCAAATTTGTAGAATGATACCAAGAATGATGAGAAGCAAATGCAAAGCCCCTTTTGATTCAAATAAATTTGTTACTTCAAAAGCTCAAGATCAGTATAGTGATGCATTGCAATCACACAAACTGATTCAGGAGCGATGTTTTAGAAATCTGGGTGGAGAAGTGAAAGATTTAATTGTTCACCGACAGTGGGAACAATTCTATTATTTTTCTGTTGTGGCAGTTATATATGTTTTGAGGGAGTTCTATGCAAATCTTCCTTAAGCTGAAGAAAATCGAGTCAAGGTTTGAGGGAAGTTGATACCTTTTTCGCCAGAGGTAATCAACTTGTTTTACCATTTACCACCGGATACATTATATTTTTTATGCAAATTATAGTCCTTCTGAAGCAGAATTAGACGAGTTTATTTCTTACTCTATTGTTGGGAGAGGACTTTAGAAGATAACCAATGAAAGGAGAGTTAACTTCCGAACTTCAAAGTTATGTGCACCTTCAAAGGCCTAGCACTATTTCATTTCTGCTCGTCTGCTTCCGACCAATTATTTCAGTGAAGTGACCAGAGAAAGAGCAACGTTGAACTATTGTATTCAAGAGGGAAATCTCATCAACATTAGAGCTTTGATCTGTCAGACTATCATCAGTTCTGCTACAGCTGTTACAACTGCAGGTATGAGATTTGCTTCCTTGGTCTTTTCTTTGTGTGAGCAGGCTAGAGTTAAATATGATAGCTGGGAGGAAGTGTTATTACCTCTAAAGCCCATCACTAAGGTGAATGTGAAGACTTATTATGAGCATTCAATTTTTGGCTGGAGAGGAGGATTTTCCAGAAGCTATGGAATGGAGACGTCTACTGCTTCTACCTCTACTGCTTCTACATCTAGACCATATACCTCACGTGCTTCAACATCTTGAGGTGAGTCTATTGATACCCGAGATGAGTTATTTCAGAAGATGATGGATAATATCAATTTTACCACTGATACGGTACAAAATTTAGAGTGTTTTGTAGAACGAGTGATTATGAAGAGAAATTCCACTCACCTTTGGAGAGTCTGATTAGAGGTAACCTAAGAGTGCAATTTCTTCCATATCCTCGATATTTTGATTACGATCCTGCAGAAAAGTGATATAGCGGTGATTCTGAGGATGAGGAGTAAGATTGAGATATTTTTATGTTTGTTTATGTTGAAGACTATATGACGTAGTACTGCTACATTTGTTTTATGTTGATTTGGACTATGTACTATGTTATGTTTGGGACCTTTTATATTGTTATTGTGATGTTGTGTTTTGTTAGTGGCCTGTTTTAACATTCTAGGATAGTAACTCTTGATATGTGTTCAATACTATTTTAGTTAGATTAATATTGAACTTGATTCTGTCTTTTGAAAAGTTTAAAAATCTAGCTAACTTAGAACTTAAATTTAAATTTCTGAAACTGCTACCCTGTATTTTTCTCTTATCATGTTAGTATGTTGAGATCGTGAAATCAAGTTAGTGTGTTAGTTTACTTTTATGTTTATACCCACCGCTTATAAGTCTATTGAATCTCTACATGTTAAATTGAAATGAAAATATAGAAAATTTGATAAAAAATTAGTTTTACTCCTATTTTTAGTTTTATACTTGTATCATTAGGGTTTAAAAATTAATGTTAGTATGTTATTTTAAATTTTCATTCATGTTTATATATATATCTTATGCTAACTGTTTAATCTGTTAAAAATTTAAGTTTGGGGGGATGAAAAATATTTTTAAAACTGAAATTTTATTTGTTCTCAAATGTGCTGCAAGTGAATTTGATTTGAAAAGAAAAAAATTGATTATGTATGGGAAGTAAATTTTGATCTTAGAAATGAGTACGAAAATTTAGTTCAAATTTTTGGCAATGAAGAAAAACTTTTAAGTAAAAAGTTTTTAGATGAGAAAATGATTAATATAAGTAACTATCTTTAGTAAGAAAAATTGTATTTTTTTGAAAATTTTAGATAGTTTAGACTTTTATTTTTAATAATTAAATTTATTTTATTAAAATAATTTTTAAAACTATTATTATATTTATAATTAAAAGACTTATATCAAGACTTTGCTTTAGGAAAGAAGAAGTGAAATTCAAAATCAATAAAGGCCTATCCATATATTGTAATCCTTGCCTGAAAAAGAAAAGAAAAAAAGAAAAGAAAAGAAAAAAGAGAAAGAAAACAAAAATAAAAAGAAAAAGAAAAAGAGAAAAAAATAAGGATGGAGAAGCTTGAGGATTAGTGTCTAATCAAAAATTTGTTCTACATTTGATCTTTTTAAAGTATAAGACTTGAGAAACTCTTAAGCTTATAGATAGAATATAGTAAGTAAAATTATTTTTAATAAAAATTTTTAAGTGGAGATAATAAAAGAACTAAATTATAAATTTGGAAAATTTACAATATATTTCTGAATTAGATAAAAACTCATATTTTCATCTTTCTTAACATTAAGAATTTCTAAACTTTAAGTTGGTCTCATTTACTGAATATTTTTTCTAAATTAGACTGTTGTATTTCTAAATCAAAATTTTAGTAACTCCTAAAGAAACTCATATATATATCATACATATTTAGTTTTTAAAGATTGAAGTGTCACTTGAGGACAAGTAACATTTTAAGTTTGAGGGATTTTGATACACCTAAAATATATAGTATTTTTAGACACATTTTATATCTATTTTTGAGATATTGTGCTTTAATGAAAGGAGTTTTTGTGTCTTTCTTGCAGATACAGGTAAAAAAGGGTGAAAAATGCTTAAAGGAGTGAAGAATGATCAAATTTGGAGCAAAAAGATGAAAAAAGTGCAAAAAAGTTTTGGCGCCTAAGCACCAGATCCGACGCTTAAGCACCGATTAAACAGAGAATGCCGCATTTAAGCGCTAGAGGCCCCGCGCTTAAACACCAGTGGCAGTTATTGAATGAGTAAATTCAGTTTCTATAATTTTTGAAGAGGTTTTTGAGGCACCCATTGGCTTAATAGATGGTTATAACCACCATGGACAAAAATTATCATGAAAGGATGCATCTCTTAGGGAAATACATCGAATCTAGACATATTTTAAAGAGAACCCAATGCAAGTTTTGGAAAATTATAAAAGAAAGAAGAGAAGACTTAGAAAAGAGTCCTGAAAGTATTGGAAAGTTTTGAAAGTTCTCATTTGGGGAGTTAGTTCGGAGAGATTTTCAGGCACCACTTTTACTTTTATTTTATCCTTTTTGTTATTTTATTTTGAGTGATTGTAAAGAGAAGAGAATCAAAGGAACTTCAAGAGTTTGGTGGAGGACTTGAGATAAGTTTTTATCTTTTTATTTTGAGAATACTTCTGGTTTTAATTGAGATTTATTGTTAGTTTGACAATGATTTCTTCTTTTAAACTAAATTGTGGTTTTATTTTCTCCATGGATTCTGAATAGTTTTCTTTATCTTTCTTCTTAAAATGATAAGTAATTAAGTTATGGACGGAAGTTGTGGAAAGTATTGATCTTCAATGATGGAAGAAGTTGTGATGATTTAAATCCATGCACTTCATTTACTTCTTAATTTGGCCAATACAAATGTTAAAATTTGTTGTGAGAATATGTAAGAAACGAGCTGGTATTGTCTCAGTCAACAATTGGAAAGAATCACATGAGGTTGTATGAATGAGAATGTAGTTTATATGATTGAGTGCAAATAAATAGGAAAATGTTCATTGAAGGGTGTAGAGTTAGAGGACTTTAAAGTGACAGGTTAAAGCCCTCAACTTGGTTTATTACTTTAGGTTCTGATATGAGATGTTAGCCCCCAGGTGGAGGGAATCGAGAGAACTCTAGAGTGAGAGTTCGTATCTTCCCTGCCTAGCCGGTCTTCAGAACTATTCAAACTTTAAATTAGCCAATATTCTTTATAGCATCTCTAGTAAGGGTAAATAATATTATTGCTCCTATTTAGCACAACACAATTTGCATACTTCCAAAACAGAATTCTATACTTATTACTGATTCATAACAAGAAGAAAGATATTTTCATATTTAGTGATTTTCTTCTACAAAAACTATAGTTATCTTTTTAAATTGTTATTGTTCTATCAAAGTATTGAAAATACCAAAATTACTTAAATTTTCATTACTGCAAAAAACAACTTTAGTTTAGATAATTATCTTTTTATTAAAAATAGAAAGTTTGTTGTTCAATAGTGCATATTGTTTATTCTCCCTATGGGTTCGATATTCAGGTCTTAATAAAAAAGTCTTATATTATTTGATAACGATACGTATACTTGCGTAGTATCCCAATATATATAAATTAAAAATTAAATTCTTATTTTTCTTTAGGAACAAGTTTATGGTTTTGTTGCAAAGTAAAGAAATATAAGTGAAACATAATCTAAATTATTGTTGTACTGTGCATATTACCAGTATCCAGGGATCAACCACCAACTCGATTTCCTTAAGGACGTAGACATTAAGAGTTGGATAAACAATTTTCAAAGTTCATGAAAATACTTAAGAAGTTAACATAAATATTCTTTTCACTGAAGTTTTGGAACAGATGTCATGTTATGCAAAATTTATGAAACAGACATTAAGAAAAGAAAAGTTAAAAAATACATGTCATGTCGTTTTGTTTTTGTTAATGTCATTTTGCTTTGTCATGTTTTTGTCATATGCCATTTCATTTTTGTTGTTTTTTTTTGTTATTGTTGTCATTTTGTTGTTGTGTTGTCACTTTGTTTTGAATTTTTGTTGTTTTGTTGTCATGTTTTGTTTGTCGTTGTTTTGTTTTATTTAATTTTATGACATGTCAAGTTATTATGTTTTTGTTGTTTGTCTTAAGGTTTATTTTTTCTTGCTTCAGAATGTCATCCTGCAAAACAAAATAAGCACACCCTATAACATGCAAAATAAATCCAAAGCGTAATTTGTTTTATTTCTCCAATAAACCTGCAAAACAGAACATATTAGCATGAAATCATGTTTAAATTTGTCAATTTTGTTGGTTGAATAATTTTAGACGACCAGGTCAAGATGTCTATGGCTCTGTTGTCCCGGGGCAGTAAAGTATTCAAATCTACTTAGTCCGAAAGATGTTTAAACCAGGACCGGAAGATTCTTGTCAGCAACAACAGAATTTGCACACAACTATTCAAGTTTTGTTTGGTGATCTTTATTCATTAGAATTTAATTTAAGTTTTAGTGTCTTATTAGGATTTTAAAAGTTTGAAAATTTTAGGTTTACGATTTTTTAATAGATTAAATTTTTTCATTTTGTCGTTTTGTTTATTTTTGGGATGACTCGATTAAGATACCATGGTTTTGTCATCCCGAGTCATTGTGTTTGCGGTTTGATTAGTCATAAATGGTTGGAAGATATTTTGTTAACAACCATGTGTTACCTTCCCCAAAATACCTTCTTAAACCTAGTTGTATTTTAGGTTCAATTTAAATTTTAATGTCTTTTAAAGTAGATTTTATGTCATTTGTGTTTATTTAGATGGGTTGATGGATTTTTATGATGTCATTTATTTTAGGTCTGATGTCGGTTATACCTAACGAAGTTTGATTGAGGTCCAATAAATTAGATCTAAGATCTAGGTTTAATATTGGTAAAATCGGAAGATTCATGTCGTTTGGATTCAATTTGGATAGAACTAACGATTGTCAGCACTAAAAAGGTTGTGGAGTTGCCCGTTGGAAGTTGTCGGTCGCCGGAATCAAAATTTCGTCGCCCGCTTGAGAAAGACATTTAATTTACACACAGGCACACACACACACATATATATATATATATATATATATATATATATATATATATATATATATATATATATATATATATATATATATATATATATATATATATATATATATAGAAATATGAAATCAAACTGATCTCATATCTTTCACAGTTTAAATGAAAGAGCACTATACCTTAAACCTTATATCTATCCCAAAAGATAAACACAAGACTTGAGAGTGAGACTTAATATGTATGACATCCGTTTGGTCTGCAAAAATCATTTTATTTGCCGACAAGTTCTTCTATTTAATAAAAAGAATTAAATAGAGTTTATATAGCTGAGTTCAAAAAAACTTCCTATAAATGTAAGACCCTATAGTTAATTACATCTTACATAACCGAAGTCACCTAAGAAAAATCTCGATAAAAATTAGGGATTATTATCTTTAAAGAGGTCAAAAGGATATGACTTTTCAACGATATCAGACAAAGAAGTGTGAAAGGAAAATGACTCAAATTTAGAACATTTTGTTGTAGAGTCAAAATGAGGAAGAACTAGGGGATGTCACAGATCCTGAGGAGAACCTCAGTGACTTCCCAAGCTATCGTAATGTTTGGCTTCAGTTTTGGGGAGAAATATTTAAATATTTCATCTTGTGAATTTTATTAATTAGGGCTTACATTCATGTAAAACGATCACACGAATCGCCTGAAAGATGTGAGTATTTAGGTCTTAGCGAATGAGAACCTCGAAATTCTAAGACGAGTTATGACTTATATTGTATAACAGAACCATACAAAGGCTTAAAGAGAGGCATATTCTATAATTTATAAATAATTACAAGTTTTCACACTAGCTGCTAAATATAAATTGAGGTATATTCTATAACATAATTAAGGAGACTAAAAATATGTGTGGGTTGGGTCAATGCACCTCCATCAACAATTTCTCAAGCCTCAGACTCATTCAGACACCTCAACCACATATGGTCAAATGAACTCTGGTACAAGACATTATTTATCAAGGCGTAGGACTGAGCCCTCTTCTTGATCTAATGTGCAACTGACTTATGATCGGGTAGCTTACCTGCTTATAGATATTCTATGAACGGCTGACACCAATATTTTGTAGCTTATGCAAAATCTATCACTGCTCTGTCATTTCTTAATCTACGCAACATATCTATGTCAATATGGGATAGAACCTGACGACCCTAGAATGTTATTTCAACAAAATCATCCCGCAGACAAGCAAATTCTTTTGCAAGTCGGGCCAAAGTGTATACAAAGGAATTTTCTCTTCTCAGAATCTTTTTTAGTGACACATTAAGAATTTGCTCTAGTAGCTTCATCATATCCTGAAAAATACTACTCAAGTTTGGGTTTTAGAATTTTGTACTATCGGACGATTTGTATAATCAATTGTGAGTCACCACAGATATTGATGTCAGTTATCACTATTAAAATGGTTAATTCCAGTCTAGTTATGAGGACTTCATATTCTGCTTCATTATTCGTACATGGCTCCGTTAGATGGTAGGAGTACCTCAACACTCCCCACTATGGGTAATGAATATTAATCCAATCCTTGCTTTTCCAGGCACTATTGTTTGCAAATCTTTGTTCTTTTGTGATGACGAATCTCCATCAATGTACATCTTCCAGTATTGAGTACTGGGGTTTTCTAAATTCATTATCTGCTCTTCTAGCAATTCTTCGTGGAGAGGAGACTCTGCCAGTGAAGGATGCGTTGAGAGAAAATCAGCTAAAACTTGCCCTTTCACGTCCTGAAGAGGAACGAAAGTTATATTGAACTGTAATAATTTCATTGACCACCTGACTAAACTACCAGAAGCATCGATCGGAGCATCAAGTGTTGCAGAGGGTTAAACTTTGAAATTAGGTTGACCTTGTGAAAAAACATGTAATGCCTGAGCTTCTGGGCGGCAAAGATCAATGCCAAACAATGCTTCTCAATAGGAGGATACTTTACTTCTGTCAAAATCAGACGACGACTCAAGTAGTAGAGAGCATTTTCTTTACCCTCATCATTAACATGGGCTAGCAGAGCTCCGAGGGAATCGTCTAAAGGGGTGGTGTAAAGTATCAACGATCTACCTAAGACGGGGGCTGCTAAGACGAGAGGCAACATCAAATACTGCTTGATGTTCTCAAAGGCAAGTTGGCATTTGTCATCCCAAGCAAACTTAGCATCCTTCTTGACTAGCACAGAGAAAGGCTAATATCTACTTGACAAAATAAAAATAAAGTGTTTGAGATACGCCAACCTCCTTGAAATGATCATAATTGCTTTAAACTTTTAGGAGGTAGAATTTCTAAGATGGCTTTAATATTTTTCGGATCAAATTTAATTTCGCGGTGACGGACAACAAACTCTAAAAATTTCCCGGAGGTAACACCGAAGGCACACTTTAAGGGATTCAACTAAAGATTGAATTGTCGTAGCCGCTAAAAAATAATTCTAAAATCGTATAAATGATCGTCCTTCAATTTACTCTTAATGACCACATCATCCACATCATATTCAACTTGATTATGGATGAGATCATCAAAGATCCTCGTCATCACTCGTTGGTAAGTTGCAGCGGTGTTCTTTAACCCGAACGACATTACCTTGTAACAATACATTCCAATCAGTGTTATGAAAGCTATGAGCTTCTCATCTTCTAGCGCCATCATAATCTGGTTGTATCCGACCGACCCATCCATAAAAGAGAAAATTTCGTGGGTTGATGTGATATCAATAATCAGCTCTGGAATCAGTAGCAGAAATTTATCCTTTGAGCAGGCTTTGTTCAAATTTCTTAAGTCCATGCATACTCAAATCAGACCATTCTTCTTTTTAACCCGCACCACATTGGCCAACCAGGTCGGGTACAACCTTTCACAGACAAGCATAGCGTCTATTAATTTTTTGACTCCTGCTATGACTTGTTACTCAATCTCCAGATTCCTGGAACAACGACTTGATCCAATTCCAACTTATGAATTACAACCTCTGGAGCTAATCCGGGCATCCCTTTGTAACTCCAGACGAAACAATCCTTGAACTTCGTTAACAATTTGACTATATATGTGGAGTCTTCTTCACCGATCAAGGAGCTAACAAAGCTTCGTCTAGGCTTTTCGCTAGTCCCTAAATTAACTTCTTTTAGCTCATCAATTGTTGACTTAATCTCTTCTTCAAATTCTGGCGGAGCATCTTCAACTGGAGAATCTTCAAGGTCTTCTGAAGCTTCCTAGCAATCTTCATCAGGTTCATCAGTAACAACCAAAAAAAATTCTATATCATCCACTGACTCTACTGTGCCGAACCCAAGATCTTGTTTTGAACTATAAGGTCAATTGGTATTACTCTATAATTTTTCAAAAAGGTGCAACTGGTCTTTTGACCACTGCTTAGCTACGACACCACGCTGAATTAATCTTTGGACACAAGGAGAATTCCACTTAAAAGGCAGTTCCATTAATTGAAATGAAGCAATGCCATCTAGTTTTACATCATCTTTAGGGTTGGAAGAAGAAGCAACCCAGTAGAACTTAATTGGTTTGACATCGACATCATGTACTTCCTTGACCACGAGACCCTCAACCTTATTAGAAACGCCTACACATAGTTGTTAATCCTATCGTACATTGATTTGTATTCTTCATTCTTCGTATCTTCTAAAGAAATCTTGAACTACGGCTTTTTCAGATTTATCGTTATTACTTCTTTCTTGATTTCTTTTTCTTCCGAACTGTCTTCCAGATCAATGTTGATCACCGAATCCTTTCGATCATATAGTACATTATCGAGAAGTTAATAAAAAAAGCTTCTAAGATGAGCGTAAGCTATTTTAATGATCATGCTTGAAATGGAAGGCTATCTATCATCAGAAATATATAATAGAATCATAAAATGAATTAGTAATTATCTATGTTCTTTGGTCATCTATAGAAGCTAATATCCCATGCTCCGCCTATTTATTAATAGGCCATTAATGCATAACACTGATTACTTCTAAACTGAGGAAATAGAAGTCAAATAAGAATTCCTTGGGCAAAAAATTTTAATAGAAGTTTGTCCAATATGTTTAACCTTAAAGTTATTAAATTTATTGTAGGATAAATATGAAACGGAAAAATCAATCAAGCATATATTATATAAGAAAGAAAAGCAGCAGATTTAAGTATTTATCTTCAAAGGGGAAAAAATTAAGAGATTAAAAAGCAATTGCAATAATAAAATTAATAAGAAAATTTGAGCTGGCTGAATATTTATTTAGTAATAGAAATTACACGAATTAGATTGGTGAATAAATTAATGCCGAAAATGTAAATAGAATGGTTAAACATAAGGCAAAGTGACCAATTGTTGTAAAAAATTACCAACAAAGAACAAGTTTAAAATTTTAAACAACTGCAATTAAACAAAAATAATTTATAAACCGAATTAAAATAATTTGAGATTGGATGGCGAAGACCGCTATACACAAGGACACAACATTAGTCAAGCTGCAAAAAGAAAAGCTCTATTTAGTGAATATTTCATCATCTTATGGTGCATTTAGGGCAGCATGTGCTTATCCAGATAAGCAGCTTATCCTGAAACGCGGCCCGCGGGTAACTTGCTGGGCGCGATCTGTGTTTAGTGTAAAAACCCAACCGCGTTTTCGGATAAACTGCCGGAACGCGTTTTCCAAACGCTTAGGCGGCGTTTTGAAAACGCCAAAACGGCGCCCGCATTTATAAGTTGTCCCAAACGGACCATTAATCTAACTCGTGGTATCCAATGTTAATTTTCCCCATTTACATATCCCTAGTAGAAGTGTTATTTCTCCTAAACATACTAATAAGGACATTATTTTCTGAATGATTACATAGGTCTCACGCACTGGTATTTGGCGTTGTCACCCTGCTCATCCACACTTCTGTAACAGAATTTGGAGAGCAGGGAGGAGCGCCTTTTAACAACCTACCATCCACCAATGGAGTATCATTGTAGCCACTATTTTTAATTTCTCTCAAAATCTCAAGCACCTCATTAATGGAAGGCCTCAACTCTCCATCAGACTGCAAGCACTGAAACGCCAGCTCCGCCACCTGGGCAATCATCCTATTTATGCTGCGATCTGACTGATACCCCAATCTCAAATCCACAATCTCCTCTAATTCCTGCCTTTGGATCTTGTTAATCGCCATGTCAGCCAGAGAGAACTCATGCCTCAGTTGGGTGAAATCAACAGCAGGCTTTGAGGAAACAAGCTCCATCAATACTACTCCAAAACTATAAACATCGCTCTTGTCCGTCAGCTGACAACATTGGTAGTACTCGGGATCGATGTAGCCTGGTGTTCCCTGCGGGGCGGTGGAGACATGTGTGGCGTTGCTCGGGAAGAACCTCGAGAGGCCGAAATCCGCAACCTTGACATGGAAGCTGTTGTCGAGGAGAATGTTGCTGGTTTTGATGTCACGGTGAATGATCTGAGGCTCAATGGAGTGAAGATAGTTGAGGGCTTCAGCCGTTTCGATAGCAATGTTCAACCTCGCTTTCCATGGCAGAAAAGATTGGAATGCCAGCCGGCCATGGAGGTGGTCGGCGACTGTTCCGTTGGGCACGAACTCGTAAACAAGGAGGAGTTCACGGCTCCGTCGAGAGGTGCAGCCGTAGAGGCTGACAAGATTTTGGTGCTGAAGGAGTGATAGGATTTTAACCTCGTTCATGAAATGCTTGAGGTGGCCGTATTTGTTCTCATACAGACGCTTCACTGCCACCACTCGTCCATCCTGCAGCTTTCCTGTAATGCGAATGAGCAAGCATGGGATCAGGTCTGGATCAAATAGTTTGAGATGGCTGCTACAATGAGTTGTTACCTTTGTAGACTGCACCGAAGCTGCCATCACCAAGTTCGCCAGAGGCATCAAAGCCATTTGTGGCTTCATAGAGCTCCTCATAGGTAAAGATGGGAGACTGGATAGAGAAACAGAGCTCAGAGTCTGCTTTAGAAGATGGCTGAAAAGAAGTAATTCTTTTGAGGAGACTTGAGCAAGACTGCCTTCTCTTCCTGCATATATGCAGGACATAGAAAAGGAAGCACAGTATGGCCAAGCTCAATCCAGCTGCTGTGCTAAAACCAATTATAAGAAATTCCTTCAGATGATTGTTAGCTGCAACAGAGAAAAGAAATTAGATAACAGACAGTAAGGATAAAGGCGATTGAATTATTGCAGAAAAATCTTATTCAGGAAAGTTCATGCATGACAATGTCAAATTTACTTGTAGTTGTAAACAGAACTGTAATAACTTAGTGAAGACATCAGCTATAACAATCATCTGAAATCTAATGAGTTTAGAAGCAAGGAATGGGACAAATATATAGAAGATAAATGTTCTAAAATTTAATAAAGGAAAATTGGGTAATGAAGGTGAAATTAATAATATTAAATGATAAAATGTTAGTTACAAGAGAGTTTAAATATATTCGATCATTTTTATTGAAGGACAGGGAAACGAATGAGAATATAATTTAAATGTGCCAGGAGTACATTAAAACATCTCCAAGAATAATTTGAGAGAAGTGTAAATTATGGGGACTTAAATAAATTTTATGAATCGGTAATCAATTCAATTAGTTGTGTAATCTGAGTATTGGAGAGTAAAAAAAGTTATTAACAGCCAAATTAGGCGTGACAAAAAGCAAAATGATAATATGGATGTTTGGCAAAACTACAAAAAATGAACTAAGTAATGATTAAAATAAGAGGATGATTGGAGTATATTTATTCAAGATAAAGTGATGAATAGACTTATGTGTTTGAAACATGCACAATGAAGGCCAATTTGAAGGATTAGGGATAGACGTTGAACAAAACATAGTGCATATAATAGATTAATTTTCTCATGCAAGGCTCATTAGGAATAACTACAAACCTAGCATCCATAAAACCAGCTAATCATTGTTGTAAACCAACTTTGGGAGGAAAAATTCTTTGCTCACTTTCATTATGCACAAATAAGGTACTTATATAAGGAAAACCGGTCCCTCCTAATTTATAATCTTATCAAATATATCTAATCTAAATATAAAAAGGAAATAATTCTGAAATAAACATGAAGAACATAAATTGAAAAAGAGTAAAGCTAATCAAGGAGTTTCTAAAGTTATCTTCTAATTCAATCCTCCAATATCTTGTAGGTGGTTGGCTGTCCAACCTTCCTGAACTTCCACACACCCCTTGAGTTGGGTCGTACATGTTGTAGAGACCATGCTTGGTATTGAACTCTGAAAATGCTTAAAAGAAGAAATTTCGTAAAGACATTAGCAACTTATTGGTGTGTAGAGATGTAGCTTAGTTGTATAATTCCACCATTAACTTTTTCCAAGAAGTGCCCATCAACTTCAATACGTTTGGTCCCATCTAGCAATCTTTATAGTTGTTTGACTGTCACAAAACATCTGTATAGGCCTAGTTGAGGTACACCCCAATTCGCTCAACAATTTCTGAATTAAGAACCTTTCACAGATTCTTAAGGCAAGTGCTATACATTCTGATTTTACACAACTTCAACAACTCGTGCCTCAACAACCCGTGCCAGCCTCAGCAACCAAAAGCTTAGATTTTTGTCACCTCTACTCACATGTCCTTCTACCTATCTCTAGTTAAGCACCTAAACATGTATTAACACAACAAACATCTATTCATCAGTACACGAAAAGCAAATTCAAAGCAAAAACACAAACAAAACATAATCAAACACAAATCAAATCATAGGGTAATACTTGTCCTGCCTCCTAAGTAGACTTGATTTAACATATTTTGTCAGACCATGCCAGATCTACTTGTTAGGACTACCCCAAGATCAAGTTTTCACTAGGACCTATTTTATCCCCTTGCAAATACAGTTTTAACCTTTAGTCATTAACCTTTAAAGCTTTGGCAATTTTCCTATTTTGAATGTCTACAGCTCCAAAGGGATACATTTTTATCATAGTGAATGGTCTTGACTACCAGGACGTTAGTTTTTTGAGAAATAGTTTCAATCACAATTTTAAAGTAAAACCTTATATCAGTACTCAAAGTAAAACCTTAATTTGAGCTTTATTAAGATTTCTACTAGCACAGTAGATTATCTTAAAAATCTTATCATATTTTTATCTTAAAACAACTCCAATAGCAAAATCACTTGCATCACACATTAGTTCAAAATGTTTTTTTCAATCTAGTGAAATAATAATTGGTGCAGTGACTAATTTTTCTTTTAATAATTTAAAAGTTTTAAGGCACTCTTTATCAAAATTAAAAATTACATTTTTTTCAAGTAAATGACATAAAAGCTTGACAATTTTTTAAAAGTCTTTAATATACTGTATGCAGAATCCATTATGTCCTAAAAACTCATAATTTCCTTCACACTTATTTGGTAAGATGAATTAACAATCACTGAATTTTTACAGGGTCTACTTCCATCTATTTTCTGAAATCTGAAGTCCCAAAATAATTCTTTCTGCTACTATAAAATGACATTTTTCTCAATTAATGACCAAATTTGTTTCTTCACAGCGCTTAAGAACTTTTGATAAATGTTCCGACCATGATTCAAATGAAGTTTCAAACACTGAAAAATCATACATAAAAACTTCAATTCCTTTTTCAATTAAATCACAAAAAATAGGCACCATACATCTTTGAAATATAGCAGGGGGATTACATAAACCAAAGGACATTCTTTTAAAAGCAAATGTACCATAAGGACTGGTAATAGTAGTTTTTTCTTGATTCTCAGGAGCTATTTGTATTTGGTGATAGCCAGTATATCCATCCAAAAAACAAAAGTATTTATGCTCAGCTAGTCTGTCCAGCCATTGATCTAGAAACGGTAGTGAAAAATGATTTTTCCTTGTGGTGAGATTTAATTTTCTATAATCAATACATATTCTTCATCCTGTAACTTGCCTTGTTGGTATTCACTCATTATTCTCATTCATAGTCACAGTCACTCATTTCTTAGTAACACAGTGAATCAGACTAAATCATGCATTATTTGAAATATGATAGATAATTTCAACATTTAACCACTTTAAAATTTCTTTCTTAACAACTTCCTTCATAACAGGATTTCGAGGATCAACCCTAGGTTTGCAGTTCTCTTTCATATGAATTCTATGCATACAAATTAAGAACTAACTCCTTTTATATCAGCTATTGTCAATCCAAAGGCTTTCTTGTAACTCCTCAAAGTTTTCATTAAACTTTTTTCTTCTTCTGTAATCAATTTCGAGGATATTATAACAGGTAATTTTGAGAAATCACCTAAAAAGACGTACTTCAAATTTTCAGGAAGTAACTTCAACTCAAGCTCAAGAGATTTTTCAATTGATGAACAAAAAAAATTATTTTTTTATTTCGTGTCCAAAACTTCAAAACTTTCTCGAACATAATTTGAATCTTCCTTGTAAAAATCTTCACATCGATCTAATTCCTCTTCTTGCTCGTGTTCCAACTCTTTCACATCAGATTTCTCTTGATAAGTTATTTTGAAATGACATCATTTAGATATCTTATCATATCCTTTCTATAACATTCATCATCTTTACTTTTTGCAGGGTAATTCATTGATTTGGAAATATTAAATGTAACTGTTTGATCATAGACACGCATAATTATTCTCCTTTCTGCACATCTATCATTGTTCTTCCTATAGCTAAGAAAAGTCTCCCCAAAATGATAGGTATCTCTTTATCTTCCTCCATATCTAGCACAATGAAGTCTACAGAAAAGATAAATTGATCCACTTTCACTAAGACATCTTCTATAACTCTTTTAGGATAGTTATTGAACGATATGCTAACTGCAGAGTTACAGTAGTAGGGGACATTTCTCCTAATCTCAATATTTTAAATATTGATAATAACATAAGGTTAATGTTTGCACATAAATTACATAAAGTTTTCCCATAAAATGTCTCCTATTGCACATAAAATTGTGAAGCTACCAGGATCTTTAAGTTTTTTCGGAAGCTTTTTCTAAAATATAGCACTGCACTACTCACTAAGTGCAACAATCTCGTTATCTTCGAACTTCCTTTTTCTGTTAAGAATATCCTTCATAAACTTCACATAGTTTGGTATTTGTTCTAAGACTTCAGCAAATGAAATATTAATTGTAAATTTCTTAAAAATGTTTAGAAATTTTGAAAATTGT
>NEWO01000371.1:501969-527175 GCA_003013225.1 Phalaenopsis aphrodite | reverse complement strand
CAGTGAGGGCCAGCAAAGGAGAAGGGCTGTGAACTGCGAGACAGCAAGATGAGTGTTGTCCGGGGTAAGGGTAGCAATCGGTGACTGCAGGGGCAGCAGGACAGGCTGCAGTCCAGGTGGCAGCAAGTCGTAATGATGGTTCGACAACAGAAAAACAGCCAATTTGTTATTTTTTGGATAGCAGCAATGAGGGTTGTTGATTGGGAGTGATGCAGGAAGGTAAGGGAAGGATGAAGGTGGCTGTTCAGGATGGTAGCAAGGTGGAGAAGGGAGATTGTAATGCAGGAATTGCAGAAAATAACCAAAAGAAGCTATCTCGGACGTCAGCAGCAGGGAAGGGGCGGCCGGGAGCGATGTGGGAGGATGTGGAAGTCTATAGCGAAAGATAATCACCTACTCAAGAGAGAGATACATCAGGAACACCATCCAATCCCTCGGATACAACCCTCGAAGAGAGAAAACAAATGTTGGCGGTTGTCTTAAACAACTCACACAAAAAGCTCCCCTCTAGATCCTAATACAACACATATATAAGAAAAAACTAGAAAGGAACGAAAGAAAATGAGAAAATGGCTAAATTTGGAAAGTAAAGAAAAAAAAAGGCCACTCAGTTGGGTCTTCACATGACCGTGGGAGCCACAGCTCGCTTTTGCATCCCGCTCGTATGGGAGAGATGCTTCTGCGTCAATAACTTAAATGAAAGTTCAAGAATGAGCATAGACAACAAGAAAGAAGCCATGCATTTTAGCATTCCTGATAAAGTACAAGATTTTGCATTCATTTCATAAAATTTGGCAACGAAAGCTTAGAAAAAATATCATGGCATTCAAATGAACATAAACCTAGCTTTTTAACACATGCTTAGTCATATGCAAATCAAATATGCAATTGGTGATGTTGTGTGGGGCGAGGGATACATTGGCAAAGGAAGGGAAAATACAAGTATAGAAAATCCAAAATTATTGAGGTTGCAACCATTCGGACACAAGAGATTGCCTATGAGATATAATGTTGTGGTATCCACATACAAATTCCCGACATGTTGATAAAATTAACCTTCATTGGTCCAAAACCTTCTTTGTGGAAAGCGCAAAGTGGAGTGAAGGATGACTTTGGGCATTTGGCATGTAAGGATTTGTCACCAACTAAAACACCTCATTTATGAATTCAATCAAGACCTGACTGAACAAAGTTGAATAAACCAACCAAATAATTAAGCTGCTACTTAAACAACAGATGCAATGGCACCTCAGAAATCTTGATTCTAGTTGGTTGAATGGATTGCGCGTGTCTGAGATAAAATTGATGCCTCTACTCCCTCTATTAATACTGATAGCCTGGTTTGCCACCTCTCAACATCCAATTTACCACACTTCATTAGCTATCTAAATACTTTGACACCCATAACTGCCCACCTCCTTAAACATCCCAATCCATATCAACATACACAATCTAACACCAAAGCAACTATCACAGATTATACATGCAATCGTGGGGTAAACACATGGCACGATACAATAAAACCAGAATTCCACTCTTCGGTTTTCCTTCAAGCTTCTCAATGACCCTCCACCAAGACTAAACAACAATTAGCACATTTGGCCAAGCAGCGCTCAAGCAGCATCCGAGTGGCCCGCCCCATGGTAGGTTTCCTATGAAACACTTCCCATTGAATTTATTTTCAATAGCTTCTCTAGTTCTCCCTATTGTCAATGTTGTTACGTCTGATTTCCCCTTAATTTACACTTCAAGTAGTGAAGAAATTCACCACTATAAATAAATAGAAATAAAAACAAACAATGGGGATTAAATTTCCTTGTTGGGTGTAGAAAACCAATGGCAAAAGCTACTATAAAACATAACAGAAGGTGGATGGTTACTGTAAACAGATAAGGAGGAGACGAAAGCTAGCAGGTATCCGACTTAGAGTTGAAACAACAAAGATAGTGAGAGAAACAATGATGGCGATGGTTTTTTGGAAGATATTAAGCGCTAATTCATTACAATCCAACCTAGAAATTAAAGTACAGTTAATCCCTTTTTATAGAAAACTAATATCATAAAAATGTGCAGTCAAATTCAAACTAAGAAGAAAATATGTACAATCATAAAAATTAGCAAAAAATTCTGAAAAAGCTAATTTGTGCAGAAAAAGTAGAGATTCAAACACAATTCCTTCAAATAGTGCTAGGTGTGATTGGACACTATCTGGGATCAGATTGAGTTACTAGCTTGTTGCTAGCTCTACTTATATGCTTTTAAGAATATAAACACTTCCCCTTTTATGGTGGTAAGAGCTTCAGTAATCACCTTCATAGTTGGCATCTTCTCCAAAATGCAACTTCTAAGGCTCGGCTTGTGCGGCCTTCATACCAGTACAAACTAAATAAACTGATTGTCCTTGGAATGAAATACCAAGCAAAAAGGTTCATCACGTGAAATCAGGTAGTATGCCCTTGCACTAATTTCTCACTTCTTTCTCAATTGCAACCAAAGGATCCATTTTTCTCCTTACGGTTGATGGTGTAAAACTGAAGTTTTACTAATTGCTTAAATTGTGCTTGTCATAAGAGACATAGCATAGTATAAGGATTTCGTAATCCATGTGTTAGTCCACGATAACATTTTCAGTTGGGTAAATGATAACTTTTACACCAGTATAATTGTAAGAGGGGGACGCGAGAGAGCTGGCAACTCTTTGAAACACTCTAGAATTTCTTCTTCTTCAATCGTTTTCTTCATGTTTTTTGCCCTTTCTCTTGGGATTAACTTCAATATTTACCAATTGTTCTTTCGTTTTTGGTTTTCATTGGTGATTTTTGAAAACCTTCTAAGGTTTCTTCTTTTACCTTCATTTTCTTCTTGTGTTTTCCTTTTCTCTTGGAGAAAATTTAATTTATATTTCTATGTTTAGCTATTCCTATGATTTTGATTTTCTTTGGTAAATGTTGGAAATCTTCTTGGTTTTCTTCTTTTACTTTCGTTTTCATCATGCTTTTTCCCTTTCTCTTGGGAAAAATTTCATTTCTATTTCTAAGTTTAACTATTTTTATTTCGGTTTTGATTTTCTTTTGTGATTTTTGGAGATCTTCTAGGTTTTTTTCTTTTACTGTCATTATCTCATGATTTTTCATTTTCTTTAGTAAAAAATTTCAGATCTATTTCTAAGTTATCTATTCTTACTTTTGTTTGGTTTTTTTTGGTGATTTTTGGAAATCGTTTAAGGTTTTGTTTTGGTTTTTCTTATTTCGGTTTTGGGATTTCTTTCCTCTTTCTAGGGAGAATCTTTAGATATACCTATATTACTCCCTATTTTGATTTTTTTTTGTTGTAGGGGTTTTGCTCCTATATTTCTCCGATTTATGGCATCCTTTTTGACTAGATTACCTGCTCCTAGACAACCATCAAATTCAAAGGGCTTAGTTACTTCTAATCTTTCTAAGAGTGGTGGTTTTGATCTTTTATGTCCCTTGAACAGAAGATAAGATTTCTTTCTCAAATGATGAGGTCGAGGTTGTTCAAAACCTTGGGAACTTGCATTGGTTGGGTATGTTCTAGGCAGAAGGCCTTTTTAAGAAAAACTTCTTCAGTTGATTGGTAAGATTTGGAAGCTGAATGGTTCGGTTGATCTTCTTCCTCTATCTAAGGGTTTTTTCCTTTTCAAGTTTACTTGTCTTAAGGATTTTGAAATGGTTTTATTTGATAGTCCTTGGTTCATTGGTGGAAAGCCTTTTATTTCTAAAAACTGGACTGTTGAGTTTAAGACTATTAGGGAAGATTTTAAGGAAATCCCTATTTTGGATAAATTCCCTAATTTACCATTGTTTTGCTGGACTGAAAATGAGATTTCTAAAATTGCTAATAAAATTGGTATTCCCCTTGAAGTTGATTCTTTGATTGTTTAATGTTCAAGGCTTTCTTTTGCAAGGGTTAATATTCAAATTAGCATATATCCCCCTCTCCTTGAATATATAACTTTAGTTTTTAAAGATAACGAATATGTTATTCCTATTTTTTATGAATAAAAACCAGTTCCTTGTACTGTTTGCTCAATATTTTCTCATAATCCTTCTAATTGCCCAAAATCTTCTTTGCCTATTACTGTGAATCCTAATCTAAGAGGAAGAAATCGGTCAAGACCAAATATGTTGGGGAATTTAAGAGATCGAAGTAGATCTGTAAATTTTGTTAGAATCTCTCAAGGGACTAATCGATTTAAGATTCTAAATTCGACTTCTAATTTTGATATTCATGATGTCTTGACTTCTATGTCACATCTTGTTGTTGCTATTCTGTTGTTTCACCTGTTGATAATGTTGTTAATGAGGTTATTGCTTTTGCTATTCGTGAGAATAATGTTGTTAACAATGTTGCTCATGTTGATGACTTCAATTAAGACTCACTATTAGTTTCTATTTAGACCCTACTAATTTGACTTTGCAGGGAATTTCTTAGGACAATTCTCTTGATGTTGTTGACAGGGATATTCATGCTTTACATGCTCCTATTCATTCTAATAGCATTTCCATTCAGGATAAAGTGGTTGTTGTCCACTCTGATGTTGTTACATCTCAAGGCAGTGGTATGGTTGTGAGTAATCAGTCTAATTCAAACGGTTCCGCTTCTAATATTATTAGAAATGCCCCAATTGGCATTGCTTCTACTTCTAATGTCTCTATGAGAAATAAAAAGGGTGGATCTAAATTTTTTTGTTCTTGCTTCCGGTTTCCTTATGTTCTTTCCTAAATTGGCTGCTTGGAATGTGAGAGGTTTGAATGGTGAAGCCTGCTTAGTTGATTGGAATGAAGTTTTTTAAGATTTTAAGTTTGAATTCTTGTGTGTTTTGGAAATAAAATTAAATTCTTCTTTATTGTCTGATCCTCTATTTTTATCTCATTACAAGAATTTTTCAAAAGAATGCAGTGTGAATAATTTTCACTTTGCTAGATGACAATTTATCCATGGTCTAGTTTCCGTCTCTTCTTCTATTAATTTCTATGTTACTGCTATAAATACTGATAATAATGCTTATACTAGGGAAAATATTTGAGAGTTTTATTGGCAGTATTGCTGATAACATAAATTCTCCTTGGAACATTTTTGGTGACTTTAATTGTATTCTTAGAATTAAATAAAAAGTGGGGGATGTTCCTCCTCTGACTAGTAAACTCTCTGTTATTAATAATTGCCTTTTAAATTATGGTCTTATTGAGCTTCAGAATTCTGACTATTCTTTCAGTTGATTTAATAATCAACTGAATAACCCTATAATATATCTTCTTGACAAAGTTTTTTGTAATGCTCAATGTTTTAATT
The DNA here is from genome assembly GCA_003013225.1 of Phalaenopsis aphrodite. Taxonomy (NCBI): domain Eukaryota; kingdom Viridiplantae; phylum Streptophyta; class Magnoliopsida; order Asparagales; family Orchidaceae; genus Phalaenopsis; species Phalaenopsis aphrodite. Next base: position 521,859 of record NEWO01000371.1, on the reverse strand, counting down.
CTTTCCCTCTTTCTTATTATAAAGTTTTAAATGCTTATTCTTCTTATTATCATCCTATTTTAGTTTCTCTTGATTGCTCTTATAATGTGCAAAGTAAGTTTTTACATAAAACTTATTGGAGTTTATGTCCAGATTTTTTCAACATCGTTGATAATGCTTGGAAGCTTCCTGTGAAAGTTGCTCCTATTTTTACTTTTCATAATAAGCTTCGTAATGTTAAGATGGCTCTTAAGAATCGGCATTGGAATTCTTCTAATGTTTTATCTTATATTTATGATCTTAAGGATCAGCAGAATAAGATTATGTCTCAGTATGAAAATTTTCCTCTTTCTAATGTTCTTTTGGAACAAGTTTTTTCTATTCGAAAGAATATTTCTAATGCTAATTTTTGTGAGTTTAAATGGGTCAAGCAAGGAGCTAAGTGCTTTTGGTTGTCAAGGGTAAAGATGATGTTAATTTCCTCTATCAAAAAGCTAGAATTCGATGTAATTCTAATTTTATAAAAGAAAATTTTTGTTGATGGCAACTCTATTCATAATCATGATGATATTGTTAGGGAAGCTATTAATTTTAACTCTGATTTGCTTAATGGCCCCATTTCTAATGATCATCGTTTGGGAAACAATTTTCTAAATAGTAATTTTGTCTTTGATGATATACTTCTTTTTTGAATTAAAGTTTTTTTAAATGAAGATGTTAAAAAAGCTTTATTCTCTTAGCTCTAATAAAGCCTCTGGTCGGGTGGGTTTTCTGTTAAATTCTTGAAAGATCCTTGGGATATTATTGGAAGTGATTGTATTGCTATCATTAATAATATTTTTATCGCATCCAAACTTACTCATAGAGTGAAGCATTCTGCTATTGTTTTAATTCTTAAAAGTACCAATGCAAAATCCTTAACTGATTTTTGTCTCATCTCTTTGCAACTTTTTACAAAATTATTGTTATTTTATTGACTGATAGGCTTAAAATAATTCTTCCTAAGATTATTCATCTTGCCCAGGCCTCATTTATTAGTGGTCATGATATAGCGGATAATATTATTTTAGCAAATGAATTGCTTTATGGTTCTAATTCTTCTAGTGGTATTAAGAAATTTTGTGCAAAAATTGACATTCAAAAAGATTTTGACAAAGTTAACAGAGACTTTTTATATTTTAGACTGCACCGTATTGGCATTCCTATTAAATTTATTAAATGGATTGTTTCTTGTACTTCTAATGTCAACTTTTCTATTATTTTAAATAATGATTTAAAAAACTAATTTTTCTTCTTCAATTGGTTCTAGACAAGGTTGTCATTTATCTTCTTATCTTTTTGCCATTATTATAGATTCTCTTTCTCTTCTGTTTCATAAGAGCTTGGCTAGGAATGATTATATTAATCATCTGAATTATGCAGATGATATTCTTATTAATTTTATTAGCAATGCTCTTAATATTTTTTTCTAAAGCTACTATTCTTCATATAAGTTTTTCTAAATCTGTCATTGTTTTTTCAAACAATGTGGATGGTAATGTTCAAACATTTCTTAGTAGTTTAATGTGTTTTTTATCAAACCTTTACCTTAGACTACCTTGGTGTTACTATCAAACCTTCTAAGCTTGTTATTTCTGACTGTCATAACTTGATTGATAGAACTAATTCTTGGCATGCTGGTTGGAAAAGAAAAGTTATTATATGTTGCTGGCGTGTTACAATTTATTAAATTTACTATTGGAGCTATCTTTATTATTGGTTTCGTTCTTCTTTATTGCCTAAAGGTTCAACAAAAATAATTTCTTCTTTAATTTCCAAATCTTTCTTAACATTGATGATAGCAAGAAACGACATATCATTTCTTGGAATAAAGTAAATATGCCTATGAAAATGGTGGTTTAGGTCTTCCTGCTTTTGATTCTATACACTTGATGTGTAAAATCAAAATCATTTGAAAATACTATAATTGTCATTTTTATTGGAGCAATTGATTCTTTAATCATTATGATACTTTGTGGCAGAAGGATTCTTCTACGTCTTCTCCTTTTTGGAAAGAATTGGTTAGTATTGCTACTAAATTCAGGTATTCTCTAAGTTTTCATGTTACTAATAATTGCAATATGTTTTGTTATTTTGATCCTTGGCTTGAGAGGGTTCCTCTTATGGAGAAATTTGATGTTTCTATTTTTAATTGATTTAAGTTCCCTCTCAATTTTATACTTAAAGATATTGTTTACAATAATTATTGGAATTGACCTCTTAATCAACAAGCTCCTAGTTATTGTATTGAGGCTATCTGTAGGACTCCTATTTCAAATGATCTTGTTTGTGCTTAGAATAGGTTTATCACCTATTCTCATAATTTTTTTTTTATGCCTACCCTCAGTTAAATTGGTTTAAGCTTGTTTAATTTAAAGGTTTTACTTTAAAGTATTCTATTCAAGTTTGAAAGATTATTATTAAAGGACTAAAAACTTGCAATATTTTAACTTTAAGAGGTAAATATATTAATTTAAATTGTGTTTTATGTTTAAATGATTTTGAATCTCTTGATCATCTCTTTTTGAATGTCCTTTTTCACATTTACTTCTCAGAAGGTGTATTTCTATTAGTAATTCTTTCAATATGCCTTGTAATATCTTGCAAGTTATTTATCATTCTGATACTTTATCTTGCAAAATTTTTAAACGGTTTTATCCCTTGGTTTTACAAGTGATTGCCTATGTGATTTGGTATGAGAGAAATGCTAGGATTTTCAAGAATAGAAAATCAACTGTTGATTCTTATAATAGCAGGAAATGGAAATTAAAAAATTCATTTCACTCTAACATTGTTCAATTTTATAAACATCAATTGGTGAATTTTTTTTCTGGTTTTCTGCTGGTATGTTCTCTTGTGTCTCTGGTTTCGGTAGTTTTTGGTTGTCTGATTTGTCTCTGAAGGCTTGGCTTGAATTTGTGATCACCTGATCTTGGCTGAATCTTGTGTTTTTGGTTTTGCTTTATTAAAATTCAACCATGTGTTGAATATATTCTTATATATTTAATGATGTATGATGGAATTTTAATAATTATATGTAGACCTTTTGTATCTTGTGGATTTCTTAAGACTTGGCTTGAATTTGTCTTTTACTTTGTCTTAACTGAATCATGTGATTTGGTTTTGTTTTATTAAAATTCAACCATGTGTTGAATATATTCTTATATATTTAATGTTTTCGGATGAAATTTTAATAATCTTATGTTGAGATTTTCGTATCTTGTGAATCCTTTATATTGTTTTAGGATGTGTTGCTTTCTGGAACTCATTGGTGGTTTGGCTTCACTTAACCTGTGTTTTTGGCTTTTGATTTTTTTCTTCTATCTGATCTAAGATTATGGTTGTGATTGGTATATTTTATTTTTATTGTCGGATCTTGGCTATTTGTTGTGATTGGTAGTGATCTATGATGATATCCAACATACATTAAAATTCAGCCATGTATTGAATATATTTTTATATATTTAATAAGTTAAGATGAAATTTTAATATTTATTTGCAAGTAAGTTCTGAGATCATCTATTTTTTTTTAAATTATTTGTTTGTTACTTTCTTCTTTTTCTAATTTAATTCATTTTATTTCGATTCTTGTTTTGGTTATGTTGCTTCTGTTTGTCTTTTTTGCAGGTCTCTCATATGATTGTGGATCCTCTAAAGATCTAGGATTGGTTGTGGTATAGAGCTCAAGTGTGGCTCAACTGTTTTTAGTTTTTTCTTTTCATTTTTGTTTGGTTACGTTTTTTTAGGGTCTCTTTTCTTTATCTATATTGTATTTTGTTAGCTTTTTGTAACTCTTTCCTGTTTTCGAAGAAAGTTGAGCGAGGCCTCACATTTTCTATAAAAAAGAAAAAGAAAAAAGTATAATTGTAAGAGGAGAAAGAGGTTTCTAAGACTGTTAGCCAATTCCCTACCTTAACGATAACCAATATGTCATCAAAAGTAAGCAACGCCATTTTGGCATCAAAATAGAAAGGAAAGAATAATCCGTCTTGTGGTTGGATGGTCGTCCTCATCATTAGTATTTCATTCATTAATTTTCATCGAGATCTCATGAAACTCAAGTTCCTTACCACAAATTGTGTAGAGATTCCTTCTATTCTTTTGAGTTATTGATGCATACAATTGAGCTATTTGCTCCATCTTATTATCTAATTAGACTCATATAGCCTGTGATTGCTTATGGTTGTTTGGGTTTTAACCACTTATGATTTTAGGATGAGAACTGTGCTCTGATGCAATAATGATCCAAAACCCCTTTGGACTGGATTAGTGACAGAAGCCATCCAATTTGTTTCATAGCCGTATAGATAAGCCGTCAAACATTTCATGTTTTATGTTCTACTATTATGCAAAATTCATTCAAGTTATAGTTAAAAAAACAACTCTTTTTAGCTCGGCAACTATCGAAGAACAAAAACTAACACCTGAACGAAATCCAGCCGGAAAACATCACCTAAATAAATTTTCTTTATTTTTTTAAAACATCAAAGCTACAAAGAATATAATAAAAGACTTACAGCAACTCCTCCAACGTAATCGACCAGAGCAAATACACATAAATTTCTGGGTATGAATGTTATAACCACATTGCCCATGGCTCGCCCTGCACTCCGAGCAATCTGGCGCAGACCAATCGAGAAGAAATCCAGACGCCAAAAGCTTAACATAGTCTTCAACTTTAGCTCCTGGAAAACTCAACACTGGTCTCACCACCGTGTGACATGAGCCGAAGACACCGTCATCATTCGGCGTCCCATAGGCTCCCCCCAGAAAGATAAGGCTATTGTTATGGCCATGACAAGCTATCCTCTTATATCCAGACGGATACACCGTGCAGTTGTGGGCAAAAATAAGCTCGTGGTTGACTGAGCTAACTTTTAAGGATGAAAGGTAAAGGGAGAGGTTGCTTTGAGGAGCAAAACAGACTTTGCGGCCGGCGATACTTGGGCGAGCAAGTATAAGAGTTTGGTTTTCATAGGAGATGTTGAGGACGATGTAACTTTCTTGTGCCACTTCAATTGAGGCGTTCTTCTCCTCGTCGCAGCGGAGCTCGAAAGCAGGGAAGCCGCAGTAGTCTGGCTGCTGGTCACGGATCCAGAAAGGATACGAGATTTTGGTGAGATTGCCGCAGCTCTTGGGCTCACAACTTTGTGGATTATAGTTGGCTGCTACAACCATAATCAACAGAGAAAATAGGGGGTGGAGAAATAATAGAAGCATTATACTTGGATTCATTTTGAAAAAAGAAGGATTTATGGAGGCTGGAATTTGGAGAAGATGAAGTAAAGGTGAAGTGAGGGGAAAAAAAAAGGCTTAGTCTGTTATTAGGGGAAGATTTGACTTGTTGACTTTTTTGGTTGTCGTTTTGAAGAAATTCTAATTAACAATGCTTGATAATTTTTAGGAAGATTTGCATACATATCATATAACTTTTATATATTTACATGTGCAACAAGTATGCTTCAATTCTTATTTATAAGTTTATCATGAAAAATATATTTAGCTATTCTAAATTAGAATAATGATGTCCTTTTATGTGATATGAAAGATTTGAGTGATAGAAATTGAAATTTTAAGGAATTAGGTGGTATATGTGTAAATGCCTCTAATTTATTTGAATTAATAGCTCTTAAATATATTTACAAATTGATATCAGCGCTGCTTAGGACATCACATAAGCTGTTGAGAATTAGCCAAAAGATTGTTTTCTTTTTAAAAAAAATATTCAATAATAAAAAAATTATTTAATGATTTTTTAAAGAAATAATTAGTTTAAAAAATAGTTAAATGTGCTAAAAAATTAATTAATAGTTTTCCAAAGATTAACAAAATAGCAAAATTTTAACTATAGCTTTTAAATTTATTGTTGAATTCATATTTGTCATGTAAGATCATGTTCAAGGAATAGAGCATGGAAATCGAGAAAGGGGAAAAAGAGAGATAAAAGAATGAGTGACGTGGTGATTACCCCTGACTGGGAAAAGTGGAGATGTTCTTCGGGTTCTCAAGACTCATTTTATATACTGAAAGAAGTTGTTACAGCATAATGTGAAATTGATGTCTATACAACCGAAATGCCCAAATGGCCTCTATCCTCTTGTTTGAAAAAAGTCATATTCATACATGATATGAGATAAAAGTGTAAAAATTATATCCTTGCTCCTATGAGTTACAGGTTATTATTATCTTCATTGGCACATTTTCGTTGTCTGAAACATTTTCATATGTCTAGAACATTTTCATATGGCTGACACCTTTCATAATCTAATACATTTTTGTATGTCTTGTTTAGCACATTTTCATATATTTGGTACCTTTCCGTATAGTTGGCATATTTTCATATGGCTATTGCATTTTCATATATCTGGCACATTTTCATTTGTTAGCACTTTTTAGCATATTTGACACATTGATATGTCTCGCACTTTGTTTAGATATGACACATTTTCATATGTCTGACATCTTTTCATGATGACTCCATTTGGTAAGGTGGTTGGTTCGTTGGCTGGGGTGGCCAACCGAATGAGGATGTTGGTCGATCTTTGCTATCGTCAGCTCTCATCAAATATGCTCAGACATATTTCGTATGTACATCTCATATTTTTTAGAAGTGAAGCAGCGATAAGAATGAGAGATTTTAAATTTCAAAAATGCAATCACAATAATATAATAATTATACTCGCTTAATTTCAATTCCTCTTTGTCTGTGTTTTCTCCAACTCTAAAGTGCTCTTCTGAGGCTTTTTTGTGTTGATTTTTTATTTGTTTCGTCGGTCAGCTAGTTGAACCTTAGCTTGTTGAGTTGACCTTTGGTCAGTCTTTTGGATTCATCTGTCACAAAGTTAATATTGCTATTTCATTCCTTTTATTTTTAAGAAAAAAACATAAAAATGTTTTGTGATGAGTTTTTGTTATTTTTCACCATCATTTTAGCGTTTTACCTCTACTGGGCTTTTTAGTTATGATAATTGCTCAGTGATGAATATTGTCGTAGGTTAATTTACATGCCAGGGAGAGGAGTCTTTGATTTGCTCATCTCGGATGAGTGTATTTGATTTGCTCGCATCGGATGAGAGATTTTGATTTGTTTGGTCGATTTGAATTTCTTGAGCGTCACCTTAGAAGCAGATCCCTATCGACACTTCCTATTTCCTCAAGTCTTTATCTAACCTAGAAAAATATAATTAGAAGAGTTTATATATAGTTATTTTAAAGAAAAATAAATAAAATATCATTGTTGGACATTTATATTGCCTAGGATTTTTTGTCACTTGGACATTTCGGCCGTCAGTATGTTAAAAATATGGAATTTTTTCGGTCACATGAATTTTTCAGTTATCCTAATTTTTTAGTCGCCTGGATATCTAAAATTTTTGGACAAATGGGATTACTGGCCAAATGGGTTTTATGGGTTTTTCTTTTTCTTTGATGTCATAACCAAGGATAGAATGGTGCGGTAGTTAACCCGTAAGGTGGCCCAGAACTTTTGCCTGACAGTCAGTTTAGACAAAATGAAGCTACATAATTAATCTATCTTCCTCCATCATTTTGAGACGGAGCAGTTTGAGTTGAGCAGTCATGATTATGGTAGCCGGCCGGCGGGAATTGGGGAGAATGTTGTTCGTGGCCTGCCAGAGGTAGGAGGTCTGCGTGACCAAGAGGGAGAAAAAGTGTGTCAGTCAGAGCAGTCTTCGCTTGACAATAGGAGCCATGTGAGGCTCTTCTGTCCGACGAATGGAAGCAAGTCGGTAAAGTGTCAGCTAGCTGGTGGGAATTGAGAAAGAATGCCATTGGTGGCCTGCCAGAGGTTTGTGTATCGTGTGCCCGAGAGGAAGGAAAAGCAAGTCAGTCAGAGCAGTCTTCGCACTATAATAGGAGCCGTGCAGGGATCTTCTTTGTTAAGGATGGAGGAAGACTAGGGGATGTCATAGATCCGGAGGAGAACCTCGGTGACTTCCCAAGCTACTCTATGGTTTGACTTCAATTTTAGAGAGAAATTATTTAAATGTTTCATCCTACAAATTTTATTAGTTAGGGTTTACATTTGTATGAAACGATCACACAAATAACTTAAAAGATATGAGAATTTAGGTCGTGCCGAACGAAAACCTCCAAATCCTAAGGCGAGTTAGAGCTTTTATTGTATAGCAGAGCTATACAAAGGCCTAAAGATAAGATGAGGGTTTATGTTGTATAAGCAAACAACCTCAAAGTCCTATGGATTGGTAGTTCGGAGGATGACTCCGAACTACTTCGAGGATCTCTTAAATTATTTTGAGTTCATTTGGAACTTCATCACATTATTCCATTAATCATCCAAGGTTAGGCTAGGGCTATCTCATTGCTCAAAGAAACTTGACAATTCAATTATCTCATTGCTCAAAGAGTATTTAATTACTTAAAAATCATATACTTGGCAAATAATTTTTATTATTGGTCCACAATATTCTCCTCTATTTACTGAGCAAGAGGGTATTTTTCTTTTATTTTATAATTTTTCTAGAGAAAGATATGAATTTTTAAGATCAGGCATTAAAAATAAATCAGAAAATCCATATTTTATTACTTAAACAAGCGGCGCCACCTTATCCTATGATGACTCCAAACTTACACGTGGCGCTCAGCCATTTGCGTCGTCGTCCACCTCAGTAGCCATGTAGCCCGCCTTTTCGTACTAAAGGTTGATCCAACTTGATCTCCTCCGTTGATGAAATAAACGCACGATCGGACGACTCCTCGTTATCGTCCTCAAATGACCTAACTCGAGAACCATTCACACTAAAACCTTAAGATCTTCGCCTAGACTCAACCAAATTGTATTAGGTTTATTTCTAAACCTTCATCTACTCAAGAATAACACATATATACAGTTTATCAAGCATGAAATCAAACTATTACACATGGAGATTCAAAAGAAGCTCATGCTAGGGTTAAAGCTCAATACCTTTGTCTAAGAGAGGAGGCCTTAATCAGATGGTTGTTGTAGCTTCGATTGGATCCAACGAAACTCCATATAAAGTCTCAAGCCCTGGTGAATTGTCTAGCTATGATTTTGACCAAGCTTTATTTCAGGTGTTTGTCTAGAGCGAGGTTAGGGGTTGTTTAAGAGGGGGCTTTTGTGGGAGATTAGCTCCTCTCACTGTGGGGATGGTGCGTGCATAGTTAATTGGAGCTTGGTTCACAGTGGGGCTATGGAGAAATGTTTTCTAATTTCAGCTTGATTTTGAGCTCAAAATTGAACTTTTAAAGGGGGAAACAGAGGGGGAAAATGGCTGACTTAAGTTGAGGAAGGCTTGGAGAGTCTCTGATGAGATTTTGATAGAGTTTCCCTAAGGATATTTGGTTAGCTCTCTTTTGGTCATGGAGAAGGTGGTTTAAATATAGGGGCTTAGGGTGGAGCTCAGGGCTTCAGTTTGAGTTTAATTAAGTGCTTATGTGGAGGGCTACAAAATGCCAAATACCAATCAAAGCTGGACACATTGGATTGGTAAAATTGGGCTTGAGTTAAAGCATGGTGGCTCTCATTTTTAGTGTTTTTCGGCCACTAGGTCGGTCGTCAGGGTCATGGTTGGTGGCTAGAGAAGTTAGGTGAGCCAGGGGGAGGGTTAATTATGATTAACCACTGATGGTTTGTCATAATGGTGGAGATATTTTGGCTTAGACCAAAAAATGGGATGAAATCCATTAATTTAAGGAACCATTGGTCCATAGCCCACCTTGGCTAGTTTAGGTGGGTCTAGGCTAGTCACTAGAGTGTGCTTGGTGGCTGTGGTGCTATTAATTTGGTCACTTAGGCATGACTAAGTCAATTTTGGTGAAGGAGTTCAATTTTCGTCAAATTGTCTTGAACTTGAAGTTGGGTTTTGGTTAGGCTAGCTATAATATTGGACTCAATTGATTGAGCAATTTGGTGTGGATGATTGTAAGAAAGATTTTAGAAAAGATTTGGAGTGCTTTTGAGTTAATTTGGTGGGTCAATTTGAAGAAATTTGGTCATTTGATGAATTTGGGTATGTTGGGTTAGACTTGGGCTTAACTTGGGCTAGTTCCAAATTTATGGCTCAAAATGGTCTAGGGGAATATCATGAAGAATTATCAACATTTATTGGGTGCCAATTTTTGGGTTAGGGCATTCAATTAGGTGACAGCCAAATTGGGGTAAATTTGGGTTTTTAGCCAAGTTGATTTTAGGTGAAATTGATGCTTGACCAAAGCCAATTGAAGGTTCAATTTGATATGTGGGAATGTTTCAAAGAGTTTATAATGCACAATTGAGGCATATGAAAAGATTTGGGGGTCAGTTGAATGAGATTTTGGTTTTGGGCCAAATTGGGGCTTTTTGATTTGGGTTAAAATTTGACTCAAATGTGGGTCAATTGGACTTGGATTTGGTTTGAATTAAGTTTTTTCATGATGCATTTGAGTTTAGAATTGAAATTGGGGAAAATTGAGGTGAAATTAAGGAACATTTGGGGTGAATTTGGAGAAATTAGGCCTTAAGGGGCAATTTGAGGGTTTTGATCAAAATGGTCAAATTGGTCAAATTGGGTTCAATTGAAGAGTTCAAATTGGTTTTGGAGATATTTGAAATGATTTTGAAGGTTTTGGGAAAGTTTGGGCCATCAAGGGTATTTTTATAATTTTGGCCAAATGAAAGATATTTTGGTAATTTTGGCAATTTTGGGCGATTTTGGGCAATTTGGGTGGTTTGAAATGATTTGAAATGACTTTGTAATAAATTTGGGGTACGTTGGGTGAAATTGAGAAATTTGGTCAAATTTGGGGTTTGAGGGTGTTTAGGTAATTTTGGTAGATTTGGGGGGGGGCAAAAGGCCAAGTTGGACATTTTAGCCAAGTTTGAAATTTTAGTGAAATTGAAGTGTCAACTAACATATGTGAGCTATGGAGCAATGGAATCTCCGTTTGGGTTCTCTGTGTATTGGTCTTAGCCAAACCCTAGCCTAGGGCTAGTGGGTCTAGGAGACCAAGGGATCAAAGCCAACAAGTTTGGATTTAGGGTTGTGAGTGAGACGTGAGTGAAAGTAGGGGTATGAAAGTGAGTGAACTAACTTCAGACCAACACCCAGGGTCAACCCTAAGGCCAAGTAGTCCTATGGGATGCCCCTTGAGCTCCCTCATATTGACCCAACCTACTAACTGCTAGAGGTTAAGGCCAAAATGTGGAACTTCAAGTTGAGCAAAGAAGAGTTTAGAGTTTCTAATGGTGAGGGTTCCTTTTCTGGTCTTCTAGGAATAATCAATAGGAAAGTCCTTTGGCTAGACCCTAGGCTATTAAAAAGGAAAAACTAAATCTCAACCAAAAGTGAGATCAACAGTGCTTAAGTTTTTATTATAAGACTTGGATTTCTATGAAAATATTTTATTTTTGTTTAATCTCCATGAATTCTGAGTAGTTCCCTTTCTTTCTTCTTGCATATGGGACTTAATCTTGTGGGATGAGAATTATTTAAAGATTTCTTTTTTACTTTTAAAAATTGTGATGGTATTTTCACCAAATTTCATTTACTTTACAAACTGGTCAATTGTGAGGTTAAAATCCGTTGAGAAAGATAATGACCTGGGAGGGCTATGATTTTACCTAACTAGTGGATACCATACTTCATTCTAGGTAGAGCCATTGCGATCACCTAAAGGAGAGTGCAAATAAATAAAGAGATAAGTTTTTATGGGTGTAGAATTGGTTAGTTCTAGAGTGACATGCAAGATTTTGATTGATTTGGCTTAAGGTTCAGTACCCTGATGTTGGAATTCAACCATCATGGTGGAATAGCTTAGGGGCATTTAGAGGTGAGAGGCTAGATAGTTATGATGAGGAATTGAGATGTTAAGGAATCAGTTTTAAGTTAGCCAGTGTTCTTTGCTAGCACCGGGAGGGGGTAAAGAATAAGGTATGCTTCTATTTGTCATAATACATTTATTTCGTCATAAATCATTTGAATTCCATATGTTAAAATCTCTCTCCAAGGGGAAAAGTTTTCCATAATATCCAAACTCATTGGTATATTTTGTTAAACTGTTAAATTTAGTTGTTACTTTTTTTTTAAATTCTTTAGTAGTATTTTTTTAGTAAGCATATTATTTTAGACCTCCTAACTGTTTAATTTGCAATTTAAATAAAATTTTTGTAAGTTGATTTTAAGAGTTACTGCATTCCTCATGAGATCGATACTGGAGTTTTTAAGGAAAATTCTATATTACTTAAAACAATACATATACTTGTATAGTACCCATAGTGTGAAAATTCATTATAAATCATTACATTTGTTCACACTAGCCACTAGATATAATTTGAGACATGTTTTTTGGCAAAATTTCACAGATTAAAAATACAAGTAATTGTAGGTTAGGTCAGCTAGCTGGCTCAGGGAAGTTCAGAGAAGCTTTAATTATGATTAGTTTGGTGCTAGGGAAGTTAGGTGCATGGATTAGAGAGTTAACCAAATTAGGAATATGGCTTCCCCATATTGAGGGACCCTTGAACCATGGCCCCAAGATTTGGTCCTAAGTGATTTGATTAGCATCCTAAGAGGGCTTATGGATGACAGAAAGGATTAAGCTTGAGTTTATTCCAATGGTTGAGGTTAATTTGGTTTTAGGCTCAAACTTAGGATTTATGCTAGAAGAATGGGTTTGGACTTAACTTGGTCTTAGATCCAAACCAATTGAAGACTCAATTTGGTCTAAGAGAATGCCATGAAGAGTTTAGGAAGCAAATTTGGAGGAATTGAAATGACCACATGACTTGGTTTGGTGAGATTTAGAGTTGGGTCAATTTTGGGTTATTTGATTTGGGCTTGGGATTTTAGTTTAAAATTAGGTTCAATTGGGCTTGAATTTGGTTCACATAGGATTTAGAAGTGATGAAATATAATTTAGATTTGAAATTAGGAGGATTTGAAGTGAATTTGGTGGAATTGGGATTGATTTAGGGATTTTAGGCATTTAGGGGAAATTTGGAAATTTTAGTCAATTTTGGTAAATTTAGGTGCAATTGAGATCATTGGGTGGTTAGGGTTGGTTTGGGTGAGGTTTGGAATGATTTTAGAGATTTTGACAAATTTTGGGGCATGGGGGTATATTGGTAATTTTGGGGAATTTGGGGGTATTATGGGCATTTTGAAGAAATTGGGGTATTTTAGGCAATTTGAATGGTTTGGAATTGGTTGATATGATTTTTTTGGTGAGAATTGGGAATTCAAGCAATTTTTTGGAAAATTAGGGTTCTAGGGGCATTTTGGTAATTTTTGAAAAATTTAAAAGTACAAGGCCAAAGATGGGTGTTTAGGTTGAATTAGAGGTTATTGAAGATCCTAACCATAGAATTACCCTTCTAGTGCCATGAGACCAAGGGGAAGCTTATTTTGGATCCTCCATGTGTTGGTTCTGTCTACCCCAGCTAGAAGCTAAGAGCGTGGGGACCACCCACAAGAATTTCCAAAAGAGCTTGGGGAAGGTAAAATGTGATTGATTTTATGGTTTTGGGAATGTGTGTGAGGGGTTTGAGTATTTGTGTGAGTGTGTGTAGGTCTGATCAAGACCAAAACTAAACCACCTAAGGCTAACCCTAAGGCCTGACGATCCTATGAGGACTTCTGATGAGCTCCCCCATATTGGTTTCAACCTTTTAAATGCTAGAGGTCAAAACTAAACACGTGGAACTCAAAGAAGTATAAAGAAATGTTTAGAATTTTTAATGGGGTAGGGTTCTATCATTAGTTCTTTAGGATAGTCAACATGAAAGTCCTATGGCTATATCCTAGCTTCTAAGGAAGAAAAACTAGACCTCAACAAAAGTGAGGTCAACATAGTGAAAAACACATTCATGTATAAAAAGTTGAATTGAAGAATTATACATATTAAAATATTTCAAATGAGTGTTAAACTTATTTGCATAATCTTTATGTGACAATAAATATGATGCAAGTTTTAAAATAAAATTTTGAGTTCAATGATCTCAAATGAGAAAATAATAATCTTGCAGTGTTATTGATAAAGGGAAAATTTTACTTCAACTTTAGGTTATGATTAAAATTTGTTATATTTAGATTTTGTTCTTTTATTTTTGTTTTAAGTTAAATTTCAATTTTATTAATGATGAATAATCTCAAGTGAAATTCAATTAAAACTCAAGTCAGAAAAGGTTTGACTGAAAAATGAGGTCAACAGTTATGAGTACTTCTGGTAAGTTCAATAATACTCTAATGAATTCCTTATAAGGCTAATTAGTAAAATCCTTAAGCTGCCATTTGTTTTGTTATATTTTGTTTTTTAATTTTCTATTTACTTGGTTTTTTCTTTGTTTTAAATTAAAGGGTATTAAGTTTATGTGTTCAATATTACTCATATGCAACTATGTTCAATAAATTTAGTATGAACAATGTAAAAAAGAAAAAAATAACCAGTAAAAATAGTAAACAACAATGAAACTTAGAAATGTAAGCAGAAAATATTATTTGGTACTAGAGTTATGACAGTACAGTATTATCGTATTGACAGAGTTGCAATGCTAACAGTAATATTGTGGCTTGATACACTTAAAATATATGCATTTTAGACCCATATTTTGTACCTATTTTTGGTGATATTGCACTTTAATAGAAGATATTTTGATGTTTTCTTGTAGGTTGTTGATTTTTAGGGCTCAAAGCAAAAATGAAGCAAAAAGGATGAAACTTGGAGTCAAAATGATGTTTTTGAGGAAATACTCAGTGCCGACAACTCCAAGGTCAGCGTCGACGGCGCAGAACAATTGAAAGCTGGAGGATTTTTACTCAGCGATGATGATGCCAGACTAGCGCCGACGGCACCAAAGGTGGTTCAAACTCCCTTTCTAGAAGGCTCGATGTATTTGGATGATTTTTGAAGAGTTTTTGGAGGCACTTCTTGGAGAGCCGACCTTGGGCTTTATTTGGGGCTGAATTTCATCAGAAAATGGGCTCATAGATGTTCATTTTTTGCTCTACAACATTCCACCACACTACATTTCCATAATCCATCTTCATTCCACCACATATTGGAGTCAATTAGTAATTTTTCTTTAATAGTTTAGAGTTTTTGTGGTGAGATTTAGTGTAAAACTTTCTGTAAGAGTGTTGGAGAAGGAGAAAAGTGAGAGAGTTTTTCTTCTTGCATTTCTAAGGAAAGGCTACAAAGGATTTGCTTTGAGAAAGAGTTCCGGATAAGTTTGTTTGTTTATTTAGTGTTGTATGAACTTTCTTTTATATATGAAATTTGTGTTTTGTCGTATCTTTCTCATGAAGTTTGAGCAGTTTCCTCTATCTTTCCCCCTACTCTAAGATCTGGAGAAATGAAAAGATAATATGAAAGTGCCATAATTAAAATATCAAATAAATTGTGATGATTTTCAACTCCGAACTTAATTTACATTTCAATTTGGCCAATTGATTTGTTAAAATATGTTGTGAAACATATGATCCGGGAAATGGAGTATGCATTCTACAATAGAGTGAGGATCACGTTTGATTTCATGAAGGAGAAATTTGCTCATGAAAGTAAGTGCAAATAAATAGGGAAATATTTTTTGTTGGGTGTAAAACTGGAGAATCTTTAGGGTGACAGACTACAATCTCAAATTTGGTCTTAGTGTTTAAGAACTAAAGCGAGAGTTAGAATTCAGGTGAAGGGAAGTGGGAGCTCTGGAGTGGGAGCCGGTATCCTCCTAGCCTAGCCACAGATTTAGGGACTAAACCTAAGATTAACCAATGATTTTCCATGTATTGTATTAGGGTAGAGAATTAAAATAGCTCCTATTTGGCACAATACATATTATAAACATTTATTGTATCTCATTTCACAAGAATTTCATTGTAGTGGGAAGGATGCTTTTTCACATAAGAAACCTTCATTACATAAACATAGTTAATAGATTAGTAGTTATTATTAAAAATTTGCATTTCAGTTTTGATAATAGTTAAGTAATTTATTTTGGTTAGCATATCAGCATTTGAAATTAGTGACAGTGATTTCATCTGATTTTCTGTAAATTTCCTTGTAAAAATTATCATTGCTAATTTATACGTTCCCTGTGAGATCGATATTCGGGGCTTAAATAGAAATTTCATTATTACTTGATAATGATACATAAACTTGTGTAGAATCTCATTATTAATTACCTATAATTATATATAGTTTACACAACTTACTTTTCATAAAAGGATCAAGTTTTTGGCGTTGTAGTGATGTCAACTTCATAAATCCTTACATATAAAAAATCGGGATCAAGTTTTTGGCACCGTTGCCGGGAAAGGTAACCGTTAAATTTAATTAAATTAAATATTTTGATCAATTAGGAAATTTAGAGAATATATATATACTGTACAAATATATAAAAACAAAAAAAAATAAAAAAATCCAAAAAGAAATTTAATTAAGATTGTATTTTTAAAGAATTTTACTTAGCTTACTTTATTTGTTAATGCAAAATATAGGATCTGAAATTTTTGTACCTTACGATTCAGAATTAGAATGTATTATTAGAAAAATTTGAAAACAACAAAGAGAATTTAAGAATTTGAAAAAAATGACGAATAATATAGAAAATCCAATAAATGAGAATCGACAAAGACCTTTAAAAGATTATGTGAATCCGATAGCAGACGAACTTCATTTAACTATTCAAAATCCTGATGTTGCTGCTAATTCATTTGAGCTTATACCTGTTATTATCTAAATGGTACAAAATAATCAGTTTGGAGGATCTCCTACTGAATATCCTAACTGACATCTTGCTAGTTTTCTTGAAATTTGTGATATAGTTAAATATGACGGAGTGTCTAATGATGATGTTAGGCTTAGACTTTTTCCTTTTTCACTAAGGGATAAAGCCAAGGCTTGGTTAAATTCATTGACACCTAGATCTTTTTGAACTTGGAGAGAATTATCACAAAAATTCTTGGCTAAATATTTTCCACCCTCGAAAACTGCTAACCTTAGAAATAATACTACATCTTTTTGTCAGTTTGAAGGGGAATCAATATATGAAGTCTAGGAAAGATGTAAGGATCTTCTTAGAAAATGTCCACATTATGCTTTACTATATTGGTTAATAATTCAAACCTTTTATAATGGATTAGTAGGATCATTAAGATCTATTATAGATGCTGCTGCGGGTTGATCATTAATGTCAAAATCTTTTGATGAAGCATATTTTTTATTTGAATAAATGACTACTAATAACTTTCATGGCCCTCTGAAATGATAAATCCTAAGAGAGTAGCCAATATTCATGAATCTGATGCAATGTCTATTTTGGCATCTTAAATTGTTGTTATTTCTAAAAAGATTGATCAAATAGGAGTGAACTATTCTCAAATACCTCCAGTATTAGAGGAAAATTCACTAGGACAGATTATTGATACTCAACCATGTTATGAAACCTTAAATGCTACAAATAACGAAATAACAATCCCTATTCTAACTATTTTAACCCTGAATGGAAAAATCACCCTAATTTTAGTTGGAATAATTATAATAATTCGGTGAATCCATCTGGAAATCTGAACAATCAAGGAAATCCTAATTTTTGACCTTATTATCCTCCAGGATTTAACTGCAATCCTAACCCACAAATTTTGGCATCAAGCGAGGAGAACTTTTTGATCATAACAGTGATTTCCTAAAATTTCTCCAAGCAAGGAGAAATTTTTGAGAATGAAGATGAAATTAAAGAAGATTTGGATTATATTCAGCACAAATTTGAAACGTTAGACTTGATGGAAAATGATAGTAAAAATCTTACTCCCTCAAGTATTAAACCACCTGAGCTTGAATTAAAGATATTACCTACCTATTTAAGGTATGTATTTTTAATAAAGTCATCTACATTGCTGGTTATTATATCTTCTGAGTTAACTAAGATTCAGAAACAAAAGTTGATAGAAATGTTTAAAAAGTATAAAAGGCTTTTGGATGGACTTTAGTAGATATTAAAGAAATTAGTCTTTCAATTTGTATGCACGAAATTTTATTTGATGAACAAAATGAACAAAAGCTGATCCTCAGAGAAGATTAAACCAAATCATGAAAGAAGTTGTTAAAAAAGAGATTTTAAAATGGTTAGATGTTGAAATTATATATCATATTTTAGATAGTGCTTGGGTAAGCCCAATTCACTATGTACCGAAAAAAAGGAGGAGTGACTGTTGAAGAAAATGAAAAAAATGAATTAATACTTGTAAGACAAGTAACTGGTTGGCGAATTTGCATTGATTATAGAAAATTAAGTATGGCCACGAGAAAAGGTCACTTTCCTTTTCTCTTTCTAGACCAAATGTTGGATAAATTGGCTGGGAATGAATATTATTTCTCTTTAGATGGATATACCAATTATCACCAAATTTTAATTGCTCCAAATGATCAAGAGAAAACAACATTTACAGGCCCATATGGAACATTTGCTTTTCGTAGAATGTCTTTTGAATTATGCAATGCACCTGCAACATTTCAAAGAAGTATGATGTTAATTTTTATCAATTTTATAGAAAATGGACTGGAAGTGTTTATGGATGATTTTTCTGTATTTGGAACTTTGTTTGAATTATGCCTTAATAATTTAGAAAAAGTTCTGAAAGTATGTGAAAATGTCAATTTAGTATTAAATTTGAAAAATGTTAATTTATGGTTGTAGGAGGTATCGTACTTGGGCATAAATTTCTGTAAAAGGCATGGAGGTAGATCCAGCTAAAATCCAAGTTTTAGAAAATTTACCACCGCCTACTAATGTTAAAAGGGTGAGAAGTTTTCTAGGACATGCTGGTTTTTACAGGCGCTACATAAATTTTTTTTCAAAAATAACTAAGCCTCCATGCCAACTTTTAGAAAAAAATACAAAATTTGATTTTAATGAAGAATGCATAAAAGCATTTGAATTATTAAAGAAAAAGTTAGTCATTGCACCTATAATAGTACCACATGACTAGGAAAAACCATTTAAAATAATGTGCGATGCTACTGATTATGCTATTGGGGCTAAATTAGGACAAAGGCACGATAAAGTTTTAAAAGTTATATATTATGCTAGTAAGACTCTAAATGATGCTCAAATTAATTATACCACTGCTAAAAGAAAGTTATTAGCTATTGTTTATGCCTTTGATAAATTTAGACCTTATTTAATTGGAACTAAACGTATAGTTCATACATATCATTCTGCTATTAACTACTTAATGCAAAAGAAGGATGTTAAACCAATATTAATTAGATGGATACTTCTATTGCAAGAGTTTGATTTTACCGTGATTGATAGAAAGGGAAATGATAATTAAATAGCTGATCATTTGTCCAGAATAGAAATAGAAATAGAAATATTAATTAATTTTGCAAATGAAATTTTAGAGAATTTCCTTGAAGAACAATTATATAATATTGATGAAATGGATGTACCGTGGTATGTTGATATAGTGAATTATATTGTAAGAAATATTCTACCACCTGATATAAAAAATCCACAATTAAAGAAGTTTATATATGATTCAAAAGATTATTTTTAGGATGACCCATATTTATATAAATAATGTAAAGATCTAATTATTAAAAGATGTGTGCCTTATAAAGAAACTCAACAGATAATTGAAAGTTGTCATGATTCTGAATTTGGAGGACATTTCAGAACAAATAGAACTGCATATAAAATTTTACTAGCTGGACTTTATTGGCCTACTATTTTTAATGATGTTAAAGAATATTTTAAAACATGTGATAGATGTCAACGTGTAGAAAATATTTCTAGAAGAAATGAAATGCCTCTAAATTACACATTGGAAGTTAAAATTTTTTATGTGTGGGGATTAGATTTTATGAGACCATTTATGCCTTCATTTGGAAACATATATA
>NEWO01000371.1:433116-501879 GCA_003013225.1 Phalaenopsis aphrodite | reverse complement strand
TGTTGTTGATTATATGTCCAAATGGATTGAAGCTATTGTTGTACCTAGATGTGATGCTCGGAGTGTTTCTAAATTTTTAATTAAAAATATTTTTATAAGATATGGAATGCCAAGAGTAACTATTACTGATGGAGGATCTCATTTCAGGAGTAAGAGATTCAAAAAATTAATTAAGAAATATGATATTATGCATAGATTCTCTACTTCTTTTCATCCTCAGACTAGTGGTCTAGCAGATATATCAAATCATGAAATTAAACACATTTTAGGAAAGGTTATAATTCCTTATAAATTGGATTTGTCTGCTAGACTTGACACAACATTATGGGCATATAGAACTGCTTCTAAGACTCCTATAGAAATGTCCCCATACAGACTGATATTTGGAAAAACATGCCACTTACCTGTAAAATTAGAGCATAAAGCATTTTAGGCTATTAAGGAATTTAATTTTAATCTAAAAGATGCCGGTGAGAAAAGATTATTGCAACTCAATGAACTTGAAAAGATTAGAAATGATGCATATGCTAATGCAAAAATCTATAAAGAGAAAATGAAAATATGGCATGATCATAAGATTATTAAGAAGAAATTTGAACATGGACAAGAAGTTCTATTATATAATACAAGTTTGAGATTATTTCCAGGAAAACTGAAATCCAGATGGTTTGGTCCATTTAAGGTAATTAAATTTTATCATTATGGAACTGTTGTGATTAAAGATCCTAACATTGGAAAGATATTTAAAGTTAATGGGCATCATTTGAAACATATTATGAGGGGCACATACCTCAATTTAAAGAAGTTTTAATATCAAATCAACCCAACTAAACAAATAGTATGTCAGGCTGAAGACGTTAAACCAAGTGTTTTTGGGAGGCAATTGATCCTGATTTTTTTAATGTAAGGATTTATGAAGTTGACACCACTACAGTGCCAAAAACTTGATCATTGTATGAAAAGTAAGTTGTGTAAAATATATATAAACAATTAGATTGACTGACATACCGTTATAATATGAATCTGCCATAATTAAAATATAAAACAAGTTGTGATGAATTTTCAACTCTGAACTTAATTTACTTTTCAATTTGGTCAATTGATTTGTTAAAATATGTTGTGAAACATGTGATCTGGGAAATGGGGCACGCATTCTACAACAAGTGTGAGGATCACATTTGTTTTTATGAAGGAGAAATTTGTTCATGAAATTAAGTGCAAATAAATATGGAAATATTCTTTGTTGGGTGTAGAATTGGAGAATCTTTAGGGTGACACACTAAAATTTCCAATTTGGTCTTAGTGTTTAAAAATTAAACCAAGAGTTAACCTTTAGGTGAAGGGAAGTGGGAGCTCTGGAGTGGGAGCCGGTATCATTCTAATCTAACCATGAATTTAGGGACTAAACCTAAGATTAACCAATGATTTTCTATGCACTGTATCAGGGTAGGGAATAAAAATTGCTCCTATTTGGCAAAATACATATTATAAATATTTTTCTCATCTCATTTCACCAAAATTTCATTGTAGTGGGAATGATGCTTTTTCATATAAGAAACCTTCATTACATAAACATAATTAATAGATTAGTAGTTATTACTAAAAATTTGCATTTCAATTTTGCTAATAGTTAAGTAATTTAGTTTGGTTAAGATCTCAACATTCAAAATTAGTGACAGTGATTTCTTTTGATTTTTTGTAAATTTCCTGATAAAATTTATTATTGTTAATTTATAGCTTCCCCATGGGATCGATATTTGGGGCTTAAATAGAAAGTTAATTATTACTTGATAATGATATGTATACTTGCGTAGAATCTCATTATTAATTACCTATAATTATATATATATATTAAACAACTTACTTTTCATACAAGGATCAAGTTTTTGGCACTGTAGTGGTGTCAACTTCATAAATCCTTACATTAAAAAAAATCGGGATCAGTTGCCTCCCAAAAAGCACTTGATTTAACATCTTCAGCCTGACATACTATTTGTTTAGTTGGGTTGACTTAATATTGAAACTTATTTAAATTAAGGTATGTGCCCCTCATAAAAATGTTTTAAATGATGCCCATTAACTTTAAATATTTTTCCAATGTTAGGATCTTTAATCACAATAGTTCCACAATGATAAAATTTAATTACCTTAAATGACCCTAACTATCTGGATTTCAGTTTTCCCGGAAATAATCTCAAACTTGTATTATATAATAGAACTTCTTCTCCATGTTCAAACTTCTTCTTAATAATCTTTCGATCATACCATATTTTCATTTTCTCTTTATAGATTTTTGTATTAGCATATGCTTCATTTCTAATCTCCTCAAGTTCATTGAGTTGCAATAATCTTTTCTCACCAGCATCTTTTAGATTAAAATTAAATTACTTAATAGCCCAAAATGCTTTATGCTCTAATTCTACAGGTAAGTGGCAAATTTTTCCAAATATCAGTATGTATAGGGACATTCCTATAGGAGTCTTATAAGTAGTTCTATAAGCCCATAATGTTGTGTTAAGTCTAGCAGACCGATTCAATTTTTAAGGATTTACAGCCTTTTCTAAAATGCATTGCTAGACCACTAGTTTGAGGATGATAAGCAGTAGAGAATCTATGCATAATATCATATTTCTTAATTAATTTTTTGATTCTCTTATTCATAAAATTAGATCCTCCATAAGTAATAATTACTCTCGACATTCCATATCTTATAAAAATATTTTTAATTAAAAATTTAGAAACACTCCGAGCTTCACATCTAGGTACATCAATAGCTTCAATCCATTTGGACAAATAATCAATAACAATTAATATATATAGGTTTCCAAATGAAGGCATAAATGGTCCCATAAAATCTAATCCCCACACATCAAAAATTTCAACTTCTAATATGTAATTTAGAGGCATTTCATTTCTTCTAGAAATATTTCCTACACGTTGACATCAATCACATGTTTTAATATATTTATTAACATCATTAAAAATAGTAGGTCAATAAAATTCAGCTTGTAAAATTTTATATGTAGTTCTATTTGTTCCAAAATTTTCTCCAAATTCAGAGTCATGGCATCTTTTAATTATTTGTTGAGTTTCTTTATAAACCACACATCTTCTAATAATTAGATCTTTACATTGTTTATATAAATATGGGTCATCCCAAAAATAGTCTTTTGAATCAAATATAAACTTCTTTAATTGTGGATTTTTTACATCAATTGGTAGAATATCACTTACAATATAATTCACTATGTCAGCATACCACGATACATCCCTTTCATCAATACTATATAAATCAGAGAAATTATCTAAAATGTCATTTGCAAAATTAGTTAACTTTTTTATTTTTATTCTAGATAAATGATCAACTATTTGATTATCATTTCCCTTTCTATCAATCATGGTAAATCAAACTCTTGCAATAGAAGTATCCATCTAATTAATGTTGGTTTAACATCTTTCTTTTGCATTGATTATTTAATAGCAGAATGATCTGTATGCACTATACATTTAGTTCTAATTAAATAAGGTCTAAATTTATCAAATGCATAAACAATAGCTAATAACTCTCTTTTAGTAGTGGTATAATTAGTTTAAGCATCATTTAGAGTCTTATTAACATAATATCTAACTTTAAAAACTTTGTCGTGCCTTTGTCCTAATACAACCCAATTAGCAAAATCACTTGTTTCGCACATTATTTCAAATGGTTTTTCCCAGTCAGGTGGTACTATTATAGGTGCGGTGACTAACTTTTTCATTAATATTTTAAATGATTTTATGCATTCTTCTTTAAAATTAAATTTCGTATCTTTTTCTAAAACGTGGCATAGAGGCTTAGTTAATTTCGAAAAAAAATTTTATGTAGCGAGTGTAAAAACCAGCATGTCTTAAAAAACTTCTCACCCCTTTAAGATTAGTAGGCGGTGACAATTTTTCTATAACTTGGATTTTTGGAGGATCTACCTCCATGCCTTTTTCAAAAATTTTATGCCCAAGTACAATACCTCCTAAAACATAAATTGACATTTTTCCCAATTTAACATTAAATTGACTTTTTCACATACTTCTAGAACTTTTTCTAAATTATTAAGGCATAATTCAAACAAAGTTCCAAATATAAAAAAATCGTCCATAAACACTTCCATTCCATGTTCTATAAAATTGCTAAAAATTGACATCATACATCCTTGAAATATTGTAGGTGCATTGCATAGTCCAAAAGACATTCTATAAAAAGCAAATGTTCCATATGGGCTTGTAAACATTATTTTCTCTTGATCCTCTAAAACAATTAGAATTTGGTGATAACCGGTGTATCCATCTAAAATACAGTAATACTTATTCCTAGCCAATCTATCCAACATTTGGTCTAGAAAGGGTAAATGAAAATGATCTTTTATGGTGGTCATATTTAATTTTCTATAATCAATGCAAATTCGCCAACGAGTTACTTGTCTTATTGGTATAAATTCATTTTTCTCATTTTATTCAATAGTCACTCCTCCTTTTTTTGGTACACAGTGAATTGCTCTTACCCAAGCACTATTTGAAATAGGATATATAATTCAAGCATCTAACCATTTTAAAATCTCTTTTTTAACAACTTCTTTCATTATTGGGTTTAATCTTCTCTAAGGATCAACTTTGGGTTCATGTTATTAATCTAATAAAATTCTGTGCATACAAATTGAAGGACTAATTCCTTTAATATATGCTAATGTCCATCCAAAAGCCTTTTTATACCTTTTTAACATTTCTATCAACTTTTGTTCCTGAATCTCCATTAACTCAGAGGATATAATAACCGACAATGTAGATGACTTTCCTAAAATTACATACTTTAAATGAGTAGGTAATGTCTTTAATTTAAGTTCAGGTGGTTTAATACTTGAAGGAGTAAGATTTTTACTATCTTTTTCCATCAAGTCTAATGTTTCAAATTTTTCGTGAATATAATCCAAATCTTCTTCTTTAATTTCATCTTCATTCTAAAAAAATTCTCCTTGCTTAAATTTATCTTCAAATTCTTTTTTAAACTGTTCATTACTTCGATGATCAGCTACTTCCATCCTGAAACATTAATTATCTTTTTTCTATTACAAGATATTTCATAGTTTTGGCTATATTAAATTTCACCTCTTGATCATTAACTCTCATTATTAATTCTCCTTTTTTTACATCTATTATAGCTCTTAATGTTGCAAGAAATTGTCTCCCTAAAATAATAGGATTTTCTTTATCTTCCTCCATATCCAATACTATAAAGTTTACAGGGAAAATAAATTTATCCACTTTTACTAGTACATCATCTATAACTTTTTTTGGATAAGTTATTGATCAGCCAGCTCACTGAAGAGTTATAGTAGTATGAGAAATTTCTCCCAAATCTAAACGTTTAAAAACTGATAAGGGCACAAGATTGATACTCGCTCCTAAATCACATAAAGCTTTTCCATAAAAATTTTTACCAATTGCACATGGTATAGTAAAACTACCAGGATCTTTTAGTTTTTCAAGAAACTTTTTCTAAATAAAAGCACTACACTCTTCACTGAGTGCAACAGTCTCATGATCTATAAATTCCTTTTCTTATTTAGTACATCCTTCATAAATTTCACATAACTTGGTATTTGTTCCAAAGCTTCAACAAAAGGAATATTTGTCGTAGTTTCTTAAGGATTTCCAAAAAATTTGTTAATTGTTTATCTTTTTTCTTCTGCTTTAGTCTTTAAGGAAATGGAGGTGATGGTTTTTCAAAAGGAACCTGTGTTTGTTCATTTTCCTGTTGATCATTTTCCATTCCTTCCTTTTCTTCATTAACTTCAGTTTCTCTTTAGATCCTTGTTTCTATTTCTTTTCCACTTTGTAATTGAATAGCTTTAATTTGCTCTTTATTTTGATCTTTTGGATTAACTTCCACAGTACTCGAAAGAATTCTAGAAGGTCTGTTACAAAGTGCAGTAGCAATATGTCCTAATTGATTTTCAATATTCTAATAGTAGCTCCATGATTTTGTATTTGCTTTCTCATATTCAACATCACTTCTTCCATCATCAACTTCTTTTCCTTAACTTATGGGTTAGGATTGGAGTTAAATCCTGAAGGATAATAAGGTCAAAAATTAGGATTTCCTTGATTGTTTAGATTTTCAAATGGATTCACTGAATTATTATAATTATTCCAACTAAAATTATGGTGATTTTTCCATCCAGGGTTAAAATAGTTAGAATAAGAATTGTTATTTCATTTATTTATAGCATTTAAGGTTTCATAAGATGGTTGAGTATCAATAATCTATCATATTAAATTTTCCTCTAATACTGGAGGTATTTGAGAATAGTTCACTCTTATTTGATCAATCTTTTTAGAAATAACAACAATTTGAGTTGCCAAAATAAACATTGCATCAGATTCATGAATATTAGCTACTCTCTTAGCATTTACCCTTTCAGATGGCCATTGAAAATTATTAGTAGTCATTTCTTCAATTAAAGAGTATGTTTCATCAAAAGGTTTTGACATTAATGATCTACCCGCAGCAACATCTATAATAGATCTTAATGATCCTACTAATCCATGATAAAATGTTTGAAATATTAACCAATCTGGCAAAGCATGATGTGGACATTTTCTAAGATTCTTAAATCTTTTCATGGCTTCATATATTTATTCCCCTTCGAACTGACAAAAAGATGTAATATCATTTCTAAGCTTTGCAGTTTTTTAGGGTGGAAAAAGTTTAGCCAAGAATTTTTGTGATAGTTCTCCCCAAGTTCTAATAGATCTAGGTGCTAATGAATTTAACCATGCCTTGGCCATATCCCTTAGTAAAAAAGGAAAAAATCTAAGCCTAACAACATCATTAGACACTCCGTCATATTTAAATGTAGCACAAATTTCAAGAAAACTAGCAAGATATAAGTTAGGATCTTCAGTAGGTGATCCTCCAAACTGATTATTTTTTATCATTAGGATAATAACAAGTTTAAGCTCAAATTAATTAGCATTTAATTAAATTTAACTGTTACCTTCCCTGGCAATGACACCAAAAACTTGATATCGATTTTTGTTAATGTAAGGATTTATGAAGTTGACACCACTACAGCTCCAAAAACTTGATCCTTATTTGAAAAGTAAGTTGTGTAAAAATATATAATTATAGGTAATTAATAATGAGATTCTATGCAAGTATACATATCATTATCAAGTAATAATGAACTTTCTATTTAAGCTCCAAATATTGATCCCACAGGGAAGGTGTAAATTAATAATGATAAATTTTATGAGAAAATTTATAGAAAATCAAACGAAATTGCTGTCACTAATTTCGAATGTTGAGATCTTAACCAAACTAAAATACTTAACTATTAGCAAAACTGAAGTGCAAATTTTTTAATAATAACTACTAATCAACTAATTATGTTTATGTAATGAAGGTTTCTTATGTGAAAAAGTATCTTTCCCACTACAATGAAATTTTGGTGAAATGAGATGAGATAAATATTTATAATATGTATTGTGCCAAATAGGAGCAATTTTAATTCTCTACTCTGATAGAGTGCACAAAAAATCATTGGTTAATATTAGGTTTAGTCCCTAAATCCGTGGCTAGGCTAGGAGGACACCGGCTCCCACTCTAGAGCTCCCACTTCCCTTCACCTGAAGGCTAACTCTCGCTTTAATTTTTAAACACTAAGACCAAATTGAGAATTTTAGTCTGTCACCCTAAAGATTCTCCAAATCTACACCCAACAAAGAATATTTCCCAATTTATTTCCACTTAATTTCATGAACGATTTTCTCCTTCATGAAATCAAATGTGATCCTCACTCTGTTGTAGAACGCATACTCCACTTCCCAGATCATATGTTTCACAACATATTTTAACAAATAAATTGGTCAAATTGAAAAGTAAATTAAGTTATGATTTGAAAAATCATCACAATTTATTTTATATTTTAATTATGGCAAATTCATATTATCTCTTCATTTCTCTAGATCTCAGAGTAGGGGGAAAGATAGAGGAAACTACTCAGAATTCATGAGAAAGATACGACAAAACACAAATATTATATATAAAAGAAAGTTCATACAACACTAAATAAACAAATAAACTTATCTGGAACTCTTTCTCAAAGCAAATCCTTTGTAGCCTTTCCTTAAAAATGCAGGAAGAAGAACTCTCTCACTTTTATCGTTCTCCAACTCTCATACATAAAGTTTCACACTAAATCTCACCACAAAAACTCTAAACTATCAAAGAAAAATCACTAATTAACTTTAATATGTGGTGGAATGAAGATGGATTATGGAAATGTAGCGTGGTGGAATGTTGTAGACCGAAAAATGAACGTAGAGGAGCCTCTTTTCTGATGAAATTCGACCACAAATAAAGCCCAAGGTTGGTTCTCCAAAAGGTGCCTCCAAAAACTCTTCAAAAATCATCCAAATATATCGAACATTCTAGAAACAGAGTTTGAACTGCCTTTGGCGTCGTCGGTGCTGACTAAAAATCCTCCAGCTTTCGGTTGTTCTGCACCGTTGGCACTGATCTTGGCGCTGTCGGAGCTGAGTATTTTCTCAAAAACGTCATTTTGATTCCAAATTTCATCATTTTTGCTTCCTTTTTTTTACTTTAAGCTTTAAAATTCAACAACCTGCAAGAAAACATCAAAATACCTTCCATTAAAGTGCAATATCACAAAAAATATTTATAAAATATGGGTCTAAAAATGCATATATTTTCAGTGTATCAGCAACCCATACTTATGTGTCTATGTATTACAATTTAATTTGTTAAGTGTCTTATATATTAGTAGATAATAATCCTACATAATTGCATTTATTATAAATTAAGTCAAATATTAGTATTGGAAGAAAAGTTGAAATTTAATTGAACAAAAAAATGAAAATCGCAAAAATTTGGCCACTGGAGTCGACGGTGCTAGAATGAGCTCCGACAACTCCCAAGAAAGCGAATCTCAGTGCTGGCAGCTCCCATCCGGAGCCCTAGGGGCGCCAAGAGTGGTTGGATGGTTTCTGCGACTTTTCGCGGACTTTGGCAGAATTTCAATCCATAATAACCACCGAGAGGTGTTTTTAAAGTCCTAAAAACTTCCTAGGACTCCTAGAAACTTTCTATTTTCAGATTCCATGGCTTCCAATTACAGAAATACTTCAAGGTATGGAGTTTTCAATAGAAGAAAGTTTATTAGTTTAAATACGCAGAGATTATACGGTAAAGTTATTGTGTATAAGAGATTGATCAAGGAAAGAGGATTTGTCAATCATGGGTTGATCAATCTAAGTGCTCGAGTTGACAAGATCATTTTGCAAAGGTGATGAGAAGTTCTGTGTTACACTACCGCTACCATTTTTTAACCTGTAGTGAAGGAATTCTATGAAAATTTACATGGAATTACTCAAGGAGTTGTCTTCGTATGAGGGAAGGCTATACCATTTACTCTTGCGAGGATTAATGAATTGTATATGATAGAAAATGTTCCAATCTGTCATTATGCAAATTTCATTCATATGCAAGATATTTATAATTTTCTAACGGATGAAAGTGAGACATGGGAATTACGAGATGAAGGATATATTAATTTTCCTGCTTCATCACTTAATTCAATTTCGAAGCAATGACATTTCTTTATTTGTGCAAACTTACTCCCTACTATGAAGATCAAAAGAGTTACCAAGGAGAGTGCTATTTTAAACTATTGTATTCAAATGGAAAAACCTATTGATATAAGTTCAATTATATTTAACTCTGTGATGGGAATCATTATGAATGGGCCAATTTATGGACTTAGGCATCATTCTATGATTTTTCTGATTTGCAATCAATCCCAAGTACCTTATGAAAGTTGGGAAAAAGTTTTACTACCATGGGAGCCCATGATCCCTATTAATGATCAGTATGTTGGTAATGGAAATGAAGCACTAAATGCTCTAGAACTTAAGATACTAAAAAGGAAAAACTAGACATCAACCAAAAGTGAGGTCAACAAAGGTATTTTGATGTTTTCTTGCACGTTGTTGATTTTTAGGGCTTAAAGCAGAAAAGGAAGCAAAAAAGGATGAAATTTGGAGTCAAAATGACATTTTTAAGGAAATACTCAGCGCCGACAATGCTAAGGTCATTGCCAACGGCGCAGAAAAACCAAAAGCTGGAGGATTTTTACTCAGCGTCGACGGCGCCAAAGGCGGTTGAGACCTATTTCTAGAAGGTTTGATGTATTTGGACAATTTTTGAAGAGTTTTTGGAGCCACCTCTTGGAGAGCCGAATTTGGGCTTTATTTGGGGCCAAATTTCATCAGAAAAGGGGCTCCTCTACGTTCATTTTTCTTTCTACAACATTCCACCACACTACATTTCCATAATCCATCTTCATTCCACCACATATTGGAGTCAATTAGTAATTTTGCTTTAATAGTTTAGAGTTTTTGTGGTGAGATTTAGTGTGAAACTTTCTGTAAGAGTGTTGGAGATGGAGAAAAGTGAGAGAGTTCTTCTTCTTGCATTTATAAGGAAAGGCTACAAAGGATTTATTTTGAGAAGTTCTAGATAAGTTTGTTTGTTTATTTAGTGTTGTATGAACTTTCTTTTATATATAAAATTTTTATTTTGTCGTATATTTCTCATGAAGTCTGAGTAGTTTGCTCTATCTTTCCCCCTACTCTGAGATATGGAGAAATGAAGAGATAATATGAATGTGCCATAATTAAAATATCAAATAAATTGTGATGATTTTTAACTCCGAACTTAATTTACTTTTCAATTTGGTCCATTGATTTGTTAAAATGTGTTTTGAAACATATGATTCGAGAAATGGACTATGTGTTCTACAACAGAGTGAGGATCACATTTGATTTCATGAAGGAGAAGTTCGTTCATGAAATTAAGTGCAAAAAAATAGGAAAATATTCTTTGTTTGGTGTAGAATTGGAGAATCTTTAGGGTGACAGACTAAAATCCTTAATTTGGTCTTAATGTTTAAAAACTACAACGAGAGTTAGCCTTCAGGTGAAGGGAAATGGGAGCTATGGAGTGGGAGCCAGTATCCTCCTAGTCTAACCATGGATTTAGGGATTATACCTAAGATTAACCAATGATTTTCTATGCACTGTATAAGGTTAGAGAATTAAAATTTCTCTTATTTGGCACAATACATATTATAAACATTTATCTTATCTCATTTCACTAGAATTTCAATGTAGTGGGAAGGATGCTTTTTCACATACGAAATAGTCATTACATAAACATAGTTAGTAGTTTAGTAGTTATTATTAAAAATTTGCATTTCAATTTTGCTAATAGTTAAGTAATTTAGTTTGGTTAACATATCAGCATTCAAAATTAGTGACAGTGATTTCGTTTGATTTTCTGTAAATTTCCTGGTAATATTTATCATTGCTAATTTATACCTTCCTTGTGGGATCGATATTTTGGGCTTAAATAAAAAGTCCATTGTTACTTGATAACGATACATATACTTGCGTAGAATCCCATTAGTAATTAGTTATAAGTATATATATTTTACACAACTTACTTTTCTTATAAGGATCAAGTTTTTTGAGTTGTAGTGGTGTCAACTTCATAAATCCTTACATATAAAAAATCGAGATCAAGCTCTTGCTACATAATACATGTTTTTCAAAAAATAATACTTAATGCAAACTACATAGAATTAATAGGTATGAAATACATTATAAACAACACAATATATACTTTTATTTAAACTAAAATCTTTCAAGCAATGTTAACTTTGTAATTCATAATTTCAATGTCATTTTCCTTAGAACGGTGCCAAATAATTTACCTGATCCAGTATGGGCTCACACAAGTGTACGTATTATATAAGTAATAAAAAAAAATCAATCCATAATTGTCCCATGGGAAAATGAGATGATAGAAAGTTAAAAGGTCACTTGTTCACAAACCTTAGTTCAATTTAAAAAAATAAAAATATTCAAAATTTAAATTTTGATTTTTTTTATGTAAGGAGTTTCAAATGTGAGAGAAGCTTTATATAGATTTTTCATCAATAAAATTAATGTGATAAGAAAATTTTAAATAATTTAAGTTGTCAATCAGGGCAACAATGGTTTTATGCATAGTGGATATTAACAAAAACATTCATTTTCAAAACCCTTAGTCTTATGTAAATACTCATATGCATTTTAAAAATGGAAAGCTCCCATTTCCCTATTGATTATGAAGAATATGTTTATTTCCCAAAATCTTTGTTGTTAATCTCCATGTGTAAGTAAAGACTCCACTGATATTTCAAACTCACATGAAGTTTAAGCAAAGTATGACCAATAGTAATTACTAAATGAATTTTATGATTAATGATCCTAAAAACATATGTGAGATTTTTCATATAGATTTTATGCTTAATTTTAATGATATTGCACTTTAAAGGAATATATTTTGCATGTTTTTGCTTTTAGGCACAAGAAATGGATTTTTTGAGAAAAAGAAGCAAAAAAGGTGCAATTTGGAGCAAAAATGAGCAAGAAAGAAAATTCTGACCTTACACATTTTAATATGTTTTTTATATGTTTAATCTCTTTTACAATTCTCACATGTTTTTGAATAAAATTACACTTTAAAGGAAGTTTATTTTTATGCTTATTTTGTAGGTCTATCTGTTACGAATGCAACACAATTGAAATAGGGTGAAACAGAGCTAAAACGGAGCCAATGGAGCAAAATGATAGAGCTACTGCAAAGTGGTGCCTACGGCACAAGAATCGGTACTGACGGTGCCAGAGACAATTTTGGACGGATCTTTAGCAATTTTTAGCATCTAGACACTTGGAAAAGGCTTTTAAATGAAGAGATATGTCTATTGGATGAAGAGATTTGTCTTTTTGGGATGAAAGGATGTTTCTCTTGGACAAAAAGAGGGAATTTGTGTCTCCTTAAAAGAGTAGGGCTAACACCTCTCTTGGAGTGGCATGAGTCTTGTGGGTGGTGTGAGTGTGTTGTGTGAGTGTGGGTTGTGTGAGGGTGAGTGAAACAAGTGGAGAATGTTTATAGATTTTAGAATAGGAATAAAAATGTAGATTTCTACCTTTTTGGAGAGATTGTAGAGAAGATTTTGAAAGAATCTATAAGGAGATGTACTAACATTGCATGAATCAGTGGGAGACTTTGGGGGAGTGATTTCATCTTTCTTTCAAGGAAAAAAAACTAAGTATTTTGTTCCTCATTATTGATCCCGATTACTGCTTATATGCAACAGTATCATAATAATTTTCATTATATTTTTCACTTATATTTTCTTACTTTGCAACAAAACCAAAAACTTGATCCTAAACAAAAATAAGAATTTAACTTTTAACTTATATATATTGAGATACTATGTAAGTATATGTATCATTATCAAGTAATATAGGATTTTTTGATTAAGACCAGAATATCGAACACATAGGGAGATTGTGCAATATGCACTTTTCAAACTTTCTATTTTTAAAAAGACAATTATTTAAACTAAAGATGACTCTTGCAGTAATGAAAATTCAAATATTTTTGGCATTTTCAATATTTTGAAAGAATAGTAACATTTTAAAAAGATAATTAGAGTATTCGCAGAAGAAAAGCACAAAAGATGAAAAATATCTTTCTTCTTATCATTAATCAGTAATAAGTAATAGGAATTTTGTTGTGGAAGTATGCAAATTGTGTTGTGCTAAATAAAAACAATAATATTCTTTACTCTTATTAGAGATGCTATAAAGAACATTGGCCAATTTAAAGATTGAATAGTTCTGAAGACCGACTAGAAAGGGAAGATACTAGCTCTCACTCTAGAGTTTCCTCGATTCCCTCCACATAAGGGCTAACATTCTCGTATCAAAACCTAAAATAATAAACCAAGTTGGGTGTTTTAACCTGTCACTTTAAAGTCCTCTAACTATACACCCTTCAATTAATATTTCCCTCTTTATTTGCACTCAATCATATGAACTATATTCTCATTCATACAACATCATGTGATTCTTTCCAATTGTTGTCTGAGACAATACCAACCCGGTTCTTACATGTTCTCACAAAAAATTTTAACATCTGGATTGGCCAAATCAATAATTAAATGAAGTGCATTGATTTAAATCATCACAACTTCTTCTAACAATAAAGATCAATACTCTCCACAACTTCCAGCCAACACTTAATTACTTATCATTTTAAGAAAAAAGATAAATAAAACTACTCAAAATCTATGGAGAAAACAAAACTACACTTTATTTTAAAAGTAGAAATTATTGTTAAACCAACAACAAGTCTTAATTAAAACCAAAAGTAGTCTAAAACAAAAGAAAAAAATTTATCTCAAGTCCTTCACCAAAGTCTTGATGTTCCTTTGAATCTCTTCTCTTTTACAACACTCTCAATTTAAATACTAAAATAAAAAGGATAAAATAAATATGTGGTGCTTGAAAATCTCTCCGAACTAACTCCTCAATTCAAGAACTTTTAAAACATTCACTTTTCAAGCACACTTTTAAAGACTCAGTCTGCATTCTTTTATAAATCTCCAAAAGGTGTCTTGGTATCTCTTCAAAATATGCCTTGATTTGATGAATTTCTTCAAGAGATGCCTCCTTCCTCAATAATTTTCATCCATGGTGGTTGTAACCACCTATTAAGCCAAGGGGTGCCTCAAAAAACTCTTCAAAATTCGCAAAAACCAAATTTACTCATAAAAAAACTGCCATTTGCGCTTAAGCGCGGGGCCTCTGGCGCTTAGGCGTGGTCTTCTCTATTTAACCAGCGGTTAAGCGTCGGATCTGACGCTTAGGCGCTAAAACACTCTTGCACATTTTTCTCCTATTTGCTCCAAATTTGATCCTTTTTCACTCCTTTAAGCATTTTTCACGTTTTTACCTGTATCTGAAAGAAAAACACACAAATACCTTCCATTAAAGTGCAATATCTCAAAAATATGTCTAAAAATGCGTCTAAAAACACTATATATTTTTGGTGTATCAAAATCCCCCAAATTTAAAATGTTACTTGTTCTCAAGTGACACTTAAATTTTTAAAAACTATATAAGTATGATATGTATATGAGTTTCTTTAGGAGTTACAAAACTTTAGATTTAGAAATATAGTAGTCCAATTTAGAAAAAAAAATTCAGTAATTGAGACCAACTTAAAGTTTAGAAATTCTTAATGTTAAGAAAGATGAAAATATAAGTTCCTTTCCAATTCAGAAATATTGTAGATTTTCCAAATTTAGAATTTAGTCCTTTTATTTTCTCTACTTAAAAATTTTTATTTTAAATAATTTTACTAACTATATTATATCCCTAAGCTGAAGAGTTTCTCAAGTCTTATACTTTAAAAAGATAAAATGTGGAACAACTTTTTGATTAGACACTAATCCTCAAGCTTCTCCTCACTAACTTTTTCTCTTTTTCTTTTTCTTTTTCTTTTTCTTCTCTTCTTTTTTTCTTTTTTTTTTCTTTTT
This sequence comes from Phalaenopsis aphrodite, assembly GCA_003013225.1. Classification (NCBI taxonomy): domain Eukaryota; kingdom Viridiplantae; phylum Streptophyta; class Magnoliopsida; order Asparagales; family Orchidaceae; genus Phalaenopsis; species Phalaenopsis aphrodite. The sequence continues at coordinate 486,394 of NEWO01000371.1, read as the reverse complement.
CAGGAAAGGATTATTATATCTGGACAAGCCTTTAATAATTTTAAATTCCACTTCTCCTTTCGTAAAGTACAGTCTTGTTATAAGTCTTTTACTTATAAATATAATAATAGTTTTGAAAATTATTTTAATAAAAGAAACTTAAGTATGAAAAATAAAAGTCTAAATTATCTAAAATTTTCAAAAATACAATTTTTCTTACTAAAGATAGTTACACTATATAAAACATTTTCTACCCTAAAACTTTTAACTTAAAGTTTTTCTTCAGTACTAAAAAATTTCAACTAAATTTTCTTATTGATTTCTAAAATCAAATTTTACTCCCCTAATATAACTTCATATACATAATCATTTTTTTTCTTTTCAAATCAAATTCACTTGTAGGACATTTGAGAACAAATAAAATTTTAATTTTGAAAATATTTTTTATCCCCCCCAAACTTAAATTTTTAACAGATTAAACATTTTAGCATCACATATATATAAGCAGGAATGAAAATTTGAAATAGCATGCTAACTAGAATTTTTAAACCCTAATGATACAACTAGAAAAACTAAAAAAAAGGAGTAAAATTAATTTTGATCAAATTTTCTAATATTTTCATTTCACTTTAACATGTAGAGAATCAATTGTCTTCTAAGCAGTGGTTATAAACATAAAAGCAAACTAACACACTAACTTTGACTTCACAATCTCAACATAAAAACAAACACACAAACAAGATAAAAGAAATACACAGGATAGCAGTTTCTGAAATTTAAATTTAAGATCTAAGTTAGCAAGATTTTTAATCTTTTCAAAAGACAAAGAATTAAGTAAAGTTCTAAACTAACTAAATATCAAAACTCACAACAGTTACTACCCTAGAATTTAAAAACAAAATATTACTAACACAAACATCTCAACAATAATAAAACATCAAATTCTAAAACATAACACATAGTCCAAATCAACACATGGATGCAAATGTAGCAATACCAAGACCACATAGTCTCCAACATAATACGAACATAAAAATCTCTAAGTCTTACTCCCCATCTTCTGAATTACCGCTATACCATTTTTATTCAGGCTCATAATCAGGATATCAAGGATATGGAGGAAATTGCACTCCTGGGTCAACTCTAATTAGGCTCTCCAGAGACGAGTGGAATTTCTCTTCGTAATAACTCTTCCTCCTATTATATTTATCAGTATGATCTACAAAATGCTCTAAATTCTAAACTTTATCAGTGGAAAATTTAATATTGTCCATCATCTTCTGTAATAATGCGTCTCGGGTTTCAGTAGACTCAACTCTAGATGAAGAAGCACGTGAGGTAGATGGTCTAGATTTAGAAGCAGCAGACATCTCCATTCCATAACTCCTAAAAAATCCTCCTCTCCAACAAAAAATAGAATGCTCATAATAAGTCTTCACATTCACCTTAATGATGGGATTTAGAGGTAACAATACTTCTTCACAGCTATCATATTTAACTCCAGCCTGCTCACACAAAGAAAAGATCAAGGAAGCGAATCTCAGACCTACAGTAGTAACAACTGTGGTAGAACTGATGATAGTTTGATAGATCATAGATCCAATGTTGATGAGATTTCCTTCCTGAATACAATAATTTAACGTCGCTCTCTCTCTCTCTCTCTTGTAACTTCACTGAGATGATTTGTTGGTAGCAGACGAACATAAATAAAATAGTGTCAGGCCTTTGAAGGTGCACATAACTTTAAAGTTAGGAAGTTGATTCTCCTCTCATTAGTAATCTTCTAGAGTCCTCTCCCAATAGTCAAGTAAGAAATAATCTCGTCTAGCTTTGCCTCAGTCAGACTATAATTTGCATAAAAACCTAAGGTATCAAGTGGTAGATGATAGAACAAGTTGATTACCTCCGGTGAAAAAGGTACCAGCTTTCCTCGAACCATAACTCTATCGTCTTCAGCCTCAGGGAGGTTAGCATAGAACTCCCTAACAATAGAAATAACGACAACAACAAAAAAACAACAGAATTGTTCCCACTGTCAGTGAATAATCAGATCTTCCACTTCTCCACCTGGATTCTTGAAACAACGCTCCTGAATTAGTTTTCGAGATTGAAATGATTAACTATACCAATCTTCAGCCTTCAAACTAACAAATTTACTCGAATCAAAATGGCTCTTTCCTTTGCTCCTCTTCATTCTTGGTGTCATTCTACAAATTTTATAAATTCCAAAAATATCTTCAAAAATCAAGTCTAAACTAGTAAACTAAACTTCCAAAAGCACAAACTAAACTTTAGATGCGCCCTAGCCACTTGATTCCAAAAGCTCATACCTCAAGAAACTTGGATCTAGCAAATTTCACTTGATTCCACCAAGAAATCTTCACTTTAGATGCGCCCTAGCCCTCAAAAATTGCAAACTTGAGAGGTTGAAGGTGAGAATGGAGTTAAAAATGGTAATTTTTGGGCTAAAATTTCACTTTTAACCCTTCGCGAACCAATTTTTGTGAACCGACGCTTTAGCGAGGATAAATGCCGCTTAGGCGCCTGCCTCTCGGGTTAGCTTGCGCTTAAGCGCGAGATGTGGCACTTAGGCGCCAGTGCATGATTTTCAAAATTTTCAAATTAAAATATACTGCACTATTTGCCTAAGTAAACCACCCTTAAATGGTCTCATAGTACTTCGATGAATATTTTCAACTTCCTATAACTCCCATCTCTCTCAAAATTCTCCATAATAACTATTTCGATTCGAGGCTAAAAATAACACAAATTTTCACTTAAACAAACTTATATTAATTCATAAATGAGTACAAATACAATTAACACTTAATTCTCACTCCAAATAGTCTCGAATGAGAAAATTCCTAAATTCAAACACTTAACACTCATATTACAATTAAACTCATAAAAAGTCATAAACACTAAAAACAAACACTAACATGTAAACACAATGAATCAAAACAAATAAACTCAAACATAGAACATAATTCCACTCTTCATTTGATGAGACAAACTCAGGTCTTTCATTAGTCTCTCCTAGGGCAATTGGAATATAAAGTTGATAAAACAGACGGTGGTGACGTGCTCTAATGCAATCTTCTTCAATCTACTTTTTCTTAAGAAACATCTCCTTATCTGCTTCCTCTATATAACTAGTGTGGTTAAATTGCATTTTCAATTGTCATCCAATATGCTCAAGATGTGCATGAATCTCCAATACCTTAGTCTCCAACAAAGACATGGTATTCTCGATTTTGTTGATCTTCTCTAATATCCCTTCAATACTAACAGCTAAGAAATCGTTATACATCTCTTGTGCACTTTGACTAATGAATTTTGCCTCATGTTCTCTTCCTTCCTTTTCAAAACCATCTCCCATGAAGACATCATCTCAAAATCTCTCTCTATTAAACTTTAGGGCTATAAATGATATGGGGTGAAATTCTTTCAAAAAACCCTCTATTTATAGGCCTAAATCCTTCCAATAACTCCTAGGCACATCTAGGAACTGCCTTGGCATGTTTTTTGAAAACTAATTGGTGATTTTTCCTTCTAGAATCTGAATTTTGTACATTTGTTAAAACTGTCGTGCTTAAGCGCCAAATCTGGTGCTTAAGCGCCAGTGCACATTTTTTTGCACTAGTCAACTTAACGTCTAAATTCTTATTCTAACATGTCTAAGTCACTAAATAAAGTCCTAAAATCAGTACTAATAAAATCAGTACTAACACATAATAGTCTCAAAAATACTGTCCCAATTTTCTTATTCACACATAAAACAACAATCAAAACAAAAACACTCTGATAAAAATGGGTTGCCTCCCACAAAGAGCTTAGTTTTACGTCATCAGCCCGACGTAACCAGTGCTTATTCTGGTTGACCCAACATCATTCCATCATTAAACTTATGTTGATTCCCTATAAAATAAGGTTTCAATCAATGTCCATTAACTTTAAATATTTTCTCAGACTTAGGATATTTAATATTCACAGCTCCATAAGGATAAACTTTTATCACGATAAATGGGCCCATCCACCTGGACTTAAGTTTGCCTGGAAATAATCTTAGCCTTGCATTATATAGTAACTTGTTGCCCTGGTTAAAAATTTTTAGTAAGAATCTTTCAAAATGCCACATCTTCATCTTTTCTTTGCAAATCTTAGCACTCTCATAAGATTCATTCCTTATCTCTTCAAGCTCATTTAATTGTAATAATCTTTTCTTATCACAAGCTTTCAAATTATAATTGAACTCTTTAGTCGCCCATTAAGGTATATGCTCAAGTTCAATTGGTAAGTGACATGCTTTCCCAAATATTAGCATATATAGGGACATTCCTATAGGAGTTTTGGATGTAGTCCTATAAGCCCACAAAATATAGTCAAGTTTGACTGACCAATTGGATTCATTGATTTTTCCATAATTCGTTTAATTTCCTGATTGGATAATTCAGCCAAACCACTTGTCTGAGGATAATAAACAGTAGCAATCTTATGATTTATATGATATTTCCTTAATAACTTTTCCATTATGGCATTTTTGAAATGAGTTCCCCCATTAGTAATGATAACTCTCATCATCCCAAATCTACAAAATATATTTGTTTTAAAAAATTTTGCAACACTTTGAGCATCACATTGAGGTAAAACAACAGCTTCTATCCATTTGGATACATAGTCCACTGCTAACCGAATATATAAGTTTCTGAAAGATGGTATAAATGGTCCCATGAAATCTAATCCCCAAACATAAAATATTTCAACTTCTAACATATAATTGAGGGGCATCTCATTTCTTCTAGAAATATTGCCTACTCTTTGACATTGATTACAAGTTTTGATATAAGCATTAACATCTCTAAAAATTGTAGGCCAATAGAATCGAGATTATAAAATTTTGTATGTTGTTTTATCAACACCAAAATGTCCCCCAAAATCAAAATTATGACATTTTTGGATAATCTCATAAGTTTCTTCTAATGGTACACATCTTTAAATAATCAAATCTTTTCCTTGTTTATAAAAAAATGGTTCATCCAAAAAATAAGCCTTAGCTTCATAAATAAATTTCCTCATCTCTTGGTATGTCATTCCATAGGGTATAATATCACTAACAATAAAGTTTACAATGTTGGCATACCACGAAACACGCTACTCATTAATAGTGAACAATTTTTCATCTAGAAATGTTCATTAATTTCTTTTTTCAAAACAGAGTGGTTTTTCTAACTCAAGCCTGGACAAAATGACCAGCAATTTGATTTTCAATCCCCTTCCGATCTACTATTTCAAAATCAAATTCTTGCAAAAGAAGAATCCATCTTATATGTCTAAGTTTAGCATCCTTCTTTTTCATTAAATACTTAATAGCAAAATGATATATATGCAGTACACATTGAGTTCCAATCAAATATGATCTAAATTTATCAAAAGTGAATACTATTGCTAATAACTCTTTTTTAGTAGTTGTATATTTAATTTGAGTTTCATTAAGAGTTTTGCTTGAATAGTAAATAACTTGAAGATTTTATCATATTTTTGTCCTAAAAGAACTCCAATAGCACAATAACTAGCATCACACATTAATTCAAAAGGTTTTCCCCTGTGTGGTGAAACTATAATTGGTGCAGTGATTAGTTTTTCTTTTAATAACTTAAAAGCTTTTAGGCATTCCTCATCAAAATTGAAAATTGCATCTTTCTCCAGTAAATGGCATAAAGGCTTAGCGATTTTGAAAAGTCTTTAATATATCGCCTGTAGAATCCAACATGTCCTTAAAAACTCCTAATTTCACTTACATTTGTTGGATAAGGTAAATTAGCGATCACTTAAATTTTAGCAGGATCTACTTCCATACCATTTTTTGATATTTGATGACCTAATACAATTCTTCCTGCTACCATAAATTGACATTTTTTCTAATTAATGACTAAATTTGTTTCTTCACGGTGCTTAAGAACTTTGGATAAATGTTCTAAAGACGAGTCAAATGAAGTTCCAAACACTGAAATGTCAATCATGAATACTTCAATCCCTTTTTCAATTAAATCACAAAAAATTATCATCATACATCTTTGAAATATAGCAGGAGCATTACATAAACAAAATGGCATTCTTCTAAAAGCAAAAGTACCATAAGGACCGGTAAAAGTTGTTTTCTCTTGATCCTCAGTAGATATTTGAATTTGGTGATAATGACCAATGGAAAATATGTTGAGATTTTCATAACTATTTTACACTGTTTTTGATGATATTGCACTTTTAATAAAGATATTTTTGATGTTTCTCTACAGAAATGATGAATTATGGTCATTGGAGCAAAAAGATGTAAAAATGAACAAATTTGGTGTGAAAAGGACCAAAATGTGTAGATTTGAACTAGGTCGCCGACGTCGAGCCCAATGGCGCCGACGACGCAAATTTCCCGAGACTCCAAATTAAATAATTTTGAAGGCCAGTCGACGGCGAGATTGACGGTTACTTTCCAAGGTGCATTGAATGTGGACAATTTTTGGAGGGATGCTTAGGCAACTCTTGGGAAAACTCTTTCACTTCTTTAAAAGAAGATTTTTGGCCAAAAATAGGAGGTCCTGGAGGTTAGAGAGGTTCTAATAGTGTGTAGAGAGTTTACTTTAGAGTCTAATTGTGAGAAATTCTTCGAGAGATTATAAGAGTGGAGGGAAAGTGAGAGCTTTCTTCCTCCTAGCCGCTTTGAAGAGAAATTCTATGTGCTGAAAAGAAATGAAGAGATTCAGAGGAACTTCGAGGAGTTTGCTTGGGAAGGAATTAGAGATAAGTGTTATTTATTTGTTGTGCTTTGTATGACTTTGCTTTTATATATGAATTCCAAGTTTTGTTGTCTTCCCCATGAGTTCTGTTTAGTTTTCTATCTTTCTCCTTATCTTGAGATTTGTGAAATGGTGATTTGAATTAGTTGAGCCATAAAAATGTTAAAGAAGTTATGATGATCTTTTCACTTCAATCTTAATTTACTTTCAATCTGGCCAATTGATTTGTTAAAATATGTTGATTTTTACAATTAAAGTGAAGATCACATCCAAGATTCAGGGAGGTTAAAGCCCTTGGAAGTTTGATGCAAATAAATAGGGAAATAAAATTATCGAGCGTAGAATTGGAGATTTTAGAGTGACAGCCTAAAATCCCCAATTCAGTCCTATTGTTTGGGTGCTGAAGTTTAGATGTTAGCTCTCAGGCGAGGGGAATGTGGGAGCTCTGAAGTGAGAGCCGGTATCTTCTCAGCCTAGCCACATATTCAGTAAACAAGCATAGGATTAGTCAATGTTTTTTATGTCTGGACCGAAGGGTAAAGAATAGGTATGCTCCTATTTGGCATAATACAATCTGAACTGATTTAATTTATTCATTCACTATAATTTCTTGACAAGGAGAAGGATGCTCTCTTATATATTGAATTTCTAAAAACTTTATTAGTATAATTAGTGATTTAAGAGGTATTAAAATTACATATTCATTTCAATTGCCTATTAGTGACAGATAAGCAATTTGAATTATATTGTTGTGATTAAGTATTGATTTTCTAAAATCTTAGTTCGTAGTTATAATATTACTCCTTGTGAGATCGATATCTAGCACTTCATTAGAGCCATATATTACTTGAGCGATACGTATACTTGCGTTGATAAGTGTGACTTTACCATTATTGAATATTATATATATATATATATATATATATATATATATATATATATATATATATATATATATATATATATATATATATATATATATATATATATATATATATATATATATACATATTTATCGAATCTATAACCGTTGTGAAGTTTTTGGCGTCGTTGCTGAGGAATTAATCCTTTTAGCTGCAGTATTAAACACTTGTATTTTTAAGCATATATAAAGTCGCTGTCAAGTTTTTGGCATCGTTGCCGGGGAGTAAACAAGAATCATAATTAGAGTAACATACATATTAAGACTATTAGAAAATTTTTACTTGAATTGTGACTTATTTTCATATTTAGTTAACTATTTCTCTATGTGCTGATTTCAAATTATAAGCGTAAATTTGGACCTGGAAATCTTATACCCTACGATTCGGAATTAGAACGCACTGTTAGAAAAATTAGAAGACTGAGAAGAGAACCTAAAAATTCTAATACAATGGAAAACAACATGAACAATTAAGGAATTGAAAATGAACACCAACCTAGACCCCTACGAGATTATGCAAATCCTATAGTAGATGAAATTCACTTATCTATTCAAAATCCTGATGTAGTTGCTAATTCATTTGAGCTTAAATCGACTATTATCCAAATGGTACAAAATAATCAATTCGGAGGTACACCAAATGAAGATCCTAATTTACACCTCGTTAGTTTTTTAGAACTGTGTGCTACCTTTAAATATGACAGAGTTTCAAACGATGTTGTTAGACTTAGACTTTTTCCTTTTTCACTTAAAGATAAGGCTAAGATGTGGTTAAATTCGTTAGCACTTGGAACTATTAGAACTCGGGGAGAACTTTCACAAAAATTTCTATCCAAATGTTTCCCTCCATCCAAAACTGATAAACTTAGAAATGATATAACATTGTTTTGTCATATTGATGAAGAGTCGATATATGAAGCTTGGGAAAGATATAAAAATCTTCTTAGGAAGTGCCCTCATCATTTGTTATGAGATTGGTTGATAATTCAAACTTTTTTATAATGGATTAGTGAGATCACTTATATCGATTATAGATGTTACGGCTGGTGGTTCTTTAATGTCAAAACTTTTTGAAGAGTCTTATTCATTAATAGAAGAGATGGCTACCAACAATTTTCAATGGCCCTCTAAAAGGGTAAATCCTAAAAGAGTAGCTAGTATCCATGATTCTGATGTAATATCTATGTTAGCTTTGCAGATTGCTGCAATATCAAAGGAATTAGATCATTATGGAATGAGTTATTCTCCATCACCTACTATGATGGAAGAGAATTCATCTGGGCAATTTGTGGATGTTCAACCTTTGTATGAGACTTTAAATGCTATCAATAGACCCAACAATCCTTATTCAAACTTTTATAACCCAGGTTGGAATACTCATCCAAATTTTAATTAGAATAAAAATTCTTCTACAAATCAACAATGGGCGAACAACCCAGTGAACCCATTAAGAAATTCATCCAACTAAGGAAATGTTAATTATAGACCTTCTTATCCTCCAGGATTTAACAGTAACACTCAAATTAAGGAAAATAAGTTGTCTATGGAAGAGATGATATTAAACATGTGTTAACAATTATAGAATCAAGGGAATAAATTACAAATTCAAGGAAATCAGTTACAAAATCAAGAAACTGATATTAAGAATATTGAAAATGAATTGAGGCATATCGTTATTGCCCTTAGTAACCAAACATTAAGAACTTTTCCTAGTACTATGGAACCAAATCCTAAAGATCAAGGAAAAGAACAAATAAAAGTGATACAATTACAAAGTGGAAAAGAATTGTAAACAATAGTACCTAAAAAGAAATGGAAATTGAAAAAGAGAAAGTGGATACAAAAAAGAAAAGGATCATGAATACGCAGATTTAGAATATCCACTTACACCAATGAAAATTACTGTGGAGAAACCTCCACCACCATTTCCTCAAAGATTGAAGCAGCATAAACAGAATAAACAATTTTCTAAGTTTTTAGAAATTCTTAAGAAATTAACAGTAAATATTCCCTTCGTAGAAGCTTTATAGCAAATGCCCAACTATTTGAAATTTATGAAAGATATTTTGAACAAGAAAAGGATGTTCACTGATAATGAAACTGTTGTACTTAGCAAAGAGTGTAGTGCAATTATTCAGAAAAATCTTTTTGAAAAATTAAAAGATCCTAATAGTTTCACTATACCGTGTGCTATCGGTGAAAAAATTTATGGAAGAGCTTTATGTGATTTGGGAGTCAGCATTAATCTTATGCCTGTATCAATTTTCAAATGATTAGGATTATGAGAAGTCTCACCTAATTCTGTAACTCTTCAGTTAATGGATCGTTTAGTTACATATCCTATAGGAGTTATAGAAGATGTGTTAGTAAAAGTTGATAAATTTATATTTCCTATGAATTTCATTGTTTTAGATATGGAGGAAGATAAAGAAATACGTGTCATTTTAGGGAGACCGTTTTTAGCTACTGGTAAAGCTATGATAAATGTTCAAAAAATAGAATTAACTATGAGAGTTAACGATCAAGAAGTGACTTTTAACATTGCAAAATCTATGAAATACCCTGCTATTGAAAGAGATAATGATTGTTTTTGCATGAAAATTAGTGAACATCTATTGAATGAGCATTCTAAAGAATATTTTGAAGAGAATAAACAATTTGAAGATAGTGATGAAGTTATTTTGGACGAAATAGAAAATGAAGAATTAGATTATGTTTGGGGAAGATTTGAGATGTTGGATATTACAGAAAATGCTGATAAGAATCTAGTTCCGTCAATTATAAAACCACTTGAACTTGAGTTGAAAATATTTCCTAACCACTTAAAGTATGTGTTTTTGGGAGACTCATCTAGATTACCTGTTATTATATCTTCAAAATTAAATGATTTGGAAGAGCAAAGGCTGTTGGATATATTAAAAAGATATAAGAAAGCTTTTGGTTGGACCTTAGTTGATATTAAGGGAATCAGTCCTTCGATTTGTATGCACAGAATTATACTAGATGAACAATATAAACCAAGAGTTGATCCACAAAGGAGATTAAACCCAATGATGAAAGAAGTAGTTAAGAAGGAATTTTGAAATGGTTAGACAGTGGAATTATATATCTTATTTCTAACAGTGCTTGGGTAAGTCCAATTCATTGTGTTCCTAAGAAAGGAGGAGTGACTATTGTAACAAAAGAGAATAATGAAATAATACCTATCATACAAGTTATTGGGTGGCAGATTTGCATTGATTATACAAAATTAAATACTGCCACTAGGAAAGATCACTTCCCTTTACCATTTTTAGACCAAATAGTAGATGGACTTGCTGGGCACAAATATTTTGTTTCTTAGATGGATATACTGGTTACCATCAAATTCCCATTGCTTCTGAGGATCAAGAAAAGATAATATTTACTAGTACTTTTGGAACTTTTGCTTTTCAAAGAATGTCTTTCGGATTATGTAATGCACCTGCAACATTCCATAGATGTATGATGTCTATATTTAGTAAGTTAATTGATGAAGGATTGGAAGTATTTATGGATGATTTCTCTGTATTTGGAATTTGACACATGCTTAAATTATCTTGAAAAAGTTTTAGAGTTATGCAAAAGAACTAATTTAGTTCTAAATTGGGAGAAATGTCAATTTATGGTTGCAGGAGGAATTATGTTAGGACATAAAATTTCAAAAAATGGAATGGGAGCAGACTCTGCAAAAATTCAAGTTATATCTAAACTAACACCTACTAATGTAAGAGAGGTTACAAGTTTTCTTGGACAAGTTAGTTTTATAGACGTTTTATTAAAGATTTTTTAAAAATTACTAAACCTCTATGCCAACTTTTAGAAAAGGACAAGAAATTTGAATTTACTAAAAACTGTTTAAATGCCTTTCAGTTATTAAAGAAAAAATTAATTACAACCCCTATTATAGTTTCACCTAACTGGGAAAAACCATTTGAAATGATGTTCGATGCTAGTGATTATGCTATTGGAGCTAATCTTGGACAAATGCATGAAAAGATTTTTAAGTTTATATACTACGCTAGTAAAACTCTTAATGATGCTCAAATTAAATATACTGTTACGGAAATAGAGTTACTGGCCATTGTGTATGCTTTAAATAAATTTAGATCTTATTTAATTGGGACTAAATGCGTTGTGCACACTGATCACTCTGCTATTAAATATCTAATGCAAAAGAAGGATGTCAAACCAATGTTAATTAGATGGATACTTTTGATGCACGAATTTGATTTTGTGGTTATTGATGGAAAGGGAACTGATTATCAAATTGCTGATTATTTGTCGAGATTAGAAAATGATGAATTATCAGACACTGAAAATGAAATTACAGAAAGTTTCTCAGATGAACAACTTTATAATATTAATGAGTGGAAAATACCATGGTATGCTAATATTGTTAATTATATTGTAAATGATATTTTTCCACTTATGCCAACATTGCAACAACAAAGAAAATTCATTCATGATGTGAAAGCATATTTTTGGGATGAGCCTTATCTTTATAAACAATGTAAGGATTTTATTTTGAGGAGATGTGTACCTTATGAAGAAACTAGTCTAAACATTCAAAAATGTCATGATTCTGAATTTAGAGGACATTTTGGGATTGATAAAACCGCTTATAAAATTTTACAAGCTGGATTTTATTGTCCTACTATCTTTAGAGATGTTTATAGATACATAAAAACATGTGATTGATGCCAACGAGTAGGCAATATATTTAGAAGAAATGAAATGCCTCTAAATTTCATGTTAGAATTTGAGATCTTTGATGTTTGGGGATTAGATTTCATGGGACCATTTATTCCTTCATTTGGGAAATTATATATATTAATTTCAGTAGACTACGTTTCAATGTTGATTGAAGCACAAGATTTACCTCGTTGTGGCGCTAAAAGTGTTTCAAGATTTTTAATGAAAAATATTTTCACTAGATACAAAATGCCGAGAATGATCATCACTGACGGAGGATCCCATTTTAGGAATAAATAGACTCAGAGATTGGAAGAAAAGTTTAATATTATTCATAGAATCTCTGCTGCCTATCACCCTTAAACCAGTGGGTTAGCTGAAGCTTCTAATAGAGAGATTAAACAAATACTTGAAAAGACTATAAACTCTAGTAGAGTAGATTGGTCCACTAGACTGGATACTGCATTATGAGCTTACAGGACTGCTTATAAAACTCTTATTGGAATGACTCCTTACAGGCTGATTTTTGGAAAGACTTGTCACTTATCAGTAGAATTGGAGCATAAAACATATTAGGCGATTAAAGAATTTAATTATAATTTGAAAGATGCTGATGAGAAGAGATTGTTATAATTGAATGAATTGGAAGAATTAAAAAATGAATCTTATGATAACAACAAAATCTATAAGGAGAAACTAAATTTATGGCATGATTGGAAGATTAACCATAAGAACTTTGAACAAGGACAAGAAGTTTTTCTTTACAATAAAAGGCTGAAGTTATTCTCTGGGAAATTGAAGTTTCCTTTGTTAGGACCCTTTACTGTGACTCAAGTTTATACTTACGGAGCTGTTGAAATTGAAGATAAAAAGACTGGAAATAGATTTAAAGTAAATAGACACAAATTAAAACCATATTTTAAGGGTAAAAGACTAAATTTTAAAGAGGTTTTAATGATCAGTCAACCTGAATAATACCTGAATCGGTCGGGCTGACGACGTTAAACCAAGCGATTTATGGGAGGCAACCCAAAATTATCTTTATTTTTATTGCAATTATAGTAGTTTTATTTGAAATTATCATTAGTTTGTTGTAGTATTAAACTCTACTACTCTTATTTACTCTTGAATCATCATAAAAATTGGATCCATAGAGAAAAATTAGAACGCATTCAAACCAGAGCGAAACTATGTAATTTTTGCCTTGGACACCGATGGTGCCATCGATGCCACCGAAGGTGGGTTTTTCCCGAGAGTCCAGGGAATTAAATTCTAAAGGCTCGCTGACGGCGCCCTCAACACTGCAGGATGGTGGTTCCTAGAGTTTGAATGGACAATTTTTAGCAGTTTTAGGTCGGAGTTACTCCTTTTAAACTTCCAAATTTGATTCTTAATTTCATATTTCCCCAAAAATGAAGTGAAACTCCACAAAATTCGTCCTTATGGTGTCCAATTCCCCTGAAAAATCATAGAATGTGCGTGTTCAACTGGAGAAAATTCATTAGTGCGGAAGCGCAATGAATCTTCAACAAGGTACTGGAGAAGAAGAGATTAATCAAGGAACGAGGATTCATAAATTGAGAATTGAATAATCCATCAACAAAAAATGAAGAAATGATTGTGCGGCGAAGATGGCAAGTGCTGTGCTACACTACCGCCGTCGTAGTTGTTCCTGTGGTGAAGGATTTTTATGTTAATTTACATGGAATCAACCAGGGAGTTGTCTATGTGCGAGGTATATGAATAACTTTTACTCCTACATGGATCAATGAATTATGATCGAGAATGTTTTTGTCTGCCATTATTCCAACTTCATTCCGACAAGAAACCTAATGAATGAAATTTACCAATATTTAACCGACGAAACTGAAGTCTAGGAAATGAGAGAAAACAAGTATGTTAGTTTTTTCTGGGACATTGCTAAATCTCATTTCTAAACACTGGCACTTTTTCATTTCTGCAAAACTGTTACCGACGATGAGGATTGGTAAAGTTTCTAAGTAAAGTGCTATTCTGAATTACTCCATCCAAATGGGACTGTCGATCGATATTGGATCTATAATTGTGAAGTTTGTTTTGGGCCTGATCGTTTATGGATCAACTTATGGGCTTGGACATCCTTCAATAATTTTCTTAATTTGCAGTTAGTTCCAAGTATCTTATGAAAATTGGGAAAAAGTTCTTCTATCTTGGAAGCCTTTAGACCCAACAGAGAGATTCCTAGCCAATGAAGATGAAAATGATATGACTATTATGGTAGATCAATCATGTCAGAATTCACTGCCTATTCAACCTTTAGTTCCAAACAAAACACTAGTGATCCTGCGCAGAATCAAGAAATTGGAGAAAGAGGTACAAAATATTATGAATGCAATTAATAATATCTCTGATTTCTTCGATCATCTGGACTGGAGGATGAAAGAGCAATTTGCTCACTCTAGACATATCAAAGGAAGTTTGATACGGCTGATGAGAAGGATGAAATTGATAGAAGAGGGCTCTACTGAAGAACTTTCATAGCGCCCCTTCTATAACCTCTTCGTTCATGTGCAATCAATGGGTGATCTCAGAGGAGAATCTAGCACTGAATCTAAAAAATAATAGATTTACATTGTTGTCGGTCTGTCTATGTGTGTAATTTGATTTGAACTTTATGTTTGCTTTGCTTCAAAATTTTTCTTTTAGATCTCTGTATAGTTGAGACTGAGCATAAGATGTTTGTTTTCAGCGTTTTGAGTATTGCGGCTTGGATTGTGACGCTGAATTGATGTATTAAGGTTGAGAAAATATCAAACTTAGGTGTATTGTGTAACTTATATTATAATCCTTGGAATTTATATATAATTATGATGTTTTGAGTTGTGAAAGTTTATTTGTGTTATTACATCATTTAATCACTTAAAATTATGTCTATAATGATTGAACAGATGTCGTTGAGGCTTGAAATTGATCGAAATTGCAAAAATTCGGAAATTGAACCAATTCAATAGAGCTCGCCGACGACGCCCTCGACGCCGCCGACGGTGGACTTTTCCCGAGACTTAGGATATTAATTCTATAGAGCTTGCTAACGGGCCGAAGACCTCGTCGACGGTGAGATCTCAAAAAAGCACCTTTAACTGCAATTTTGACCAGTCAACCACCACTATTCATCATCCCCTTCTTCTAAAAATGCAATTTTTGACCTAGGGCTTGAGAGATCTTGGATTTAGGGCCAATTTCAAGGCATTTAGACACTGAATTTGATCATCTCTTGGTAAGAGCTTCATTCCAAACTAAAAATATTTGATTTTCACCATGAGTTTCTTCACATTGAGAAGATCCAAAAAAATTGAGAATACGAAGAAAACATTGGGAAGAAATTCATGAAATTTAGTTTTAAACTCGTACTCTTAGAAGCCATTATTTGCATATTTCAAGTATATTTTGGAATTTTTCAATAATATTGATTAGATTGAAATGGCTCCACGACAAAAGAGGCGACTTGAGTTTGACGAGTCTCGCTTTGTCAATGTGAAGGCTCAATCAGCATTTACTTCAGTATTTGAAGGAAAGAAGTGTATACAAGATCGATTTTTAAAGAGTATGGGAGGAGAAATTGAACGAGTTATTACCAAGCGGAAGTGGGAAAACTTCTATTACACCACCAATAAAGCTGCTGTGAATATTGTAAACGAATTTTATGCCAACGTGTTTTATTCTGAGGACGGAATCGTTCAAGTGCAGGGATTTTTTGTTGAATTTAGTGCAGCCCGTATTGACTCCTTTTACGAAGTCCAAGACTCTTATAGCTGCCATTATGAAACCTTCAGTACCATGGATGAGCTGCTGAATAATGTGATCAACTTTCTCACTTATGGGAAAGAAACATGGAAGATAAAGCAACGGGAACGGGTAAATTTTTCTTCTTCCATGTTGAATGCCACATCTAAAGCGTGGCACTATTTTATTTCCTCTACTATGTTACTGACCTATCACCATAGTGAGGTAACAAGAGATAGAGATATTCTGAATTTTTGTATTTAAAATAATAGAAATATAAATGTGGGGAGAATCATTTTTAAGAATATATTGACCACGGCAAGGAATGAAACAAGTGGAGGTTTAGGACATCCTGACCTCATTTATGCACTTTGCCAACTTTCTGGAATGGAAGCTGGAGATGATGAAGAATGAGTTTACCCTATGAAACCCATTAGTAAAGCTAATTTGAAGACATATGTATCCCACGAAAAATGGAGAACTGTGAGTAGGAGTCAAGAACCTTCTACTAGTAAAGATATCCCCTCTACTAGTTATGACCTTCCACCTTCTAGTTCCCCTTCCCTGACGGATTTAATGAATGAGTTGACCTTGTTGCAAAAGAGTGTAGAGTTAATAAATGAAAGGATTGGAGGATTAGAATGTAGACATGATTATGATAGTGAGTACCTACAGAGGAATTCAAACTTTGAGATAACGTACTACGAAGCTTAGGCCAGACACTATAAAGGTGAGCCTGATGTTACTTTTTCTGAATGCCCCCGATATACTCAGTATTAACCCAATCCACCTGTTGACCAAGGAGACAAAGATATAGTTTGGGATTTTGACATTTGATAGTAGTTGATGTACTTTTACTTTTTTTTATAATTTTTGTAATAGAAATAAATATTTGTGTTTGTACTTTCATTTTTATTGTTATGTTGTAATTGGATAATTTTAATTATTGTTATAATTGTTGTTGTGGTAGTTGAAATTTGTTAAATTGTAATGTGATGTGATTTTCATTTTTTGCATTTTAATTGTAATTGTTTTGTTTAGTATTGTGGATGTGTTAGTGAAATATTATGTTTGTATAACATTTAGTTTTGTACTTATTTCAAAATTTCATTACCCAGTAAATTCTCTAATGATTTGTATGTATAGAAACTCCTAATGTTACAGACCAAGTGAAGTAGAAATTTTGAGAAGGACTGCAAAAATTTTAGAATGATGAAAATGCCTAAAAGACTGAGGTATGATTTATATTTAGAATTTTTCTTTCCACCTGTATCATTTCATATTGAAAAATTTAAGTTTGGGGGAGGGAAGAAAAATATTAACTATTAGATGTTCTCAATTTAAATATTTTCAAAAATTGTTAATATGATTTTTTCGTAGTGAATTTAATTCAAATAACTATATTTTGTAGATATTTAAATATTATGGTAGATTCAAAGGAATATTGTTGTAATGAAAATTAATTTTGTAGATTAAGATATTTAATATAAGAGAATAAGAATATAGTTAACTATTTAAAGTAAAGGAAACTATATTTTGAAGTATTAAAAATCTAGAAATTCATTTGAGAAGAAAAGATTGGGGCTCAATGATGTAAAACCTATGAAATATTTATAGGGTAAAGGAATGCTTTGAGTTTCAAATTTAGGGAAAGAAAGGTGATGTTCAAAATCTTAAAGGCAATTCAGATATAATAATCCTCACTTGAAAAAGGAAAAAGAAAGGATTGACAACAATCCATGAAAAGAAAAGAAAAATATATAGGATTGAAAACAATCCAAATGAAAAAGAGAAAAGAAAAGAAATAAAAAAATATGAAAGTGAGGAGAAGCTTGAGGAGATGCCTAATAAAAAATTGGCTTCACTGGACCTATCAAAAGGGAAAACCTAAATACATTCCTGAACTTATATTTATGAAATAGATGTTTTACTAATAGTGTTCTCATGAAGTTCTTATCATTTGAATATTCTAAGTGACTTAATATTACAACATATAGTCATTCTTGAAATAAATAGAAGACTAGAACTCTTAAACTTGATGACTGGATAATCTTGTAACTACAGAGTTAATTTAATTACTTGAATTTTTCTGAAAATCTCATTATGGTATTTATTTAAATCAAACTTATAGTATTTCTGAATTAAAACTTTACTATAATAGATAATAACTTTTATATAGTACTAAAATTACTTGAGGATAAATGATAGTTAAGTTTGGGGGATTTTGACCAAAGGAAAATATATTGAGATTTTCATACCTATTTTACATCGTTTTTTATGATATTGCACTTTAAAGAAAGTTATTTTTGATGTTTTGTTGCAAGAATGATGAATTATGGTCATTGGAGCAAAAAGATGCAAAAATGAGAAAATTTAGAGCGAAAAGGACCAAAATGTGAAGATTTAAACTAGGGCATTGACGACGAGCCCAACGGCGCCGAAGGCGAGAATTTCCTGTGACTCTAGATTAAATAATTTAGAAGGCCCGCCGACGACACCCTCGAGGCCGCCGACGGTGGGATCGGCAGTTACTTTCTAAGGTGCATTGAATGTGGATGATTTTTGGAGGGATGCTTAGGCAACTCTTGGGAAAACTCTTCCACATCTTTAAAAGAAGATTTTTGGCCAAAAATTGGAGGTCCTGGAGGTTAGAGAGGTTCCAGTAGTGTGTAGAGAGTTTACTTTAGAGTCTAATTGTGAGAAATTCTTCGAGAGATTGTAAGAGTGGAGGGAAAGTGAGAGACTTCTTCCTCCTTGTCGCTTCGAAGAGGAATTCTGTGTGTTGTAAAGAAAGGAAGATATTGAGAGGAACTTTGAGGAGTTTGCTTTGGGAGGAATTAGAGATAAGTGTTATTTACTTATTGTGGTTTGTATGACTTTGCTTTTATACATGAATTCCGAGTTTTTTTGTGTCTTTCGCATGAGTTCTGAGTAGTTTTCTCTGTCTTTCTCCTTATCTTGAGATTTATGAAATGGTGATTTGAATTGGTTGAGCCATGAAAATGTTAAAGGAGTTGTGATGATCTTTTCACTTCGATCTTAATTTACTTTCAATCTGGCCAATTGATTTGTTAAAATATTTTGAGTTTTACAACTAAAATGAAGATTACGTCCAAGATTCAGGGAGGTCAAAGCCCTTGGAAGTTGGGGCAAATAAATAAGGAAATAAAATTATCGAGCGTAGAATTGGAGATTTTAGAGTGACAGACTAAAATTCTCAATTCGGTCCTATCGTTTGGGTGCTAAAGTGTAGATGTTAGCCCTCAGGCGAGGGGAACGTGGGAGCTCTAAAGTGAGAGCTGGTATTCTTCTAGCCTAGCCACAAATTCAATAAACAAGCGTAGGATTAGTCAATGTTCTTTATGTCTGGACCAAAGGGTAAAGAATAGGTATGCTCCTATTTGACACAATACAATCTGAACTAATTCAATTTATTCATTCACTATAATTTCTTGACAAGAAGAATGATGCTTTCTTATATATTGAATTTCACATTAAAAACTTTATTATTATAATTAGTTGTTTAAGAGTTATTAAAATTACATATTCATTTCAATTGCCTATTAGTGATAGATAAGCAATTTGAATTATATTGTTGTGATTAAGTATTGATTTTCTAAAATCTTAGTTCGTAGTTCTAATATTGCTCCCTGTGGGATCAATATCTAGGACTCCATTAGAGCGCTATATTACTTGAGCGATATGTATACTTGCGTTAATAAGTGTGACTTTACCATTATTGAATATTATATATATATATACATCTTTATTGAATCTATAACCGTTGCAAGTTTTTGGTGCCGTTGCTGAGGAATTAAATCTTTTAGCAGCAGTATTAAATACTTGTAGTTTTAAGCATATATAAAGTTGTTGTCAGATAACTAGTATATCCATCCAGAAAATAAAAGTATTTATGCTCAACTAGTATATCCAACATTTGATCTAGAAAAGGTAATAGAAAATGATCTTTCCTAGTGGCAAGATATAATTTTCTATAATCAATGCATATTCACCACTCTGTAACTTGTCTAGTGGGTATTAACTCATTATCTTCATTCATAGTTACAATTACTCCTCCTTTCTTAGGAACACAATGAATTGGACTAACCCATGCACTATCTGAAATAGGTAGATAATTTCAGCATCTAAACATTTTAAAATTTCTTTTATAACAGGATTCAGTCTCCTTTGAGGATCAGCCCTGGGTTTGCAGTTCTCTTCCATATGAATTCTATGCATACAAATTGAAGGACTGATTTCTTTAATATTAGCAATTGTTCATCCAAATGCTTTCTTAAAATTTTTCAGTATTTTCATCAACCTTTCTTCTTCTTCCATTGTTAATTTTGAGGAAATTATAACTGGTAAAGTAGAGGAATCTCCTAAAAAGGCATATTTTAAATGATCAGAAAGTAAATTCAACTCAAGTTCTAGAGGTTTTTCAATAGATGAACAAAATGATTTATCTTTGTCTATCGTGTCCAAAATTTCAAAACTTTCTCGAACATTGTTTGAATCTTCTTTAAAAGATCTTCACATTGATTTAATTCCTCTTTTTGCTCGTGTTCCAAATCTTGTACTTCAGATTTTTCTTCATAAGTCATTTTGAAATGGCATTCACTTAGATATCTTATAACATCCATTCTAAAACATTCATCGTCTTTACCTTTCGCAAGGTATTTCATTGATTTTAAAATCTTAAAAGTAACAGTTTGATCATTGGCGCGCATTGTTAATTCCCCTTTCTGCACATCTATCATTCTCTTCCTATGGCTAGGAAAGGTCTCTCCAAAATGATAGGTATATCCTTATCTTCCTCCATATCTAGCACAATGAAATCAATAGGAAATATAAATTGATCCACTTTCACTAGGACTTCTTCTATAACTCCTTTAGGGTATGTTATCGAACGATTTGTTAACTGCAGAGTTACAATAGTAGGGGTTATTTCTCCTCATCCTAATTTTTTAAATATTGATAATGACATAAGGTTAATGCTTGCACCTAAATCACATAAAGTTTCCAATAAAATATGTCTCCTATTGCACATGAAATTGTAAAGCTACTAGGATCTTTACGCTTTTCAGGAAGCTTCTTCTAAATTGTCGCACTGTGCTCCTCACTAAGTACAACAAACTCATTATCTTCAAAATTCCTTTTTCTGTTGAGAATATCCTTCATAAACTTTACATAGCTTGACATTTGTTCTAAGACTTCAGTAAATGGAATATTAATTGTAAGCTTCTTAAATAATTCTATAAATTTTCAAAATTGGTTATCCAACTTCTGTTAATGAAGTCTCTAAGAAAATGGAGGTGGTAGTTTTTACAAATCAATTTTCAGCAAAGAAATTGGTATTTCAGAATCTTTTGGAGCATCCTCTTTTGATTCTTCTATTTCTTCTCTCTCTACTTCAATTTCTTTTTGAACCTTACTTCCAACTCTCTTCCGCTTCTAAGTTGAACGACTTTTACTTGCTCTTTATTCTAGTCTTTTGGATTTAATTTAGTATTACTAGGAAGTGTTCCTTATATCTATTACTTAATGAATTTGCAATTATCCTAAGTTGATTCTCAATATTTCTAACTGTAGCTCCTTGACTTTGTAATTGATTTTTCATTTGTAACACCACTTCTTCTATATATAACTTCTTCTCCATGGTGTGGACGCTTTCTTAAGAGTTCTTTAAATCGTTCCCATGCTTCATAAATAGATTCCCCTTCAAAGTGATTAAAAGATGTAATATCATTTCTAAGCTTCACAGTTTTTTATGGTGAAAAATATTTAGCAAGGAATTTTTGTGCTAAATCACCTCAAGTTCTAATAGATCCAGGTGCTAACGAATTCAACCATATCTTAGCTTTATCCCTCAGTGAGAAAGGAAATAACCTAAGCCTTATGGCATCATCTGAAACACCATCGTATTTAAATGTAACACACAATTCTAGAAAATTGGTAAGATGTAAATTTGGATCATCAGGTGGTGATCCCCTAAATTGATTATTTGATATGATTTGGACAATAGCAGGTTTAAGCTCAAATAAATTTGCCACTACAGTAGGTTTTTTAATACTACAATGAAGTTCAGCTACAGTAGGGTTGACATAATCTCTTAAAGGTCTAAACTCTTGATGAATTTCAGCATTTTGATCGTTTTGGTCTGCCATTTTTGTAATTTTTTTAGATTTTTCAAGATATTTATTTTTTTTTGTTTTTCTGATTTTTCTAATAGTTCTCGCTAATTCAGAATCATAGGGCACTAGTTTTTCAGAATCTGAACTACACATACAATAACATATAATAAAATAAAAATAAACACACTCAAAATAAGATACAATAACTTTTAAAGTTTAAATAAAACTTTCTAAAAATAGAAATTTACTTTTAAAATTAATTTCTCCCCAGCAACGGTGCCAAAAATTTGATCCCGATTACTGCTTATATGCTTATATGCAATAGTATAACAATAATTTTCATTATATTTTTCACTTATATTTCCTTATTTTGTAAAAAAACTAAAAACTTGATCCTGAAGAAAAATAAGAATTTAGCTTTTAGTTTATATATATTAGGATACTACGCAAGTATATGTATCGTTATCAAGTACTATAGGACTTTTTGATTAAGATCTGAATATCGAACCCACAGGGAGATTATGTAATATGCACTTTAAAAACTTTCTATTTTTAAAAAGATAATTATTTAAACTAAAGATGATTATTGCAGTAATGAAAATTTAACTATTTTTTATATTTTCAATATTTTGAAAGAAAAGTAACAATTTAAAAAGATAACAAAAGTATTTGCAGAAGAAAAACACTAAAGATGAAAAATATATTTCTTCTTATCATGAATCAGTAATGAGTGATAGAAATTCTATTGTGGAAGTATGCAAATTGTGTTGTTCCAAACAGGAGCAATAATATTCTTTACCCTTACTAGAGATGCTATAAACAATATTTGATAATTTAAAGTTTGAATAGTTCTGAAGACTGACTAGGGAGGGAAGAAATGGGCTCTCACTTTAGAGTTCGCTCGATTCCCTCTACCTGGGGGCTAACATTCTCGTATCATAACCTAAAACAATAAACTAAGTTGGGGGCTTTAACCTGTCACTTTAAAGTCCTCTAACTCTACACCCTTTAATGAGTATTTCTCTATTTATTTGCGCTCAATCATATGAACTACATTCTCATTCATACAACCTCATGTGATTCTTTCTAATTGTTGATTGAGACAATACCAGCCTGGTTCTTACATGTTCTCACAACAAATTTTAACATCTGAATTGGCCAAATCAAGAAGTAAATGAAGTGCATGGATTTAAATCATCACAACTTCTTCCAACACTAATGATCAATACTCACCACAACTTCCATCCAACACTTAATTATTTATCATTTTAAGAAGAAAGATAAAAAAAACTACTCATAATCCATGGAGAAAACAAAACCACACTTTATTTTAAAAGTATAAATCATTGTTAAGCCAACAACAAGTCTCAATTAAAACCAAAAGTAGTTTAAAATAAAAGATTAAAACTTTTCTTAAGTCCTCCACCAAACTCTTGAAGTTTCTTTGAATCTCTTCTCTTTTACAACACTCTCAATATAAAAACTAACATAAAAAGGATAAAATAAATATGTGGAGCCTGAAAATCTCTCCGAACTAACTCTTCAATTCAAGAACTTTCAAAACTTTCTCTTTTCAAGCACACTTTCAAGGACTTAATCTTCATTCTTTTATAAATCTCGAAAAGGTGTCTTGGTATCTCTTAAAAATATGTCTTGATTCGATGTATTTCTCCAAGAGATGCCTCCTTTCGTAATAATCTTCATACATGGTGGTTGTAACCACATATTAAGCCAATGGGTGCCTCAAAAACCTCTTCAAAATTTACAAAAAACTGAAATTACTCATCCAACAACTGCCACTGCGCTTAAGTGTAGGGCCTCTAGCTCTTAGGCACAACCTTCTCTGTTTAACTGGCGCTTAAACATCAAATCTGGCACTTAGGTGCCAAAACACTCTTGCCCATTTTTCTCCTACTTTCTCCAAATTTGATCCTTTTCACTCCTTTAAACATTTTTCAACTTTTTACCTCTATCTGAAAGAAAAACACACAAATACCTTCCATTAAAGTGCAATATCTAAAAAATAGGTATAAAAATGTGTCTATAAATACTATATATTTTAGGTGTATCAATTATTTTATGATTTTTTAAACACTTATATAATATATTTGCTTTGATGAAAAGAAGTTTTTATCATATTTTGGAAGCTAAATTAATATGTAATTATGAGTCGGGTCCAGTTTTGGCACCGTCTCAAGGGAATTAAATTGCATAAAACACATAGAAAAACAACACACACTAGGGGTGTGACCAAGTTTTTGGCGCCGTTGCTGGGGTTTAAAATCTTCAAGTAGTGGTGTCAACTTAATAAATATTTACATATAAAAAATCATGATCAATTAACAAATAACTTTATTAAAAGCTTCAAAATAATAAACCTAATTAAAAATGTTGATTTTGTTGTAGGAATTAGAGAATTAAACATAGTACAATGTAATAAAACAACACACTTATATCCATTCCACAATATGAAAGTGTTTTTATAAAGTATGAACCAAGAAAAGAACAGAAAATAAATGATAAAGCCTGGTGATTGTAGAATATCCAAAATTTTTCTACTTGCTCCATTATTACAAGCAAAAGCACACTTAAAACTCTTAAATAAATAGTTTGTCACATTATGCACTCACTATATGCACTTAGTTATGTCATAAGACTCTTTTTAAAGCTCCTTCTAGACTCTCTAACACCCCTTTTCATAGAACATAACACATGATCGCTCCCTCTCCAAAACAATCAAAATATAATTTCAATAAATATCTTATTTACTCATTATGTTGCGACTCTGCAACATTGGTGCTAATTTTAGGTTGTGATGCTCAAATATAATTTTAATAATGTAAAACTTTTAGTCATATGACATTTGAGCCATACCAAATTTTGTTCACATTTTATTTAAATTTTAGTTAAGCTCTGTTATAGAATGATTCAAATAATATTTGAGCATGATTTGAATAAGGTTTGAGGAGTTTAAGTATGTTTTGGCATAATTTGAATATGATTCAACCAAAATTTGAACTACATTCAAACATGGTTGGAATAGAGACTAGTATGGTTTGAATATGATTCAAACATAATTTAAGTAAGATTGAATTATATTCTAACATAGTTGGAATAGAGACTAGTATGGTTTGAATAAGGTTAGAGTGGAGTTTAAGTATGTTTTGGCATAATTTGAATATAATTCAACCAAAATTTGAACTACATTCAAACATGGTTGGATTAGAGACTAGTATGGTTTGAATATGATTCAAACATAATTTATGTAAGGTTGAATTATATGATTCAAATACTAGAATGATTCAAATTTTATTTGAATTTTAG
Source organism: Phalaenopsis aphrodite (assembly GCA_003013225.1). Lineage (NCBI taxonomy): Eukaryota > Viridiplantae > Streptophyta > Magnoliopsida > Asparagales > Orchidaceae > Phalaenopsis > Phalaenopsis aphrodite. Next base: position 460,772 of record NEWO01000371.1, on the reverse strand, counting down.
TTAAGCTCTGTTATAGAATGATTCAAATACTATTTGAGCATGATTTGAATAAGGTTTGAGTGGAGTTTAAGTATGTTTTGGCATAATTTGAATATGATTCAACCAAATTTTGAACTACATTCAAACATGGTTGGAATAGAGACTAGTATGGTTTGAATATGATTCAAATATAATTTAAGTAAGGTTGAATTATATTCTAACATAGTTTGATAAAAAAATTGAGTAGGTTGTAAAGAGGGTTCAGGATAATTAAAATTAAATTCAAACAAGTCTTAAACTATAGTTAACATTCAAACTGAGTTTAGTGGAATTTGAACAATGTTTGAATAAGGCTATTTGGTCACATCTAACTTAAACTAAACCTCATCTATGTATAGCATATGGAAGGGTTTATTTAAACCAATGAATAAACACATCTACATTTAGCCACATCTTATGAGTCACCACATTTAAACATATTAATATAAAAATATTTTATGATGTATCTGGTGAATGTTATTATAATAGTATTATATAAATAGTTATGAATAAACTCATCTACATTTAGCCACATCTTATGAGTCACCACATCTCTATCTATAATGCATCAAATCCTTCATTCCCTTTGAAGCCCTTGTATTATTCCTTGAACATGCATTATTCATCTTTGTCAATGGGAAGAACATGATAACTCTTTTTATTTCATATGAAATTTTTTCTTGCATCCTCAATTTTGGCTAAAAATTGTGTATTAGGTCCAAGCTGTTTATAATGCTTATCATTGATAAAACCTTTAGCATAATTAATTTATAATAACTAGACAATGATCATGAGCTAGTTAATGCATGTTTATATGGGAGACTTAAAAAATCCAATTTTCTATATGCAAATAGTTTCTCCCACAAATAAACATTATTTTTGCGGTTATTACAAAAATATATAATTTAAGTTGGCCAATTGGATAAAAATTATGGTTTAAGCCTTATTCAGAAGCTTCTCAACTCTTTGTTCATATTTCTTTACCATAATAATTTCTAACTATAATAGTAATGTGAGTCGAAGAATCTTTTTTGTATTATGTGTCTTAACTACTCGAATGTGCTGGTCACTCAAAATACCATACACCCTTCGTCATATCATTTATTCTCTTTAATTTAGTGATTATTATCAAGTTAAATTTGTTTTTAAGAGAAAAAGTATAAGACTAAGTGTCAAATCGAACTTCATTTAGGCATGTGATACATATTTTATCAAGAAGTTTTATAACTCAAATCCTCTACAAGCCTTGGAAGCTAAATGATATTCTTCTTGAAAATAATTTTTTTTAATATTATTGCATTATTTATCACCATATAGCGATTCCAAACTTCGTAATGAGCCTCTAAAAAATAATTCAGAAAGCATAAACAATATTGTCTTGTCTATAAGAAAATAAGCATTAATGAGTCATTTGAGGTTACTTTTCTTTTCAATTTTCTTTTTGGTTTATATTTTAAAGTCAATTTGAGGTAGCTACAACTTATTTAAAAGTTGCACATAAACTGCTGTGGATAAATTAGATGTTTATTTATTTTTTACAGTTTTGAAACAACTGTGCTCCTACTGTTTATGAACAAATGATGTTTCTGCCTTTGTACAATAGTGTTGTATATAATAGAACTGTTCATACTAGCACATTCCATATATGAAAGAAACTATCCAATTTAAACTTTACAAAATAAAAATAGACACCTCACTAAATAGTGAGTAGCACAACAATCAAAATTTTAAAAAAGAATATTAAAATAATAAATATTAATATGATAATATTATTTTTAAAATGCACTTGATTTATAATATAATAATTTCTTTATCCCAGATAGCTGACAAATCGATTTCTATTGGCTTGCCCATTACAATAACTACATACAAAGAACTAAAGAACATAAATTAATGAGAGATAAAAAAATCAATTTCTATTGGCACACCACACCACTCCACCACCTCCACAATACCACAAGACATCCTCCAAACCAAACACCACACATAAGCATAACACACCAGCAACATGACACACTGAACAACACCATAATTTCCCCATGCCAACAACCACAACACAAAGAAACCAAGTCATCCCCTAATTTCCACATTATTTCTTAAAAATTTCCACATACCACTAAAATCACAGAGCCATAATTTCTACATAGCAAAAAAAAAATCGCAAAGTCAACATCACAGCACAACCATCCTTCGATCAATCAACATCACAACATCGCAAGAAAAATTACAAAATCAACATCATAATACTCTCTCCATGCTATCAAATGAAAAAAATCATAGAGAAAGCATGTCATCATCGAGCACAAAGAAACAAAAATAATAAAAAAATCAAAATGCCCAAGATGTAAATAATGACTTGAGGTGACGAAGAGCAAAAAAGCCAAAATAGAGCTGAAGAAAATAAGGGAGAGAGATAGGAGATTAAAGGTTGGCTCAACACAACAACCATCGGAACCAAAGAGTCGGCTTGGAACAAATCCTAGTTACCAAAGCCATAAAGGGGAGAGTCGAAACAGAAAAAAATCACAACAACTACCGCAAAGCCGAAACCAACAACCACCACAGAAGAAAGGCTAAACCTACCTACCAAAGCCAACCCTAGCCACACCAATAAAGAAGAGATGGGGGAGGGAGAAGAAATGCCAACTCACCTCACTACAACCAACAACCACCAAGACCAGCAACCACCACAAAAAAAATAACCTAAGAAGCCAACCCTAGCCTCTTAAGCCACAAAGAGGAGAAAAGGGCACGCCAAAGCACAAAGAGAGAATGTTGGGATATTAAAATAAAAATTTAGTGAATAAATGCTTGCCACGAGTTTGAACTCATGACCCACGTTTAATTAACTTTTCTAAAAATAACTTATGACCGTGATTTCCAAACATACTCATAAAACTTAACTATTATATTGAATGTTTTTAAGAATAAGTTGATTTTAAAAAAATAGAAAAGAATAAAAACACTTAGAGTGTGCTTGGAATCAAATTTTATTTTATGTTATATTTTTTGTTTTAAAAATCGAAAAAAACCATGTTTATTATTTTGTTTATTATTATTATTTTTAAAACACTTAAACTAAGTAAAAACTATTTATAGTATTTTTAAAACATATTTCTTGACACCAATGGTGTTACATAACCCAATTTTCTAAGCTTTCTCTACATCTAAACTTTTTTTAGCAAAGCTGACGTTTATTGACACAGACACTAAGGGTGTGTTTTGGCAGTGTTGGGGTAGTGGTATAATGTTGCACAACAGTTTTTTTGGTTGGCAAAATTGTGATTTGTCTGCGTTCTCAAAAAGCTACAGCTAAAAGCTGCATTTTCCACCAGAATTGGTTACCTGTGATGGTTGATAGAAAGGCACAGTCTAACTTTTTCAAAAAAAAATTATAGTAGCCACCTTAGCATTTTGAACAACAACTTCTTCTTCAACAGCTTTATAGCAGCTTCTTCAAACAGTTGCAACTACCCCCAAACATATCCTAACTCTAAACTAAAGTTGATGTTGTAAGCCAACTTTATATGGTGAAATTAAACATTGGATGACAATTTCTTCCTTCAAGCTTAACTCAAAGAGCTATATAGCCATATGATATTGTTTGATCTAAACTTCTCTTCAATGTCAAAGTCATATATCATTAAAGCATCTTTAAATGACAGAGTGCATATGAAGAGAGGAGGTTGAGGAGAGGGAGGTGCATAAATGGTCAAATGGGTTCTATACATGAAGGAGATGATCGATGAGCAAGTGGAGCTTTTCCACCATCATATCGTAATGTAAGCAAAAATCTGCAAGCAACTCATAGATATGCAAAATACAGACTCAATGGGGTTCCATCACAGATTCTCCAAATTTCTTCTTTCATTGTCTTTTTACTAATTCAATTTATAGTGTTTTTGATCAAAAAGTGGTTTGTGGAATGCACAGATAGGATGTAGACACGTGGCTTTCTAATCTTAAAGTGGGGTTTTGTGGAAATATTGGGATATGTTTTCAAAATTTAGAGTAATTGGGAAAGTAATTAGTTCTTAATTGCATTTAACTTGTTATTTGATGGAGCTAATGCTTCATTTATTTCTAATCAATTTTTTTTTCCAACATTATTTTATTGGTTATTGCATTCCATGATATTGAATTAATTAGATTTTTCTAATATGTGGTCCTTCAAAGTTTTAAATAAATGGCATTCTTCCCTTATTTTTCTGTCTTTTAAACATCTTTTTGCTCCCAAGCCCTTCATACATTAATTTTATTTAATTACATGTCTCTTTACTATCAATTATTATCCCACAACTTATGAAAAATAAAAGAAATAACTTTGTAAATAATTTCTTATAGTTCTCTTTTGAAACAGAAGAATATGTTTCTGAAGTTAAATTGCCCTCCTAATTGTTTTAAATAAATGAAAAATAAAAAAGATAAATTCAAACTTATTTTTTGTTTTAAGAGAGAAAAAAATAATAATATTAAATATGCTTTTAATTTTTTATTTCTTTTTTAAAAAATATAACATTACCAACGATGCTTTTGTTTTATGATAAAACAAACAAAAAAATCAAACGAATTAAGAATAGAAATAAAAATAAAAAATAGAGTGATTTAAAATAGTCCCATAACAAATATATTGAATAAATATGTTTTTGTAACTAAATCTAAAAACAAAAAAGAGAACAAAAAAAAAAAGATCTACGTACATCTACTTAATTCCTATGCATTTACATATCTAGCTCCTAAACTTAATTTTGGCATATATGCTACCTTACTTATGCATGAAATGTTGTATTTCATATTTTAAATTCATAATAGTAGTAATTTTTATGTGAGGCAAAATATTTAGCTGGTAGAAATGTAAAAGCAAAGTTCAGGTGTTAGATATGTATGTACATATGAATTATGTGGTATGTATGTAACTGCCTCAAAAAAAAAAAAAAAAAGACTACATAATCAACAAAATTTTCAATTCTCTTATTGAGTCTCTTAGTATAGTCAAGGAAAATAAATTCCTCTTTATTTTGTAGCTCAACTGTTGCAAATGCTATATGATAAGTCTATGAATTGATATATTTTCCATTGTCTTGAGCAAAATACCATTTCATTATATATTTCAAAATGTTTCATTTATATTTAACACTAGATAGTATTCTCTCTTGGAAAATTGAACAAAAACACCCAAATAAAATTATACACAATTGAAATATCTCTCAAAATCACACTACAAGCTAAAACAATATTTTAAAATTTTAATTAATGTAACATAAATAGGTGAGAAGATAACTCCTTAAATGATGATTTATGGATCTTCTTACATAAGTGATAGCTTTCCCACCATGTCGCTAAATTTTTACAGTTGATAAATCTTTGTCATAGTCCCTATTCATATATTATATAATGCTCTTTGGATTTGAAGCAAGAGACATGCTTCTTTTATAACATGCATCCAATGAGCCTTGGTTGAGCTTTTTGGTGATCATTCATTCTAACATTCATAGTGTATGTATATTTTCATTCACGGCTTCTATTCTAAAATATGTTTGAATGCATTAACTTCATAGCTCGTATGCTTTATTAGCATATCTTTGAAATGCAAGGTATAAAACATAAATTTGACATGATTTTCTTACCTTGAATTTGAAGACTTTTAAATTGCTTTATATAAATGTCACATCCACCTAAACTCTACTTCATAAAGTTTCCCAACCGTAATTAATTGAGGTTAAATTCAACTTTATGTTCAATATATTAATATTCATTATATTTAAGTTACATTTAGACACTAATTATTATATTGTGAGTGCTATCTATATATTTTTTAATATCTTCTATTGTTGATTTTAATCTCAAGATACAAAAATTAGAATATATTGTCCTTTTACTAAATATAGGATGTTTATAAATTAGGTTTGTATTTTTTAATGGATGTTTTGATGTGCAATGTGCTTGGAGCCACTGTCTGGCAAAATTTGTATATCTTCAATAGCACATAATGTCCAAAACATAGTCTACATTTGCACATAGTAAATTCACACATCATCACGTATACGAAGATAAAATCATGAACTGAATAATTTTCTATTGTGCTTATTTGCCAAAAAAAAAAAATTATAGCTAAAATCATTTTAAGAGCAATAAACACGAATATGTAAAATCAGTGTAAACTAAATATGTCTCTTTCAAAAAAAAAAAAAAAAAAACAAAAAAAAAAAATTTATAAAATCATGATGTTTTAGAAGCTCAATTATATAATATGAAATTATTGATTTTATTATATCATAGTGGCACTTGAACTCTATTTTTAGGCTAAATTGGCTTGTATTAATCTTTATTAATTTATCAATAAGATCTACAAGATGTTTAAAAGAATACTACTTTTGGACATCAATCAATCATTCCACAATCCAATAAATGTCTAACCTACATGTATTCTTTCCATGCTTCTCTAATTAATGCATGAATGTTGATAATTGGTTTATCTCTAAAAAAATATTAGTCTGTGTATGATGCCACTATTATGAGAACATATGTTTGAATCATATTTGAATTAGGATTGAATATTATTCGAATCTCATTGAAAGTATACTTGAACATGTTATTACCACTTGTTGAGATCTTTTTGAATCATATTGTTCAATTATGGTTCAGACATGTTTGAATATTTTTGGACATGACCATTAAACTATTAAAATAATGTACTAACATATTCAAATAATGTGTGATTTTGGTTCAAATAATTTTTAAACATATTTAAAAATGAGTAACAAATATGGTTCAAATAATATGCAAGCATGCATTCGAATAATGCTCAATTATGGATTGAGTAAAGTTTGAATATAGCTCTAACACATGTTTTAATTGGATTTGGAACACAACTTTTCATATTCTAGCTTGCTTGGTGCTAGAGCCTCATTACAAAAATATCTTCTATAGAAACATTTATAAAAATAATACTCATATTTGTTGAATTAGCCAACAAATAGAATGTTGTGTTTTTCTTATCCCCATGAGTGTCAAAATTTAAAATATTTCTTGTAATGATCAAATGCACTGAATATCATGGATCATAAATTAAATGTACATGCACTTAGAGTAATTTCTATGATGAAGCATAATTTTTAGGAGTTTTAGATTGGACTCTCATGGGTAATTAATATTTGAACTAGAAAAGCAAATGGATTGCTTAAGTTAACTAAAATTTATTTACCTATTTATATTTAGAATTTCCCAAAATAGGATTAGTTTGATGATTTATTTATTAAATCCCAATTAAGGCTATTTGTAGTATAATACATGTTTCCAATTAAGATTAATTTGAAAATGCATTCAACTAAGAGTTTATTTGGTGCAGCTGCAACTATTTGAAGAAGCAACTTTACCTACTGAAGAAGAAACTGCTACTCAAAAAGCTACAGTAACTATTAAAAATATATTTTTTTCTAAAAAATTAGTACCTATAAATAATTATAATTTTGTATAAATATATCACGGTTGTCTGGAAAAGAATTTTTTTTCCATTCAATATACACAAAAAAAAGATTAAAAAAACTAATACAATAAAAATAAATAAATACAATTTTTTAATATATTTCAAAATTTTAAAATAAATAACATAAATTTCTTTACTACAATTAAATTTTAATAAATATATAAAAAATGGAAAATGAAAAAACAAATCGCATTTATAATATGTTTATTTTAAAAAAAATGTTATTTTTTCTTGAGTTTTTGTTCCATTTTAAATTTGATTAATTTATTTTTTAATTCAATTACCATTTTCTATTACTCTTTTTAAAAATTAGCTTCCATGAAATAGGCAGGACATGACTTTATACCTTTTATAATTAGTGTATAACAAAAAGGATCATTTACATTTTTGCCACATAATTTTTATGTATCTATATATCTAATTGCTATAATTTTTTATTTAGATGTACAACTCTCAAATCTCTGATACCACATAAAAATATCACTGATATTTAATTTTTTAAAAAATTAAAAACATTATTTCATCTACACGAATGTTACATCAAATAATTTCAAAGATAAATATGATAGTTTATATGTTAGATATGTAAATATATGCAACATGAATATGTGATGCGAATATAACTTCCTTATATTAATATCGAAAATATTTTAATTGAAGATAAAAAATTGAATATATTTCTAAGAAAAGAAAGGCAGACGTAGCTCCTGTGGCGGACAAAATTAGAGAGAGTTATCTTAAATGGTTTGCTCATTATTGGATCCTAATTTGTCTTTTGTGAACATGCCTCGAGAGTTTGAGCTGAGTGAATGAGAGAAGGAAGACAACGTATAATAAGTCTGAAATTTTTGTTGGGAAAATCGAGGGAGAGGTCCCCTTATCGTATTTTGCCCCGTAATTATAGAAGCTTGTTTTGTACAATTACAAAAAGAAGAGAACAATTATGGAAATCGTTCTTAAGCCATTAAGACTAATTGATTTTATATATTTTATTTCATACTTGCATTACAATTTGAATTTCAACCTTGGCGATAATTGGTCGGTTCTCTTGCTTGAAGTTAGCCGACTAAGACGATCAGTCGAGTGACATCTATACCCTCGAAAGTACGCATTGATTGGTCGAGGTGTTCGGTCGGTTGTAAGGTTGTGAGGTGGTTATTCGGTCCAAACGTGATCGACCTGCTTTTCTCATTGAGTGAATCATGTCTCATTGTCCATTTGGCTCGAGTCTTACATAACTCATGTCTCGTCTGCGTAGTTGGTTCGTTACCTCGGCCGGATCTCCCAAACTTGCAAGGTCTTAGGCTGATATTGTCGGAACATATGTGTGGTGTCCAACGAGTTTCGCAACTGAAATGATTTAGTTTTGCCACCACCGAGCAGGGAAGCATCTCAAGAGTTTGAACCTATCCCAGGTTTGGAGATGACTTCATGCGCGGTCTTAAATCATCGGTTGATTGCTTACCTCAAAAAGAGCTCTTTTATCTTGATCGTTTATTCTCTTTGAGATTTATGCATATATTTTTGTTGTATACAATCACATTAAATATGAACCATCTAATGATCGGGTTAAGAAAATAAATGTTTGAGATTCGACTTAAGTTAAGAAAGGTAGAGGTAGACCTAGAAAGGCTTGGGGGTATTGTATAAAAAAATTGATCTTAATTTATTATATTAAATGAGAATATGACATTCAATAAAATGTAATGGAGAAAAAAGATTGTTGTAGCCGACGCTGTTGTTTCTGTTTTTTCTAAGAAAAGAAACACAATATACTTCTACAATTTTGCCAATTATGGGAATATATACCCAAATATTACTCGCTAAATGAGCAAGCAGCCCCGCAAAGCCAAGCAACTCTGAGCGGAGGCCAGCTCATTTTCCACTGTCGTCAAAGCAAGTCCAAGTGAAGTAGAGAAACCCGTGCTATCCCTCCGCCGCTGTCTCCACCGTCTCAGTCCATGGGTTTCTCCATTGCGGTGGTGGTTGTTACTGCTTCACTCCACCTCATTGCCTTCGTCCTTGCCATCGGCGCCGAGAGGAGGAGAAGCACGGTAGCTTTCTTCCTCACCTTTACCTTTGAGGGCTTCGATCTATTTAATCCTCTCTTTTCCCTTCTGATTCCTTTTTTATTTTCTGTTCCGCTGCAGGGGAGAGTGGTGCCGGATGAATACGATGACCGAACCTTCTGCGTGTACGATTCCGACGCGTCGACGGTTTACGGACTGTCGGCGTTTGCGGCGCTGATCGTTAGCCAGGCGGTAATGAGCGCCGCCACAAAGTGTCTCTGCTTAGGCAGCGCTCTTGCTGGCGTCCGCGTCGGCCGCCGTGCTTGTACAGTGGCTTCGTTTGCCATTTCCTGGTAAAGCGCCACCTTTGCATTTTGTTTTGGGTCTATTTTTTTCTTTGCTTTCAAGAATAGCTCTATTTGATTCAGTCTAACTTCAGCAATTTGTGTGGCGCGGACATGTTATAGAAAATTGGGAAATTTAGTTGCTTCACATGCCTTAACGATATGGGTGAAAATTCGGTATTTTGAAGAATGGAGTGCCTCGATACTGATCGCTTTGGTCTCTAGGAATCCCGGTTGTTTTCGTATTACAGATCCTAGAAAAGTCCGGGCTACTAAGCTGTTGGTACCGGGTGTCTCTTTTGTCAATATTTATCCTAGAATCTTAAAGGATAAAAGAAACTGTTTTTGATGTTCATTTTATGGACCATGGAGGCCAAATTTTTTATGCGAACTCCAGACGTAGCTCTACATGCGGACTCCCAGTAGTATACTGTAATGTGTGCTATATTGGGCTCCCCTTAAAAATATTGAAGTGGAACCGCGGACTTCACAATAACCCTGAAATAACTCTGAAATAACATCCGCGGTTCCACTTCAATAACCCGAAATAACCTCCCCGAAATAACACTGTCGAATTTTCGGGGTTATTTCTGGATTATTTCGGGGTTATTGAAGAGAAACTCATATATTTAACTTCAATAACCCCAAAATAATCCAAAAGTAACCCCAAACTAACCTCCGTGGTGTTATTTCAGAGTTATTGAACTAGAACTGTGGAGGTTATTTTGGGGTTATTGAAGTGGAATAAATGAGTTTGTTTTCAATAACTCTGAAATAACCTTGACATAAGCTCCGCGATGTAGCACACGTAGTGACATATTATTGGAGTCCGCACGTAGAGCTACGTCCGGAGTCCGGACATAAAATTTATGTCTGGTGACCAAAATTTTCTATCAGGACTTCAAACGTAGCTCTACAAGCGTACTCCCAGTAATATATTGCCATGTGTGCTATATTGGTCCCACCTAAAAAAATATTATAATGGAACCGTGTACTCCGCATTAGCCCTGAAATAACCCCGAAATAACATCCACGTTTCACTTCAATAGCTTCGAAATATTCTCCCAGAAATAACACCGTGGAGGTTTTTCAGAGTTACTTATGGTTATTTCGGGATTGTTGAAGAGAAACTCATATGTTATTGGAGTAGCACACATATCATATGTTCCGGATGTAGCACACGTGACGACATATTATTGGAGTCCGCACGTAGAGCTATGTCTGGTGTTCGGACAGAAAATTTATGTCCGGTGAATAACACTGCTTGAAAATATTGATGATCTGGCCATGTCACCATGCATTTCACACGGCCGGATCATCACGGTTGTCCGGATGTGAGAACACCATACATAATAATTTCTCCAATTTTAGAGCGCCGTTTGAACAAAAACTATACAGATAAATTGCTTTGGTATTATGATGGCTACAAAATGAACGTTATTTTGTTCATGGCAGTGGGAGTAAGACACCTTTCAAATTGTGTTTTGGTGGAACTCTTCTTCCTGCAGGCTAAGAAAGTTTGGACTGTCTCCAATGGATTTTAATAACTTCCTCCGGGCCTCATCTGAGGTGATCATTGTTAGAGGGGTGGATGTTATGTGAGAGATGGATTTCATCACAGATCATCCATGAAGCCCAAATAGTGTGTTTCCTCTGACTCTTAATAGTGAGATTGTGAGAGGAGAGGAAAGAGTGAACATAGATTTCATCTTAAGTAATCTTTATTTCTTAGGGTGGCTCATTAATTAATAAATTCAAATCCGGTAACTGCTTTCACAGAAGAATATGCCCATGGGATTATGAAATGACAGAACAAGAAGTCCACGCTCTGCACCCGCACCTTTAATGAATATTTTTTGGTTTGTAATCTCTTTTTTCTGAAGATTCTGATAATTTTGTTTTCTTTCATGGTGATATATGCATCTTTGATTTGGTCCTAAGATTTTGGGGGAAAAAAGAGAATAAGGTGAGGATGAAGAAGAAGTTTCACTACAGAGCCTAACATGGATGGAACCAGTAATTGTTGTTTCACTAGTTCATCTTATCTGTCTTTTACCTCGCTGAGAAAATATTATACTCTGGTTCAGTAAGCGTACATCATAATTTCTTTCTAAGGGAACCCTTTAAGTGCAAAAAATGTGGGAGAGAAAATTAAATTGAACTTGTTTGCAATATTGATTCGGCTTTCCATATCTACAATCATATCTTGGTTTCCTCGAGTCTGTAGCTTACTTTGTAATTGTTTTCAGTTTATTTTGTTTCAGCACCACGTCATTTTTAATCATTAACACCGTTTCATTGTTGTTTACTTCGAGCTTAGTGACAAACAACAATTATTGCATGGTTATTTGTTGAATTTCCTTGAACAACACCTATCATTCATTAGCACTAGATGTAGAATAATTGGTGGTCAATGAACTCAATCCTTCAACTACTTTTATTTCTTGTGAATCCATAGGTGGCTTTCTTTGACAAAGGTAAAGATGGTTCTTCGCTTCCTTATTGTAGCAACAATTAAATTGAGCTACAATGACTTGAATCTACTTCACTTTTATAAATTCTCAATATTCTCAGTGCCAAAATAGGAAAATGTCGTTGAAATAATAACTATTGGCATATATGCATTTGAATAGTAATGTCACTCATCCTTGCAAGACTTGTGTACCAGTTTAAAACTTGGTCTTATCCATGAAATCAAAAGGTTCGATAACTTACTATTTACCGATTTAAAAGAAAACTTGGCTCCACAAAAATATTATATAAAACATCATGGCCATCATTTGGTGTATTGTTGGGGCTTACATCAAGTCTATCTTCAAACTCTTTTTCTCTACATGAATAATTCCACAATAAGAAATAAAATGGTGGGTGACCAAATTAAGAACTTATTCCTTTAACTACTTTTATCTCTTGTGCATCCATAGGTGGCTTTCTTTGACAAAAAATACAGACGGTTCTTGGCCTATTTTTGTAGCATCAACAAACCTAAGGAGTTGCATGAGAATTTAATCATCTTCTCATTTTATAAAATCTTCATATACTCATAGCGCTAAATAGTAAATTGTTGTAGAAAGAGGAACTATTGGCTCATATGAATAGAACTGATGTCCGAAAACTTATCGAGAAGTAAGTCGGTCAATCACGTAAGTATACGTGTCAAGTAATATGCGGTCTAATTGTTCGTGTATCGATTCCACGATGATAGTGTCAAAATATTTCTAACAGACAAAGTTCTAATTTAGTGAACCACTAAATCTTGTTTGAACTGATCAAATTCAAGTGATGAATCTAACAGTCCTAAAAAGGCAGTAAACAGAAATAACAGTAAAAAGTGTTAACTTTTTCAGATATGCAAGATTCGTACTCCTGTTATAAAGGTCAAGTGGTTTCTTTAGGTTTTTCTTTGAAACCCAAGCTACTATTGACAACAAGAGATAAAGTGTTTCTTCTTATGCCTTTGCAAGGTCAAAAGAAGAATGAGATACCCATAAAATTAAGTTTTTCTTAACCTTATGGCGTTTCCTCAGATTCTTTCAATCCCCTTGGATATGTTGCAAAATCCTATTAGAATATGTCTATTATATCAGGATTTTGTGGTTAACTTACACGTTCCACTATGCAAAAGGCATAGACATATTTCAAATGGATTTTATCATTCTTATCGCGTTTGAACGATCAGAGGGTTAACACATCAATATAAAAAATTTATGCACCAAAGAGGTGTCAAAATCCACATTATGAAAACCACAAGAAATCCACTAGACTTGTATCGCGGGAGAACTAAACAAGATAGTTACACTGAATGATGAAAAAAAATAAAAAAATTATTATTGTGGGTATAAACAGGAGACAATATTAGAAGTACAAAAAAATCAATATAGAGTCAATCGGTCTTTGCAATCATCATAGTCTTCTTCAATCAATACAAATATTTAAGGATCTCTCAAATGCATATTGCCCTCAATCTCATCTTACAAGATCATAAAATTCCTTAAACAGTCATGAACAAGAAAATTAAACAAGAAAATATACTCTTTTGAGTGAACACGAGGAAGAAAACCCGAAGAGCTCCAAAAATCTTCCTTAAAGTTTAAAGGCACAGCCTCCTAGGCCAAAAATGCTCTCATAATAATAAATCCATGTATTTATAATTAGTTCATGAATTAGAGGTCCAAAACATGCATCAAATCGCTGCAGATCAGTCAAAATCTGCAAATTTGTGTTTCGGCGGGTTGGTGGGCGTGTGCTCATCCATGTGCACATACAGGTGAGCACTCGCGCGCGAGAGAACGAACATGCGTGTCGCGTGTGCAGGCGCTCTTACGCTGTCGCGGACGCGCAAGTTCTTACACTGGATTTGCGTTGTTGCGGGTGCCTGAATTTGCGCTGCTGCAGGTTCCTGAATTTGCATTGTCGCGGGTGTGGCTATGCGGGTAGCGGGGATTTAGGAACTGCTGCCACGGACGCGTGCAAGTGTCCCCAAGTGGACTTGCGTGGAGGTGCTGCCGCGGTTGGAGCTGTGGAGAGCGGTGGATGGCATACACATAGCCGCACATTGGTTGTGTTAGGTGAGCGCGAGCGCGTGCGCGTGCGCGTGCTCTTGCGCGAGCAGATTCTAGTTATCGTTTTTGCTCCAAATTCACCTCTTTTCTTTCCCCAATTGGCGTAAGCCCTGTATCCTGCACAATACAACAAAAACATCTTTCTCAAGCATAATGTCATGACAAATAAGAGAATTGATATGACATTTAATGCAGTAAAATCATATAAATTTACTTTGTATCAGTAATGTCACTTCTTCATGCAAGAAATGAGCACCGAGAGTCCACAAAATTAACGTATAAAACATTATGATTTTCATTTTGTACACGAAGTCCAAATTCAAACTCTTTTTTATCTTCTTAAATACTCCCACAAGGACTAGAAAATGGTAGGCGGCCAAAGAAATCACCCATTTAACTACTTTTATCTCTTATGCATCCATAGGTAATTATTCTTTACAAAATTATAGATGATTCTTTGCCTGTTTTTGTAGCGGCAACTAACTGCATGAGAATTTAATTTTTTTCACTTCTAAAACTTCTCAACATGCTCATAGCACCAAATAGGATATTGTTGTAGAAAGAGAAACTATTGGCATTTATGAATAGTAATGTCCCTCATCCATGCAAGAAATCTGTGTCAAGTTTTAAAACTTGTTCCTATCCATGAAAACAAAAGGTTTAATAAATAATTAACATATAAAACATTATGATCTTTGTTTTGTGTAATATTGCGGCTTACATCAAGTCCAACTTCAAACTTTTTTTTCTCTTTTTGAATACTTTCACATGGAATAAAAAATGGTAGGTGGCCAGATAACTCATTCCTTAACTAGTTTTATCTCTTATGCATTCATAGGTGGCTTTTTTTGACAAAACTAAGGATGGTTCTTTTCCTTTTTTTTGTAGCAAAAACTAACTTGAGGAGCTGCATGAGAATTTAATATGCTTCACTTTTAAAACATCTCATTATGCTCATAGCTGCAAATAAAAAGTTGTAGAAAGAGGAACTATTGGCATATATGAATAGTAATGTCACTCATCCTTACAAGAAATGTGCACCAAGTTTTAAAATTTCTGTTTATTTATGCAAACAAAAGATTTGATAAGGCAACATATATCTATGTAAAAGAAAACTTGGCTTTACAAAATTAATATATAAAACATTATGACTATTTTGTATATGTTGGGGCCTACATAAAGTTCAACTTCAAACTCTTTGCCGCTCTTCAATAATTCCATAAGGAATAAAATATGGCTTTAACTTGGTATCAATGCATTGCCAATCATTGGATGTTAATCAGCCTCTTACAAAATATTAGTTTACTAAAATAAAATTAACATGGTAAAGCTAATCCAACATCAAAGGCAAAGAACTTATGATGTGCCCAAAACAAATTAAGAAGTACTTTTGAAAGCAATTCTAAGCTACATGAGCCTTTTTGATTAACGTACATCCTTAAGGTTGGTTAATCTATGCTCTTAGGTCTTGTAAACCTTTTTCAAGAAATCATGATCGTAGGGAGTAGGGGTTTTCTAGTGACTTTCATTTTTAGGGTTTCAAGGACCTTTTCTTGTCTTGGCACTCTCATGCTAGATTTGATGATGCAGGAGCTACGGTTAGGGTTACAAGAACCTTTCCTTGTCTTGGCACTCTCAAGCTGAACATGAGCGAGTCCAAAGCTTGTTTAAGTTCGGCTCATTCAAAATTTTTTGTGTTCGACATGAGCTTGTGTTTGAAATAGCTCGTGAATAGACTTGTTCATGTTCGACTTAATTTAAATTCAAAGTTTTTCGAATAAGCTCGTGTTCAACTCGATTTTGAGCTACACAAACTTTCATACTTTATTCATTTTAGCTCTTTTGACTCCAAATAAAATTTTTAATTTAGAATATTTTCAAACGAACAAGAACTTTGAATTGCTTCCTTCTTCCTAATCGTGGGCAGAAGCAAACAAAATTTTCCATTTTCATTTTTGCATTTATATGGCGAAATTCCTTCATATTGATACTGATCAAATGCTACGAAACACCAGTGAATCACGCAAATATACATGTACGAGTAGTAGACAGAATAGTGTCAATGTATCGATCCCACAGGGAATGAGCGAATTTCTAAATTAAAGAATTTCTAGCCTACTAGTTTTTGAACTTAGCTTCAACTTATGTTTTGGTATTTTTGTAAAATTAACTAATCTTAATTTTTCAAAGTACTAAAAACTAAGCTAATGAGGTGAGGTTTTCAAGAGAGTTTTCTAGTACAGTAAATTTTCCCTTGCAAATGGTTTTGCAAGAATTTAGGTTTAGACGACTGATCCAAATGATTGGTGCCAATAAGAGCATCACTCTTACTTATCCCCTCCCGAGCGTCTAACAAATATGATTAGTTCCCTAAATCCAGTGAATAGCCCAATAGTCCATTTCTCTCTAAAAGATTGCACTAATCTAGAGGTAACATCACTATTCCTCTAAATTAATGTGGTCAACCTAATCGCTCCACTAAAAATTTTCTCAAATCTCAAAGTTTACAACTATTTTTAACATTTCAACTGGCCAGGATGAATGCAAATTAAGATTTAACTCAACATGGTATACAAATTGCAATGAGAATCACACATAATTCCAATCCTAACATTCATACATACCAATTCAAATGGGAATGAAATTTCTACTCATTACACTTGCTTGTAAACAACATTATCATTATTTTATTGAAAGGGAACATCATAATACAAGAGTTTGAAGGATTATAAACTATGAATGCACGAAAACTCTGCATACTTGTCTTTGTCCCTCTAATGATTGATGATTGCTCAAGCACAATTACACAGACTAAAACTCACAATTACTTTCACACTTCACTCAATTTGCTTCTTAAATCTCTTCTTCTGGCTTTTCTTCTTCTCTTGTACGTATTTAATAGCCTCAAAGGTCTCTGTTTCATTCGACTGAAACAACATTTATGTCCTCCATCATGAAATGACGCATGTGAGCCGCCAAAGTTGCCAATTTGTGTGAACCGACGCGTAGGCATTGGTCTGTGGCGACTAGGCGCTGCAATCACGACATCTACTTTCTGTCTTCTCGGGTTGGATTTGTAGGGCACTGGGCACCAGAATGTAGCACCTAAGCGCTCCTATCACGGTGCCTACTTCCCACCTTTGTATTTTAGACGAAGTTGGGGAAACTTGGGCGCCTTGGCGATCATCCATCACGTAGCATTTTCCCTTAGTTATTCAGCTCTGATGAATCTTCCACCGAACACATCACAAATACACATAAAAATATGATTAAATTAAAAACATAAATGAGCACATTTCCTAACATATTAAAATCCCCCAAACTTAAATATTACTACTCCTTAAGTAATTTTAAAATTTAAAACTAAAGTATAACAAAATGTAGTGGTAGTTAGTGGTTAAAGATTTAATACCTCTTAATTAAACAGTGAAAGTAATAAGTAAGGGTAAACGTGTAATTTCTTTTAGATTAAACTTTTAGTGTGTGCCCTTAATGTTCTGACATCACAAATATTGATACAAATCTATATATTCATCCTGAGGCACTCATATGAAACTTAACTTAAAATTGATATCAACTATAAAATCTGCGTATTTGTTTAATTAAATTATTTTGTTCCAGTTTTCATTTCTATAAACATAAAAGTTTTTAACTTGGGTTAGAGAAGTCACTAATCCTTTAATCTTAAGAATGAATTAACACCAATTTTAATCAGAGCGTCATCTCAAGCTTTTCCCTAAAGGTTCTTTAATTTTTTTTTTTATTGTTTTATGCATGAACCTTTCTAATTTCTTTTTATTTCTCTTTTTTATTTCCCTTTCTCTATCATTTATTAGGGATTGCTATATCTGGTTTGGCTTTTATTATTATTTTGAATCCTAATCCTTTTCGCAAGTTAAATTTTCATTTCTACCCTACTTAACTAAAAAGTTTGTAGACAATGAAATGATTACTCGGAATGAATTTGTTTTAATTAAGCAGTGACTAATTTTATATGATTAAGTTATCAATTTTATGTATTTATTATTCATCTAATTGTTTAGGAATGATTATCTAGATAAAAAATCACTATTGTTAGGGCTCAATAGTCAGGGAATAATTCAACCTTTTCAAATCTTTCCGAAATTCTTGTCACTCTAACTTATATAATTTTTCCATTTATTAGTTTGCACTCATCTTTAACTAGTGTTGGAGATTGTTATATCTAGTTTTGTTTTTATAATAATTTTGAATCCTAACCCTTTTTCGCAAGTTAAATTTTCATTTCTACCCTACTTAACTAAAAATTTTGTAGATCATGAAATGATAACTCGGAATGAATTTGTTTTCATTAAGCAGTGACTAATTTTATTTAATTAAATTATCAATTTGATGTATTTAATATTCATCTAATTGTTTAGGAATTATTATATGGATAAATAATCACTATTGTTAGGGCTCAGAAGTTAGGGAATAACTCATCTTTTTCATATCTTTCAGAAATTCATGTCACTCTAACTTATATATATCTTCCATTTATTAGTTTGCACTCATCTTTAACTAGTACTACCACTGCTATGGATATCGAATTACAAAGATTGATTTTGGATTCTCTAAGGGAAAGACATCACATGTAAATTGCATGACTGGCAATACATATACAACGAAACATAATAGTCACAACATGCTAATTCTGAAGTAAATGAAAGACAAAATATGGGTAACGAGGTAAGTAACAATAACAATACGGAAGAATGCCCCATACAGAACTCTTGCCTCAAATGAGATCCTACTATACAGTGGGAAGAGCAGTTACATTCTTCTTTGTGATGGGCTTCAGAGAATGCAACTGCTCTTCCCAGTTTTCATACATGACTCCCGCCTTCAAACAAAGAGCAACAACTACGGAAGAATGCCCTAACCCAATGGCACCCTTAAAGTGTTAAAAATGGAATTATTGATCCCAAAACTGACTTCTATAGAAAACCGCAACTGAGTAAAAGAATTCAGAATCGCTCTTTCTCTAGCCACCTGACTAAGATTTTTGGGAGGTAGGAGTTTGGCCGAAATAAAATAATGCCAAGCTTTAGACTCAACATTCAGGGCAGAAGCAGGAAGTTAATTTTTCTCCCATGCCGAATTCTCCACTCACCATGATTTATCAGGCAAGAATCCAATATCTCATCTAAATCCAAATCAGAGAGCATGAAATTTGAAAAGAAATCATTTGTAATATTTGGAAGGCCAAAAAGTGAATTGATTTTCGATAAACTAAAATCCACCTGTTTCTCCCTAACGAAAACATTCTCCCCTTTTTTCTTCTTCAGATTTGCAAAAAATTCTCTTATCACAGTTATGACAGCTACCCCCATTTCGTAACACAATCTCTCCCGACCTCTTTCATTAATATGGAGGCTCTGCAATGCAAGTTATTGAACCTTGATTAAAACTTAAACTCCATTTTATGCTTGTACTATTCATGCTTCTACCTTGGTACTCCATATTATACTTCTACCTGCAAGTGATTGAACCATGATTTCTAAAATGGAGTATCATGAGGGATGATGATGCTGGAGGGGTATTTGTCAAGGGCGATGGTATTTCATAACAGCCACCTGAAACCTCACAATTCCTCAAGTCTCTTGTACTTTTCATGCTTTCTTTCATTGCCTAGAGAAAAATCCATCAACTACTGATAAAGGAAAAAGACTATAAATATGAGGCTAAGATGTTTGCACTATTTTTACTCTAGTATTTGAACTGGAATATTGCTAGAACTAGTCAAACTTGTATCTTCTATTTCTTATTCCTTGCTTCTGGTTAATCTGTGGCACTTCCTTTGTTCCTGTAGAATTTTGTGGCATACTACTTGGGAATTATGTATTGCTTCTGATCTACAGGTTATGTTTCTTAGTTGCGGAGGTTTGCCTCGTTGCTGGATCAGTAAGGAATGCTTATCACACCAAGTATATCGGTTACTATGAGAAGAAGGATTTGACATCATGTATCGCCCTTCGTAAGGGTGTTTTTGCGGCAGCAGCTGGCTTTGTGCTGATTTTATTTGCATCATCTTTGTCATTCTACTGGAGCTATACCAAGGCGGATACAGCAGGATGGGTTAAACACCAAAATGAGGGTGTAGGCATGGTAGAATATGGCCATGACAAGGGTGAGCTTAGAAGCTCCAATGTGTGAAATGTTATGTCATGTTAATGCCAACAATTGGTGATCATAGCGCCCTACAATACAGATGGCAAATAGGATCTCTTTAGTTTCTTTGTAGTCTTGGAGTTTGTGTTTTTTGAAACAAGATGGAGAGCTTTGTTGCACTGTATGTGATCACAGCAGTACATTTTGAATGTTTGGCTAGAATTTTGATATAGAAATATTTTGGTTTGTGTTTTTTAATACTTGAATGATCATGTATGTGTGTGTCTGGAGGCTCAGGATGCGTTGATACACCTCCGGATGATTGTATTTAATGATTGCTTGAAAAGTGTTGGCTGTAAAAGGATTTTTTGCTGGATTTGTTTGTTTGGAGTTGAGACATTTCTTTGGTGTGTCTTTAGTGGCTTTGGATCTCAGTTGAGTGCAAGATCTTTAAATTAATTAGTTGGAAAATTTTTTTATCATTGATATTGTCATGTTTTGTTAGTTAGCTGTTTAAATTTAATGGAAATGCAAGAGAAACGAGGTGGATTATTTAAAAAAAATTCATTGAACATTGTGTATATTGCATGAAATTAAGGCAAAGTAAATCATTGTTGTGCTGTCTCATGGTAAAGCTTTGGTTATTTTATTTATTTTGATAGTTTTGGTTTTGCAGACTAGATGGTGGGTTGTAACCTTTCTCATGAAGATACAAACTTAGTACATTTGTTATTATGCTAGAAGGGATGTGTTTAAAACTTTGGTTATATAGTTTGCATGAAATGTACATGCAAGGTGGTTATCCATTAAACTAAAGTGAGTATTTTTTTATTTAGTAAATGAGCATTGTACGGCACCTTAGTTTTATTCCAAATAAAAAAGAAGTACAAAAAGTAGCAAGAGGGATCTATTGAACTTCATACAACTCGCACAAAAAAAGAAAACTTAAGGTTCATCTCCCAAGGAAAGAAAATTACAACTCACTCCACCAACAAACCCAAAGAAAATTAAAAACAAATAAATTAGATTAAAGTAAATTAGAATACACAAGATGCATAAGAATCATAGGAACATTTTTAGCAATAATAGCATAAGTAAGAAAACTTTCAAGCTTTGCAGCCCAATTAGCAAGTCTGCTATCATCTTTTTTTGTATGAGTTCAACACAGTTCATTTTGTTGGCTCAATTCACAATCTTCTTCATTTGTATATTTATGCTAAAGTGAGCAATTAAGTAGTCTGTTATGATATGTACATGCATTGTTGATTATGCAATGGGTGTTCGATAATGTTGAGGAAAAAAATTTCATGAGTTGGCCTGAGTGAAGATCACATGTGTGCATGGAGCGGTATTTTTAAAGAAAACCACATGTTTGGAAAATAATCATCATCTGTCACTTCGTCTAAAAATGTGAATCCATGTTCACTATAACTCCCCATCTCTCTCTCTATCAAATTGTCACTTCATATGTGGGTGCAATATGATTTATTAATGCATAGAAATTGAATAAAAAAGTATGGTTTACTTTTCAAATTTAATTCACTCCTAACTATAAATATTGACTTGAGAAATAAAATAAAATAATGCATCATATATAGCACCATATCTTATATGCAACCCATATAAATTGGTGTCACATGTTGAATCATTATCTTACTAGAAAAAAAAAACTTTCTGTTGAATAAAAATTTTACGTGCGCTATGCTAAAATTGTTTGTCATTCTTATGATTCACGTGAACCCATCTCATGCGCGATGTATACGATTATATGCTTAATTTCCTTAATAATAATTCTTACTTTGCAACTAAGCCAAAAACTTGATCCCAAACAAAAGCTAGGTAAATTTTTCACTATGAAGCAAATAAGAACAAAGTTATAATATTTAAATATGGGATACTATGCGAGTATACATATCGTTATCAAGTAATATAGGACTTTTTGATTAAGCCCCGAATATCGAACTCACAAGGATATATATAACAATATGCAAATTACAAAATAGTAGGAATTAGATAATAAAATTTTACTTAGCAAAATACTCCGACTTAAACTCTAGATGCTAAAATAGGAATGAAAGTTTGATTCTTTTTATAGAGTTTTTGATAATTGAAAATAAAGTAAGCAACTAATTAACTTAACTAAATACTTGGAAGATGAAGGCAATATAAGTAAAATATATTTTTCCTTATCATGAATCGGTAACAAGTATAGAAATTCTGTTGTGAAAGTATTCTAATTGTGTTGTGCCAAATATGAGCAATAATATTGTTTACAATTACTAGAGATGCTATAAAGAACATTGGTTAGTCTATAGTTTGAATAGCCTTGAAGACTGGTTAGGTAGGGAAGATACTAGCTCTCACTCAGTTCCCTCTTCTCCTTCCACCTGAGGGCTAACATCTCGTATCAAAATTAAAATTATAAATCAAATTGGGGGCTTTAGCCTGTCACTCTAAAGTCTTCTAATTCTACACCTTTCAAACTTTATTTTCCTATTATTTGCAC
Source organism: Phalaenopsis aphrodite (assembly GCA_003013225.1). Classification (NCBI taxonomy): domain Eukaryota; kingdom Viridiplantae; phylum Streptophyta; class Magnoliopsida; order Asparagales; family Orchidaceae; genus Phalaenopsis; species Phalaenopsis aphrodite. The sequence continues at coordinate 437,718 of NEWO01000371.1, read as the reverse complement.
TCAACCCCATGAACTACATTCTTATCCATGAAATCAAATCTAATTCCTACCATTTGTTGACTGAGACAATACAATCTTGGATTTTACATGTTCTCACAACAGGTATTAACATCTTAATTGTCCAAATCAGGAAGTAAATGAAGTACAAAGTTTAAAATCATCACAACTTCTTCCAACATTAAAGTCTAATACTTCACACAACATCCCTCCAATACTTTATCACTTATCATTTTAAGGAAAAAGATAAAGAAAACAACTCAGAATCCATGGAGAAAACACAACCACACTTGAGTTTAAAAGTAGAAATCATGCACACAAACAAGAAATCTAAATTAAAACCAAATGTAGTCACAAAGATAAACACTTATCTCTAATCCTCTCTACCAAATGTCTTGAAGTTATTTTGAATTCTCTTCCTTCACTCACAGTACAAACTAAAACTCAAAATAAAATAAAAAGTGATCGGCAGCGGCAGCGGCGGTTATTTGGATGGATGATGGTTGTTGGTTGAGATTGGCTGGCCTCTCCTATTGATGATCCAAGTATTCTTTAACAAAAATCTAAGAGGTGCCTTGGTGTCTCTTCAAAATATGTCTCAATTCAATGAATCATATAAGATGTTGCCTCTTTTCAAAAGTCAATTGAATGAATTTTTGGGTCCATGAACTATTTCCCACTTTTTTTACCAAGGATTGCTTCAAACACCTCTTCAAAAAGTAGTCCAAATTTAATGAATCATCAAATAACTGCTTATGGTGCTTAAAATGGGGTACCTACCGCTTAGGCGTAGTTGTCTCTGAATAACTGGTGCGTAAGCGCTAGTACTGGGCGCTTAGGCGCCTCAGTTCATTTTTGCACTTTCATTTGGTGCTTACGTGCCTCAGTTCATTTTTGCACTTTCATTTTTGCTCCAAATTTGATCATTTTTTTACTCCTTTTATCATTTTCATCCATTTGATTGTACTTGAAATAAAAACACACAAGTACCTTTCATTAAAGCGCAATATCTCAAATAATAGGTATAAAAATGTGTACAAAAAGACTATATATTTTAGGTATATCAAAATCCCCCAAACTTAAAATATTACTTATCCTCAAGTGACACTTCAATCTTTTAAAAACTAAATAAATAGATTATGTTTATGAGTATCTTTAGGAGTTTCTAAAATTTTGATGTAGAAATATAGTAGCCCAATTTAGAAAAAATATTAGTAAATGAGACCAATTAAGAGTTTAAGAATTTTTAATATAAAAAAGTTTGAAAATATGAGTTCTTATATAGTTCAGAAATATTATAGATTTTCCAAATTTAGAGTTTAGGCATTCTATTATCTCCACTTAAAAATTTTTATTAAGCATAATTTTACTTAATATATTATATTCTTAAGCTTAAGAGTTTCTCAAGTCTTATACTTTAAAAAGATCAAATGTGGAACCAATTTTTGATTAGGCACTAATCCTCAGGCTTTTCCTCCCTTTTTCAACATTTCTTTTCTTTTTCTTCTCTTTTTTCTTTTCTTTTTCTTTTCTTTTCTCTTTTCTTTTTTTCTTTTTTTTAAGGCAATGATATCATAAAAGCAAACAACACACTAACAAACATTCACAACTACAATATAAAGAAAATACCTAGTAGTAAATTGAAAATTTAAAGCATGAAGTTTTTAAGTGACAATTAACAATATTCTATACCATTCCATGATCATAATTAAGTTCAATACAAACTAAATACACTAAATAGCACAATTAACATAATTGTTACCACAAAAACAAAAATACACACAATAGTGTCTAACAAAACAAAACTAACAGTCTCAACAAATGCAATTAAAAACACAACAAAAGTACAACATAACTGCACCACAAACAATTCACATCAATACATAGAAACAAAACTAAACATAACTAAAGAACCAATCTAATCATCATCTTCCTCAGCATCACTCTCATCACTATGCCAAGTAGTGCAGGCTCCACCCTGGTTACCCCTCATGAGGCTTTCCATAGATGAGTTGTACTTTTCCTCATAATCACTACGTCTCATCATAAATATGCTATGCAAAATTGTCTCAGTTTAATGACTTATCAGCAGCATAGTTAATGTAGTCTAAAATCCTCTGCAATAGTTGTGACTGAGAATCAGATCTAGAAGTCTGACCCTGTGATGTAGAAGCACGTGAAGTGAAAGCTCGAGATGTCGAAGCAGCTAAAATACTTTGAAATCCACCTCTCCAGTCAAAAATCAAATGATGTGAATAAGACTTCATTCACACTATTAATAGGCTTGAGTGGCTGCAATATCTCTTCTCAGCTATCAAATCTGATTCTAGTCTGCTCACATAATTAAAAGATCAAGGATGTGAATCTCAAACCTGCATTAGTAGCAACAATGACAGAACTGGTAATAACATTATGAATCAAGGCTCCAATATAAATGGGCCTGAACTGTTGAATACAATAGTTCAAAGTTGCTCGATCACGGGTCACTACACTAAGATGATTTGTAGGCAGCAGACGAGCAAAAATAAAATAGTATCATGCCTTCGCAATGGCATCTAACTTCAAAGTGGGGAAGTTGAATCTCCTCTCATTGATAATCTTCCATAATCCTCTTCCTCCAGTCAACGATGAAATGATTTCTTATAACTCCTCCTCATTTGGACTTTAGTTCAAATAAAAACACAAAGTACTCGAGGTCAAATAATAAAACTGATTTATTACCTCAAGTGAAAAAGGCACCGTCTTTCCTCTAACCATGACTCCTTCGTCAGCCTCAGGGAGATTTGCATAAAACTCCCACACAACAAAAATAACTGCCATAGCAGAAAAACAAAAAAAAACCACTCCCAGTGGTGGCGAACAATTAAATCCTCTAAAGCTCCTTCGAGACTTTTGAAACAACGTTCAGGAATTAATTTTCTTGATTGCAGTGCATCACTATATTGATCCTGAGCTCTAGCACTAATAAACTTGCTCGAATTAAATTGGGCTTTTCCCTTGCTCCTCTTCATTCTTGGTGCCATTTGTAAAAATCACATAAAATTCACAATAAATTTCAAATTCAACTCTAAATCATTAAATCAACTCCTAAAAGCTTAAACTACCAAATCTATGTATTTTCCATAGATTTTTCTCAAATTTTCACCATGAATAGTGATTTTTGGGCAGATCTATAATGTGCTCAAAATATATGGTGAAAATAAAAAATTACTACATAGAAGTGAAGCTCTTACCTCAAGGATATCAAATATAATACATAGAAGTGAAGCTCTTACCTCAAGGATATCAAATCTAGCAATTCTTTCTCCAAATCACCAAAAAATTTTCAAAATATGGTGTGCCCTAACTTCAAAATCGTGAATGCTAAAGGAAGGGGACGATGTCAAGGTGGGAAAATGAAGTTTTTTTTTTCGGGTAGAATTATCACTTTAAACCGTTCACAAACTGATTTACGTAAACCAATGCTTAAGCGCAAATGGTTCAGCACTTACGCATCCGTCTCTCGATTTAGGAAATGCTTAAACTTGGGTCTTGGCGCTTAACCGCCAGTGCTCAAATTTTGATTTTTTTGGTTTTAAGTAAATGCACTTATAACCTAAGTCAGCCAACCCTACATGGTCTCATAACTCTTTAATAACTAATTCCCTTTCAACTCTCCTCTTTTTCAATATTCAACAATCTTAACTAATTCGATTCAACGCTAAATAACACAAAATTTTACACAAACGAACACTTATATTCATTCACAAACAATTACAAATATTTTTAATACATAAATTCTCAATCCAAATAGTCTTTGATGAAAAAATTCCTAACACAAACACTAGACAATCTTAACATTAAAAACACACTAAACACACTTAACAAACACTAAACACACAAACAGTAACAAAGCACTTAATTCTACTCTCTGTTAGGTGGAACGAATCCTGGCCAATCATTAGTCTCTCCTTCAACATTTGGAATATAAATCTGATAAAATGGATGGTGATTAATAACTCTGGTTGGATCTTATTAAATCCACTTGTTCTTCAAATACATAGCCTTGTCCTCTTCTTCTATAAAACTGATATGACTAAACTGCATCTTAAGTTGTCATCCCTTATGATCCAGATGTGCATTAACTTCCCACTACTTTCGCTTCAATTAAAGCCACGTCAGCCTCAATTTTATTGATTTTCTCCATTATTCCTTTGATACTAATGGTTAAGAAACTGTTGTATAATTCTTGCGCACTCTGACTAACAAACTTCTTTCTCATTGCCTCCTCCTTTTTCTTCAAATCACTCTCCCAAGATGACATTTTTTAAAACTCTCTGCTCACGTAGGATTTAGGGTTAAAATTGAATTGTGGTAAAAATCCTTATAAACCCCTCTATTTATTGGCTCAAAACTTCCTTATAACTCCTAGGCACGTCCTATAACTGTTATCTCATGTTAAAACCAACTAAATCACTATTAAACTTCTGGAAACTAAAATTTACTCATGCTTTTAACTATCGCGCTTAAGGGTCTAATACTAGTGCTTAGACGCCAGTGTTCAATTTAGCACATGTCAACTTAACGTCTAATACTCGTTCTAACATGTCTAAGTCATTTTTTAAG
>NEWO01000371.1:413627-424915 GCA_003013225.1 Phalaenopsis aphrodite | reverse complement strand
TTTAGAATTTCTAATGGTGAGGGTTCCTTTTCTAGTTTTTAGGAATAGTCAACAGGAAGTCCTATGGCTAGACCTTAGGATACTAAAAAAGAAACACTAGACCTCAACCAAAAATGAGGTCAACAAATGGACCCCCAATAGGTATGGTGTGTTGGGCAAAGCACACAGTGCGTATTGGCGTTGACCGACGAGATCAACAAAACTAAACATACTCTTAAATCGACAGACAAAGGAAGGAGTATATAATTATGTGTGCTATCTGCTTCCGCTGAAGAATATAGCAGGTGAATATTTGATCAAAGTCAAAAAGTAGGGGCTCTCGCTAGGGATTGGAGAGTGGATTTTGAGTTATGAGATTTCGAGAATTTATAGAAGGTGGGAATCAGTGTGTAAGTGCTGACCCCGAGGTGGGATTTAAAATTCAGGTACTATTTTAGAAGAGGGTCGAAAGTTAAGGATCAATCATGAAAATAGAGGAATCAGAAGTTAGGAATTGATCCCAAGGTAAGGATTAAAAGTTAAGGATCAATCACAACAGAGAGCGTCGGAGGTAGGGACTGACCTCAAAAGGTGAATCAGAGGTTAAGGACTGATTTTAAAATGAGAATTGAAAGTTAACGATCAATCTCAAAAGAGAGCGTTGGAAGGTTAGGACCGACCTCAAAAGGGTGAATCAGAAATTAGGGACTGATTCGAAAATGAAAATTGAAAGGTAGTGATCGATCTCAAAAGAGAGCGTCGAAAGGTAAGGACCGACCTCAAAAGTAGTGAGTCAGAAATTAGAGACTGATTCAAAAATAAGAATTAAAAGTTAGAGATCAATCTCAAAAGAGAGCGTCAGAAGGTAGGGACCGACCTCAAAAGGGTGAATCAGAATTAGAGGCTGATTCGGAAATGAGAATTGAAAAATAGTGCTCAATCTCAAAAGAGAGCATCGAATGTAAGCACCGACCTCTAAAGTAGTGAATCAGAAATTAAGGACTGATTTGAAAATGAGAATTGAAAGTTAGAGATCAATCTCAAAAGAGAGCGTCGGAAGGTAGGGACCAACCTCAAAAGGGTGAATCAAAAATTAGGGACTGATTCGAAAATGAGAAACAAAAATTAGAGATCAATCTCAAAAGAGAGCGTCGGAAGGTAAGGACCGACCTCAAAAGTAGTGAATCAGAAATTAGGGACTGATTCAAAAATGAGAATTGAAATTTAAGTAGAGTAAGTGGTGTTGAATTCAAAAAAGGGTGTTATGTGAAAAGTTGACATTATTGAAGAGGATTTGTGAAATTTTTGTGAGGTTTTGTGCAGAATGTGAAATTCCGCGGGGATGTGAAAAGAATTAGTGCAGACAAAGATAGTTGTGTTACGCGAGCAAAGAGAAAGAAACTCCAAAATCGAGAGAATCCACTCAATTGATTTATTTTCTTTTCTTATTGTTTTTTAAAAAATATGCCTTCAAAATTTGATTTTAGTTGGTTAAATTTTTTTTTCAAAAAGTATTTTTTTATTGTTTGTTTATTGGTTAATTTTGTTTAAATTTTATTATCGTTAAAAATTGTTTGTTTGTTGTTTTTTTCTTTGTTTGTTATAATTTTGAAACAACATGTTGTTTGTAGCTTCTATCCATCGCACGAAAGGCAATTGACAAAAAGACACATTTCTGAACGAAACTTCATTAATATGTTCCAACAAAATGTTACAGATCAAGTGTAGGCCAACGCCTCAAAAAGTACAATATGCAAAATGCATCAAAGTATATCCAAAATATCTCATGCCAAGTACACATTATAGTCTGAGCATCTCTGATACATATCAAATTACTGTAATGTAGTAAAGCAGAAAGGAATCCTCTGACTGTCTGTTCCTACTGTGATGAGCTCTTGATCAAGCTGACCTTCTAAGCCATGCTAAAGGACAAGAGTTCCCTTCGCATGTGCTCAGAGGTGCAACCCTCTCATAGCTCATAAGGTAGTAGTTCCTCCAGCTCTAGATCTGGTTGAAACCCGTGCATTATTTTACTGTCGTCCATCCGTCAGAAGGTTACGGACACCCTGCAGTGTCACACTCTTGGAATGCAATGCTTAGAAACATCTGCACCGTTACCTTTAAGAACATGCACTGAACCAATTGGTAGGGGAATCTCCACAAAGCCTTTGAACTCACTTGGGCCGATGATGTCAATTTCTTTCCCAAATAAGATGTTGTTTTTACTTATGAATGAGACCGTACAAAAAGGCCTCACGAAGTCATGGTGATCGATGTGTGGAGGAATTCAATCACCCTTGTCATAGATGTTATTAATACAACTATTTGGAATGCAAGTAGCGGGCAGAATACTCCATTTAACCATTCTTTTGATCATCCACTTTATCATTGGTGGTGGTGAATCTACTTGATCATATCTAAGGATCCGAGGAGGATTCCGTTGTCTATCATTTGTGAAGTTGTAGCAACAGCCACACTAGATAGTAATCATCCCTTTTCCTCGCATCCATTTCCTCAGCTCAGAATATGTCCTTTTCATAAGTAAACCTGCTTGACCTTTGTCCCTTAGGTCAAAAATATAGTCAAGAATACTTTATTTGTCAGTCTCTGAGAAGACTCTGGTATACAGTTCTAATCCGTCCATTATGTTGATGGAATTTCCATGTACTTCTTTGTAGAGTTCGAAGTCCCTTTTATTTACTTTGCTCATTTAATAATATTCCACTGTACTGAGAGTCGACATTTGTCGCGGGCATTCCCTCATTTTAATATCAGCGGGAACCCAAGCTAGTGATGTCTCTGGCTCTAACGGAATGTATGATTCTGCGTCTGACAGTACGTTTGGCTCTGTACCCCGCGGAACATACGACTCTGCATCCATGGGGACATATGGCTCTGCCTTTATCAGGTAATCAGAGGTCTGAGATCCATCATCAGTAGATGCATATTCCTCTAATGTGTTGTAGTGTTGTAGATGTATGACAATGCACTTCGGGCACTTCACCAATGCCCCTGTAGCTGACGCTCGTGCAAGTATTTTGGCATTGCAGGTAGGGCAACCCGTACACAGAACATCTGAAGCTGGTAGTATTATTGGCTTTGTAACAAACTCGGACTTCTCATCCGTAGTGGGCTGGCTGGAGGAGGTCTCTTTCATGCCCGGATCATAAATGTGTCCCTCAGGAATAGGAGTGAGCAAGTTGTCTGCCTCTTTTTGGCATCTCTTCTCTTCTCATAAGAAAGCTCTCTGCTTTTGTCGGCTAGAATTTCTTCATTGTATTCTTCGTAGTGGAGCAAATGTATCCTTTCATTATCAGCAGCAACTAGGTCCTTAGTGGGCGTAGCTATCATGGATTGTAAATGGTTGGGCCCCTCCATCGAGCCCTGTTGTACTATCACATTCTTTCCATTTAGTGACACTGTCTTTGGTGGCCACCCTTAGTAGTGAAGGCAACCCTGCCTTTTCCTGTCAACTGACAAAATTCATTAAAATCCCCTCGTAATCCATGCTGACTTGGTTAAATTCCATGTCAAAATATATAGTACCGCCCTGCGGCGCTATGTCTTCATTTAGTGTGAGATTTCAGCCATCTTTAATGGTGAAGATCAGCCTCTGGCCTTACATTTCTCTGCAGACGACAGGAAAAATGTTAGTAGGCTGAAACTTAGCTTGAACAAGAATAAAACAAAGTATTTATTAAAGGAAATTTTAGTTTATATTGGTGAAGAGATTGTTTATTTATGTGTGAATTTTGTTTAAATTAGTAGCATATTAAGTTTAAAAAGAGAAAATTAAGGTAACTTTAAAAAAACTCTTCTTTTTTTATTATTTTGAGGTTAATTTTGTTAAAAAATTTTGGACCGAGTCACAGAAGATGGGCCACATAGATAACCCCAAAATAATCAAAATTTCAAAATTTCGAATCAAGCAAAGGCAAGCAGTATCAAGTTGTGTAGTACGTCTTCAGGAATCGTCCATTGATTGGTAGCATGGGTCTTTCGCCCTGGAAGTCTACTAATTGGTAGGCTCCTCCTGCATAGACCTTTTCAATGATAAATGGTCCCTCCCAAGTTGGTTTAAATTTTCCTCCTATCTTGCAGCATGTAAGAATAAGCCTTTTGATCATGAGTACAAGGTCACCAACTTTGAATGTCCTTGGGCAGACCAATTTGTTATGAGCTTGTACCATCTTTGCCTGGTAAAGTTCCAGATGTTGTTGTGCTTCAAGTCATTTTCCTTCCAGACTCTTTAGTTCCTCGAGCTTGAGCTTTTAACTTTTTTCTGTTGTGAGTTGGTTGGCAACAACGACTCTGAGAGACGGCGTCTGAATTTCTAACGATAGCACTACCTTGGACCCATACATGAGCATGTAGGGTGTACACTGAGTATTAGACCTGAACGTCATTAAATAGGCCCACAAAGATTCTAGCAATTTGTTGTGCCAATCTATTTTGTTTTCATCAAATTTTTTCTTCAAAATCTGTACCAGCATCTTGTTGAAGGCCTCAGCCAATTCGTTCGCTCTGGGATATTAAATTGTAGAGTATCTCCAATTTATCCCGTGTCTTTTGACAGAATTTTTGATCTTTTTGCTTTTAAAAATTGTCCCATTGTCGAAAATTATTCTTTGCAGTACTCCAAAATGGTAGACGACTTGGCTTTTGAAGAACTGAAGGACATGTTGTGTCATAACCTCTAGTAGCGGCACTGCCTCTGCCCATTTAGAGAAATAGTCTGTAGTTGCAAGTATAAACCTGTGTCCTTTGGAATATGGAGGGTCTATCAAACCTTTTATGTCCATGCCCCAACATTCAAATGACCACGAAAGAATGATTGGGTGTGTAGCACATTCAGAGGTTTGTGAGAGACCACCCCATGCACTTAGCATCGGTGACATTTTCTGGCTGCATTCATGCAGTCAAACATCATTTTTGGCCAATAATATCTGAGTCTCTTGATCTTCATTTTCATTTTTGGTCCTGACTGGTGAGTGCCACACAATCCGACATGTAATTCTTTGATGATATTTCGGGCTTCGACTTTCCTTAGGCATCGTAGCCACATTTGGTTGAACGATCTTCTGCAGAGGACATCGCCAACCAAGGTGTATGATATAGCCCTTTTTGTAATGTGATGTGCCATGTGTAGAGTTTCAAGGTCGATTCAAAATAGAACTTGTCTTCCTTGTCTTGTGATTTTGATGGAATCCTCTAGAGGACATGTGAATTCCATTGCGAGTTTTGCTAGAGCATCGGCATGGGCATTATCCCCCCAAGGAATCTGACAGAAAGTCAAGTAGAGAATCTACTTCAATAGCTTCATTACTCATCAGTGATATTCTACTAGTCTTGATTTCAGAATTTTGTATTGTCCATCGACTTGCTGGATGAAGAGTTGAGAGTCACTGTAGATATCCATTGAGATTGCAAACTCCAATCTGGTGATTAAGGCTTCATATTCTGCTTCATTGTTGGTGCACGACTCTGTCAAGTTGTATGAGAACCTTAACATACCCTTATATGGCGTGATAAAGATCAAACTGATCCCTGCTTTGCCCGGTATAACTGTGTCTGATCCTTTGTCATTTATGGCTGATGAAACACCGCCAAAGTACATCTCCCAGTGTTGTGCACTGGAGAATTCCATTTGTAACACTTGCTCATCTGATAGTTTATCATCAAGAGGGGACCCAGCTTGCAGTGGGTACGCAACAAGAAAGTCTGCTAGAATCTGTCCCTTGATAACATGGAGGGGAACAAAAGTTATTTCAAATTGTAATAAGATCATTGATCGTCTTGCTAGACGTCCAGAGAGTGTTATTCAAGTCATCAAATATTGCAATGGGTTAACTTTTAAAATTAGTGTAATCTTATGAGAGAGCATGTACTGTCTAAGCTTTTGGGTGGTGAAAATTAACGTCAGACAATGCTTCTCAATAGGTGGATACCTTACTTTCGTCGGTATCAGACGACAACTCAAGTAGTAGTGAGGATTTTCTTTACTCTCATCATTGACTTGGGCTGAGTGGGCTCCAAGAGAGCCATCTAGGTTCGTGGTATAAAGTATCAAAGGTATCCCTGGGATAGGGGCTGCCAAAATAGGAGGTGTCATTAAATATTATTTAACATCCTCAAAGGCCTGCTGACATTTCTCTCCCCAAATGAATTTGGCGTCCTTAATGCCGAGAAGGGCTGACACCTGCCTGAGAGATTAGAAATAAAGCGTCTCAGATGTGTGAACTTCCCCTGGAAGGAACAAAGTTGTTTTAAGGTTTTAGGAAGAAGCATTTCCAAGATAGCTTTAATCTTTTCCAGGTCGATCTCGATTCCCTGATGACGAACAACGAATCCTAGAAACTTTTCAGAGGTAACACCAAATGCGCACTTTAAGGGATTCATTTTAAGTTCTTATTGTCGTAACCGTTTGAACATGATCCTCAAATCACATAAATGGTTTATTTTTTGTTTTCCTTTGATGATCAAATCATCCACGTAGCATTCTACTTGATTGTGAATGAGGTCATCAAAATTTTTTGTCATTGCACCCTAATATGTTGATCCAGCGTTCTTTAACCCAAATTACATCACTGTGTAGCAAAAAATTTTGATCGGTGTCTTGAAGGCTGTAAGTGCTGCATCTCGGGAGCCATCTTGATTTGTTTGTATCCCGATGATCCATCCATGAAAGAGAAGATTTCATGTGTAGAAGCGATATTTCCTATCATTTGTGGTATTGGCAATAGAAACTCGTCTTTCGGACATGCTTTGTTTAGATCTCTGAAGTCGACACAAATAGGGATTTGTCCATTTTTCTTCTTGATAAGTACAATATTGGCTAACCATGTGGGGTATTGCTCTTCTTTTACAAATTTAGTGTCTATTAAATTCTTTACCTTAGTGATGACTTGTTGCTCTATTTCGAGGAACATTCTTCTTGGAGCTTGTTTTACTAAGGTTATATTTTTATCTACCCTGAGTTTATGAACTGCAACTTCTGTTGACAGTCCTCACATTTCATCATAACTCCATGCCAAGCAATCTTTGAATTCTGTTAACAATTTTATTAACCGCAGAGATTCTTCATCTTTAAGTAGAACTTATAAATGTAGGTCGGGGTTGTTCTTCAGTCACAAGGTTGATTTCTTTCAAGTCATCAACTGTTGATTTGATTTCCTCCTCAAATTCTGGCAGAGAATCTTCTATCAGTTGATCAGTAGAGTCATCATCTATATAAAGGCAATTCTCCTCTGATTCACTAGTAACAACCATATAAAATTCTGAATCATCGACTGGTCTGACTGTACCAAATTCGAGACCCTCTTTTGAGTTGGGAGCCCGACTTTTAACACTCCATAACTTTTCAAAAAGTTGTAACTTATCTTTTGGCATTTATTTTAGCAAATTTCCTTGTTGAATTAACTTTTGTACATAAAGAAAAAAGTAACCAAAAGGTAATTCCATTAATTCATTAGGATCCTCATCCAAATTTACTTGATTTTTAAGATTAGTAGAAGTAGAAGCACGGTAAAATTTGATTAGCTTTGAACCAACGCTACGGACTTCCTTGACCTCTAAACTCTTAACCTTTTGAGGGAGAATCAGAGTAAGGGTCATAGTATTCACATAGCGGTTTATCCGATTATACATCGTCTCATATTCACTTTTGTCCGCATCTACGAAGGATATCTCGTAATGAGGTTTCTTCTATTTTATCATCATTATTTCATCTTCAGAACTATCTTCATCACTGATGTTGATGATTGGCCTAGTCCGTTCAATGATTAAGTTGGTCCTTGCTCGTCCATGTCCCCGGCCTTGTTTTCGAGTGTGCGAACTAAAAGAACCTCCACTAACTTATTGTAAGAGAGTAGTGGAAGCTCGCTGAAGCAAAGTTGAATAGCCCTGCCATTGTACTTCTTCTGCATCTTTAACTTTTTTTTGTTGCAATTTTGCGAGAGAAGACAATTTTCTTTGGTAGCACATAGTTGGCAGCATCTTCATGAATGCCAACTTCATGCACTAAAAACGGTTGTAGATTTTTTTTGATGCAATGTTCTTGTCCTTCTTTGTTGTACTTGATGCACTGGTGTAGAGACAATGGAACCATGTTCTGCTCATAAATCGTCGGTCAACTAAGTAGAGCGTTGAAATAGGTCTCGGCGTCGATTTTATGAAAGTTGGCAGTTGTTGCTAGTTCTCCAACCTTCATAAACAATGTAATTGATCCAGGGGTTCTTTCTCCCTTTTGGTTGAATTCTCTTAGCATCATTTTATCGGCTGTAAGCTCTTGAGCTTTGATGTCCAAATAGGCCAATGTTTGTAGACTCATCAAGTAAAGGGATGCTCCAGGATCTACTAAAACTCTGGACAACACAAATCTGCCGACGTTAACGGAGATGTGGAGTGGTCGGTTGTGGTCGGCGGCACCGAGTAGCAAATCTTCATATGTGAAAGTCACCCCAAGCTATTCTTTCAAAAATTAAACTTCATTCAAGGATGTGCTGGCCAACTGAGCTAAGCAAATCTCTGGGTCAAGCAAGGCTGTAACCAGAGACTCTTTCATCTCCTTTGATAAGATTAGAGCGTCATAGATGCTTAATCGTGCCGACAACTTCCTAAGATGAGTTAGCACATTGTAATCCAATTTATGTGGTCTTCCAATTTTCACTTGGTTGTGTTGTTCTTCCACCGGTGGAGGTGGAGGTAGTTCTTCTCGAGTTACTATTTGTTTTCCTTTATCCACTGGAGCTCTTCTTGGGTGTAACACTTTCTCGCTCCTCAAGTTTATTTCTATAATTTCTTCTTTTTGAGGTACCTTTGTTAAATTTTTCAATGTTTCGTCTTTGTTGGAAAGATCTAAGTTGATGGCAAGCGGTGTACCATGGTGCTTGAGGATTGGCTCCTCACTTCCGATGTGGTCGTAGTTGTTATCGTTGATGTCTTCTTCAGTATTGTTAACGATTTTGTCAGACTTAAGTACGATTTGAAGATCATTTTGGGAATCGAGATTGAAGTTAGATTGGTCATAATCGATTACATCATCACTAGAAATAGTTAAAATGTTGCCAAAATCATTATCATTATATTCATAAGACCCCAGAGGGGCAAAAAAATAATCATACAAGGTCAGGGGTTCAAGGATTTTTTTCCCCAATTCCGAGACAACCAATCTAGCAGAGGCAGCCCCTATCCTACCCTCCGTTCTATCAATCTTTGCGATGACATTCTTCTTTCTCTTTGTCTTTGACAACGACGACTCTTGTGGTGAAATCTTCATCTTGGGCTTAACAAGCTGAAGACTCTGAATGAAAGTTTTTTTGGACGCGTTCTAGATTTGGTTCAATATTTTCTTATATGATTTGCTCCAGATCGCACTCCATCCATCTTTTCCAGTGTATGTGGAATATTGTCTCGATGAATTTTGGATTTGATTTAGGACCTTCTTGAGTTTGTCCCAAGTCGTACTCCATCCCTCTTCTCCGGTGTATGGATCAATCAGAGAAATTGGCTCGGTCGTAATCATATTTATGGAACTTTTTTCAAGTTCTTTTAAATATTCCTTCGAAATCGTTATATTTCCTTCTTTGAGATTTTTCTCGAGCCAATCCTTAAAGATGAAGCATTTTTCTATAGTGTGTCCTAGCAATCAGTGATACAGGCAATAATTTGTTTCATCTTTTTTATCGACCTCTTCTGGCTTCTTTGGCTCTGGTAATCTGAACACAGGCTTCTTCATCAGACTTCTAAACATTTTGGATATGGCTTCATCTTTAAAAGAATATACAATTTTTTATCGTTCTGCCAGAGATATTCTCTTATTCTGAGATGAACCTCCTTGAGGCAGTCGCTGGTTGGACTGACTATTCTGTTTATGAGTATGTTGTGATGAAGACTGATGAGGATTTTTTTATATATCTTCATTGGTTGTTTTCCTTTATTGACAAACGCTACTGTTCCTAATTTCTTTTCAAACACTCTGGTTGCCTTGGACTTCTCGTGTGAATCCATATGTTTGATTTCTTCTTGAAGACTGTTGGCTTTACTGAGTAGCTTCTCAAAGGATTTGATGGTGAGTCCCTTGAGCATGAAAGTTACTAGGCCATGAATGCTTTTGAGTAAAATCTCAATTGCATGATGTTCCTATAGCTGAGGTTCACACTTCATGCTAAGGTTTCTACACCTCAAGATGTAGTCCACCAAAGTCTCATTGAGCTTTTTCTTTTCCATCATGAGCTCTCTTATAGAGACGTGGTATTGTGCTCCTGCAAATCTTTTCACAAATAGTTGTTCCAACTCAATAAAAGTTTTCACTGGCCTGTTGGGTAAATTGGCATACTAATCGAAGGCGATCCCTAACAGGCTGCTGACAAACTGTTGGAAGAGTAAAGCCTCTATATTCTAACTGTTGCCATAATTGGCTCGGAAGTGTGTTATATGTTGTTTGGGATTTCCATTTCCATCAAATATTTTAAAGTTTGGGGCCACGAAATCCTTGGGGAAGGGTGCAGATTCTTCCGGGTAAGGTCTTCCATTAAGAATCAATGCACCGCCCTTATATTGGGTTAAGGTTTCTCGAACTTGCTCGACCATTTTCTTAAATTCTTTTTCTAGCATGGAACGCGATGGAGAATCCTTCTTTTGTTGCTCATCTCTGTTTGTCGAGGCAACTTCTCTTCTTTCATCTGTAATGTGTATTATCTCTGGTTGGTTAATATCTTGAGATGCTAGTTGTGGTGCTTGTGATTGTCCTTGAATGGTGGCCATGGCAGTCATGGTTGTGGCCATCTCTTATATCCTTTTCTCCAGTTGATTGACTTGTTCATCCCTTATGAGGATAGCCCTGCGCAGTTCATCTATGGCATTCTCTTTGATAAGAGGTTGAGCCTCGCATGTAGATGTAGCGGCTCTGGTTTTGATGACATGAACATCTATGAAATCCTTTTTGAGGTAATCATTATAGTCAAAATCTTCATCATAGCTGTCGATGGAAACTCTGTGTTCTCGAGCCAACTCAGAAATCTCAGCTCTGAGCTTTTCAACTTTTTCTTCAATAATTGATTCTTTGATTGTTCTAAGGTATGGAGGACCCTGCTGGACCTCCTCCTCTTGCTCTTCCATTTAACTGGAAATCACTGTGATGATGTCAGATACTTCAGCCCCTAGCTTCATTCCATGATCTTGCCTCCGCGGGCTCACTGGATTGTATTGGTACAGTAACCTTGGCTATCCATCCTTTTTTTAATGATGATGCCTCAAAACGGAGTGTCCTAGCAGAAACATCGGTATGTCGAGGAAGAGTATGCTCCCCA
>NEWO01000371.1:382749-413597 GCA_003013225.1 Phalaenopsis aphrodite | reverse complement strand
GTGCAGAACAACTACAATATCGGGTAATCTCTTTGTCTTTTCCATTGTAATTTTAGGGATGCCTTTGTGGTGCATACTTGGTAAAATTCTTGGACTCAATCTTGACTTAATCGGCCAACGACCTGCGATCCTGATGACGACAGACTCGTTGGTAGTTATGGTGGTATCACCTCTGCTCCCCAAGCGAAACCAAACATGAATACGAGTAGGCAAAGCCTTGGTTAACTTCTGAGACTGTTTGGCAGATTTAACGTCCTTTAAAATTTCTTTCTTCACGCGAGGGGATATTGTATGTCCAACTCGTTTAGGTAGTTAACTGACTGAACATCCTTCTTTGGCGGCTAGCTTCTAAAAGACTAAACTGACTCGGGTGATAAGAGTAGACTTATTTCTCTAAACACTCTATCCATGAAGTGATGGTAATGTAGCAGCGATTTTCTGGATACTCTCGTACCCGTTGGTGTCCATCAAAGGATGGAATCTACTTCCCTGCAGAAGTGGATATGCTTCCTGTAATTCTAACTTCTCTTGGTGAGGCTCTTCATTAGTAGGTACTTCCTTAAGAGTCTGAGCTTTAGTGGCCCTCCGAAATCTCCTGCTATGGTTTCTCCTTTGGTTCGAGTTAGTGGCGTAGTCTTTAAACTCGACCCGATTTTGAACTCTGATGGCAGGACAACTAATCCCTCAGTCGGATCTTCAATGATCAATACTTCTTTCCCCTTAGCAGCAGCGGGGACAACAGGCTTGGTAGGTGTCATGGTAACAACAACAGTCTTAGCCTTCTTATAAAAAGGAAAGTCTTAAAGATAGTTCAGGTTGAATTCAGCAGATGACTCCTGAATTTCTGGAGCGGTGACTTTCATCATGACGAACAGAGCCTTCCCGAGGATAACCTCAAGGTCTTCAAATCCAACTCCAAACTTAATGGTGGGAGCAACATTGCAGGCTTCATGGCTTGTCAACAAGTTACACGAAAAGGTCAGCGTTGGATAGGCCATTGCAACAGCTTTAAAACAGAAAGTTTTGGGGTTAGCTATGTGACCAATAGCTTGTAATCTTTAGTGCAAGCACTGTTGATCTTTAAATAGGGTGAGTCTTAGTTTGTGGGAATTTTAAAATTTTTAGTAAAAAGGTGATTTAAAAGTAGAAAATTTTAATTAATTTTGAAGCACGCGTGGCACAACACAATTTGATTTAATTTGCAAAATAGCAAATCAAACTTGGAAGGGAGATGTGAAGCATTTAGGACCCAGCGGAGGACCTATTTAGCAACACACAATGCCCATGTGGAACCAATCCACCAACATACCTATTGGGGTTCTACCCCATATGAAGATTTAAAGTCCTTAATGGCCTCTTGAACCCCTTTGTTCAAAGGTGATTGAACATGCAGTCCTGAAGTCCAAAGAGTTGATCGTACTTTCCCAAGAATAAAATGTGTAAAGTATGTCAATGGAAGAAGGGTAATTTGGTCCAAGAGGGACATTGACACATTACCGATATATGAAGATAGTACTTTCCTAATTTAAATGGAACGAGAAATTTTTCCCCAGTGGAGTCGCCAGAAGCTGCCGACACTAGTTTTCGTTGGAGGAGTTGCTCGTAAGAAGCTGTCGGTTACCGAAATCAAAATCTCGTTGCCCGCTTTGGAAGGACGTGTTAATTTACATATAAATTTAAGTTTAGAAAATATGAAATCAAACTGACCCCATATTTTTCATAGTTTAAGTGAAAGAGCGTTGTACCTCAAACCCTGTATCTATCTCGAAAGATAAACACAGGACTTGAGGATGAGACTCAATCAAATAAACTGAGAAATATGAGACACCCATTTGGTCTGCGAAACTATTTTATTTGCCGATAATTTCCCCTATTTAATATAAAGAATTAAATAGAGTTTATATTAAGCTGAGTTTGGAAAAGTTTCCTATAAGGGCAATCCCCTATAGTTAATTACATCTTAAATGAACAAAGCCACCTAAGAAAACTTTCGATAAAAATCAAGAAATATTATCTTCAAAGATTTCAAAAGGATAGGACTGTTCAACTAGATCGAACAGAGAGGTGTGAAATGTGATTGGCTCAAATTTGGAGCATTTTATTTTTGGAATCCAAAGGAGGAAGATCTAGGGGATGTCATAGATTCAGAGGAAAACCTCGGTGACTTCCTAGTATATCCTAATGTTTGGCTTCAATTTTGAGGAGAAATATTTAGGTGTTTCTTCCTGCTATTTTTATTAATTTAGGGCTTACATTTGTGTGGAACGATCACACAAATAGCCTAGAAGATGTGAGGATTTAGGTCGTGATGAACGACAACCTCAGAATCCTAACATGAGTTACGACTTATATTGTACAACAGAGCTGTGGAAAGGCCTAAAGTTGAGGTGAGCATTTATGTTTCATAAGCAAACAACCTTGAAGTCCTATGGCTTGGTTATTTAATTCTAAGGAAGGAAAATTTTAGCTGGGGAAGACAGGTTTTGCTGTTGAAGATGGTCATGCTGTCCACCATGCTAGCTCTAAGCTCATTGTCGTGACAAGTTTAAGTTTTTTAGGGTGTCAAGTTATGATGTCAAATCAGACGACCCTATGGTTGAAGTTCTGTAAATGTTATGGGGGATGTTAAAGTTGATTAGAGGGACACCGGTTAAGATCCTACGGTTCCCTCATTTCGGCACCACTATTTTCTATTGGATTCACCTAGTCGAAATGAATTTACTAAACTCAATTTAATGAGTTCCATACTTTCATTTAGACAGTGGGAAACCTCGTTAGCAACCGTAGATTACCTCCACCGAAGGATTCCCGATCATATGATAGAGACGTCTTAATTTAGTTGTAGTTGTTGTTTTGTGTGATGTTTGTGATTAAATTTTTAGTTGTTTAATATTTTGAATGTTTTGGTGAATTTTATCTTGGTTGATTTTAGTTTTGGTTTGGTTTTAGTTTTGTGGCTATCCTGACAGTTTTGGTTTTCATGCAGGATGACATCGTTGTTTAGCGTGCAAGTTTGTGTTTTGTTCATACATGCAGGTAAGTAAGCATAATATGGAAAGTTTAAGAAATGACAATGTTGTAAACTATAAAAGCATACTTGGCGAGTCTTCTCGTTCCACCACCTGAAACTCAAAATGCATGTTAGAACATTTAATGTAAAGCAGAAAAAGTAAGGTTTTAATGACCTACCTAACCCTAGGTCATATCTTGATGGGTCCCTATTAGTTTGATTAAGGATGATTTTTGTTAAGCAAAACATATAAGTTTAGTAGACCTCCGAGGTATCCAACAGATCTGTAGGAAGAAGCAGGTCCATGCTTCCCTCTCATCGCCTGGTGAAAAGTCTCGAGCTCATTTAAACTTATTTTGTTGCTTAATAGTTCATCTTATAAATACCTTTAATGCTCATGAACATTGATGTTTCAATTATCCCTATGAGTAAGGTAATTATCATTTGTGATTTAATTTGAGAATTATGTAGGTGAAGACCCTTAATTGGAAAGTTAGTGTTATTAAGACACTTCGCCAATTTTTTTATTTGGTCTTGTAGTGTTCAAAAGGTGTTAAATTTAGCTATGTTCACTTTTTTAATTCTCATTTAACCAAATTTGATTTAGCTTAGGTCACGGCTAAGCCCTTAAGATTTTGGTGGATGTCTTAGAAAGAGATTAAAATTTTAAGTGATGATGATTCATTTTCAAAACTTTTGAGAATCATTTAACCTCAAATTGGGGTATTAAATTAGTGAGTTATCAACACCCGAAATCATACCCCTAAGCCTAGGATCATTTAATTTACTTGACTTCCAAATTTTAATAATTTAAGGAAATTACAAATTTATCCTTTAATTAACAAAAGTGAGAGTGGTTTCTATCAATTAATCCCCTTTTGGTTTTAATCATCTAAATGAATTAGTTAAAATTAGAGGTTACCCTTTTTCGTCTTTGAATTAAGCCTAAATGTTAATTAAGGCTAAGCTTCCAAAATTACACTTTTGCCCCTAAAGCTCTTTCACTTCATAATTTATCAAATTTAATTCAAATGACTTTGAAATTTTTATCTTACCTTAGGTAAATTAAAACAATTGAGGAGAAAATGTGATTTTTTTCAACATTTAATTTAATTTACATAATTATTTTTATGCAAAAATAACATTTTTCAAAGAAAACTCCATAACTTGACCAAGGCAAAGCCTAATCCCTTGAAATTTTTACTGGAGCTAGACTTGGATCAAAGAACCATTAGAACCAAATTTTATGATTTATTAAGTTTGTTCTAAATTATTAGAATTATTTTAATTTCTGGAGTAATTATTAATTATAAAATATTTCAAGAGTTGAAAATTAAGTTTTATGTTTTTAAAAAATCTCACTAAGGTCAGAGAACCTAGAAAAGCAAATTTTATATTTTTTTTATTTTTCTTTGATTTTTTGAAATTATTTAGGTGAAAATCCATTTTTTAGTCTTTCAAAATTACTTTAAGCTTTAAAATTCAATATCTTCATTTAGAAAGTCAGGAAAAATATTCCAATTGTTCCTAAATGCTTAGAAAACAATTTAGAACATTTCCATGAGTTTTTTTATTTTTGTGATTTTTATCATTTTTTAATTAATTTAGTATTTAAAAATAGGCTAAAAATGAGGTTTTTATTTTAATCACCATTTTATTTTTAAAAAATCCCTCTGATCATAAAGAACTCCAAAAACTCATTTTCATAATTTTTTAAGTTATATTTTGATTATTAAAAGGCATTTTAGTGTCAAAAATGCCATTTAACTTAGAAAATCAATTTGAGTTATCAAATGAGTTCAAAATATTTTGGAATTTTTTTGGGGAGTTCTATGAGTCTTAAACAAAAGTAGAGATAAAAAATCAAGTCATTTTTATGTCTAAATTTTTCAAAATTAATTATCTTTATATTTTAGGGTTTGTGAAGATTAGGTGCCTTTTGAATGGCTTGGCTCATGAAAGATTTTTCAAATAGTTCTCTGGTCATAGTAGACCTACCAAAATTTTCTTGTACTTTCTAAGCAACATATTATGATTAATTTATGCAAATAAAAGATATAAGATTGAAAAATATGGATCTCTGTCTAGAGGTCTCCCATGACTTTGGAAAAATCAGGGAATGTTCCCCTTATCAGAGGCTACAACATGTCAAAATTACAAGCCATGGTGAAATGCCTACATGCATGGAGAGTTAAAAGACTCCTAAATCTAATTGATTTATTAAACATTAAATACACATCAAGTAGACTTCAAATTATTTCCACATCATTCTCCTCTCTTCACTGAGCAAGAGGCTATTTTTATTTTATTTTTGTGATTTTTCTACACCAAGATATGGATTTTTGAAATTAGGGAGCATTTTCTAATTTATTTAATTCCTTATTTATCTACTTAAACACGCGGCACCATGTCAGCCTATGGCAGCTCTGAAGCTCCACGTGGCGTGCTCCTATTTGACATCGCCATCCACCTCAGTAGTGATTAGGCCTGCAGTTCAAGTAAAGGAGCATTGTCTGGCTTGATCTCATCTGTTGATGAGATAAACGTGCGATCAGACGACTCTCCGTCATCATCCCAAATGGACTAGCTCAAGAACCATCCATCTTCAAGGCTTGATATCTCCCTCATTTGTCAACCATATTGCATGATTTTTTTTTCAAATGAGCGCCTATACTATAGGAACATATCTATACGGTTAAGATGCCATGAAATTAAGCCTAAGAAAATGGAGAATCAAAATATGCTTGGCAATAGAGGGAGTTCAATACCTTTGCTCGAAGAATGGAAGCTTTTATCAGAGGTGCTCGGCACCTTCGTTGAGGTCCAAGGAGGCTAGGAATTGCGGCTCTTGCTGTGGTGTAAGGACTAGGTTTGAATTCGACCAAGCTCAAATTTAGGTGTTGGTCTAGAGCTATGTTAGGGTCTCTGTGGAAGGGTAATTTGATGGGGCTTCTCCTTCTTTCACTGTGGTGAACGTGTGGGTAAGTTTAATTTGAGTTTGGTGGACTGTGGAGGTGTATTGAGCTCTATCCTGGTTTTAGGCAGAAGTTTGAGATCAAAATTTAGCTTCTACGGTGGGAAACAGTGGGGGAAAGTGGTTGGCTTAAGCTGAGAGGGTCTCAAAGAGTCTCTATGAGCAACTTGGATGGCTCTCTCTGAGAAAATTTCAACTCTACCTCCATGGCCGTAGAGGGGAGTTTTATAAAAAATTTTTTAGGTTGGCGGTCATGGCTAATGTTTGGGTCCAATGTGATGCATAGGTGGAGGGCAGAGGGGCTCTAAAATTTAAATTGGGTGAGCTGGCCTTTAGGTTTGAATTGGGTGAAGTTTAAGAGGGGGTGGCCCTTGGTTTTGGCTTCTCCAATGAATAGGCTGGCCATCCATGGTAGCAGGAGGTCGCTAGGAGTTCAAGAACCTTAGAGGAATATGTCAAAGCAATTAACTTAAATTGGTGGGAGGATTTGGCAAGGATATCTTTGGTTTGGACAATTAAGGCAATAAATCCCTTAAATTGGGGGACCCTTGGTCCATAGCTCATTTATCTTGGGTTAGGTGGTCTTGGCTCAGTCCTTAGGGTTCTAGGATTGGCTGTGGTGGAAGTAATTTGGTCATGTTGAGTTTAATTTGGTCAAATTTGGTCATGGGTCCATTTAAGTTTACATGGTCAAGGGTTGGGTTTGGGTTAGGCTAGCCATCATTTCAAGCTCAATTGAATGTTGAATTTGATATAGATGATTGTAAGGAACATTTTTAGTGAAGGATTGAAAGGATTTTGAGTTCAATTTGGGGGTCAATTAGGAGGATTTTGGAGAGTTAGTCATTTTGGACATGATGGGCTAGACTTGGGTCTAGATTGGGCTAGCCTTGGGCTAAGTCCAATATGATTATTGAAAATTATCAATAGGAACATCACAAAGAGTTTTCAATAAAAATTGGGTGCCAATTTTGGGGTTAAGGCAATCAATTTGGTGAAATTTGGAGGCATAGCCAATTTGGGGCAAAGTTTGGAGCCTTTAGACTTTAGTCTAAATTAAATTAAATTAAGGCTTCACCAAGGCCAATTTAAGTTCACGTTTCATGTATGGAAATGTTATGAAGAGTTTTCAACATAAATTATAGAAAATTGAGTGGGCTATGAGTTTAATTGGGTGAGATTTGGTCATGTAGCCAAAATTGGGGCTTTTGATTTGTATGAAAATTGTGCTCAAGGCATGGGTCAATTGAGCTTAAATTATGTTTATATTGGTCATATGAAAGATGAATTTGAGTTTAGGATTGAAATTGGGAGAAATGTGGACCAATTTGGACATTTGAGGCAAATTTGTGGAAATTGGGCCTTTAAACGCAATTTTAGGGTTTTGGTCAAAATGGTCAAAATGGCCAAAATGGGCCATGTGGTAGTTGAGAAAAGTGAAATTGGGAATATTTGGAATTTTTTTTGGAATTTTTAGGATTCTTTGGATTTTTGGGATGAGGAGGGGTATTTTGGTAATTTGGCATTTTTTGTGATTTTGGGTAATTTGGGTGTTTTCAGAAGATTTGAAATGACTTTTGAACAAAGTTGGGTATTTTGGATAAATTTGGGAATTTTGGCCAAATTTAAGGTTTCAATGTTACTTAGGTAATTTGAGGGAATTTAGGGGCAAAAGGCTAAGTTGGGCATTTTGGTTTAGTTGTGGTGCCAACCACCATTAATAAGCCATGGACCAATGGAAACCCCATTTTGGCTCTATGTACTTGTCTTAGCTAAACCCTAGCATAGGGCCAGTGGGTTTAGGGAACCATCTACAAGAGTATCCCAAAAGTATTAAGGGATCAAAAATCAAGAAAATTTTGGTTTGTGCTTGTGAGTGGTTGTGAGTGAGGTGATTGCTAGTGAGTGCCTTAGCTCTAGACTAACACCCAGGGTCAACCCTAAGGTCCAACAGTCCTATGGGAACTCTCCTTGAGCTCCCTCATAATGACCCCACCTACTAAGTGCTAGAGGTTAGGACCAATATGTAGAACTTCAAGTTGAGTAAAAAAGAGTTTAGAATTTCTAATGGTGAGAGTTCTTTTCTAGTTTTCTAGAAATAGTCAACAGGAAGTCCTATGGCTAGACCTTTGGCTACTAAAAAGGAATAGTAGACCTCAACCAAAAACGAGGTCAACACATAAAAAATAAAATCACACAAACAATAATTTATATAAAACAACACTACATTATTCCTATAATAAATCTTAAAGTTTAAATAAGATCTTATAAAAGTAGAAATTTTGCTTTCTGAAAATTTCTTTTAAAAATTATTGTAAATATCCTTGGCAACGATGCCAAAAACTTGATCTCGATGTTCTATATAGATGTTTATTGTAATGTATGCAATATTATGCTTAATTTCCTTACTAATAATTCTTACTTTGCAACTAAGCCAAAAACTTGATCCCAAACAAAAGCTAGGTAAATTTTTTGCCATGAAGTAAATAAGAATAAAGTTATAATATTTAAATATGGGATATATGTATCGTTATCAAGTAATATAGGACTTTTTTATTAAGCCCCGAATATCGAACCTACAGAGATATATATAACAATATGCAAATTACAAAAAAATAAAAATTAGATAACAAAATTTTACATAGCAAAATACTCTTACTTAAACTCAAGATGTTAAAATAGGAATGGAAGTTCGCTATTTTTTTGTAAAATTTTTTATAATTGAAAAATAAAGTAAGCAACAAATTATCTTAACTAAATACTTGCAGATGAAGGCAATACAAATAAAATGTTTTTTTTCCTTATCATTATTTAGTAACAAGTATAGAAAGTATGTTGTGGAAATATTCTAATTGTTTCATATCAAATAGGAGTAATAATATTCTTTACCCTTACTAGAGATGTTGTAAAGAACATTAGCTAATTTATAGTTTGAATAGTCTTGAGATCGATTAGGTAGGGAAGATACTAGCTCTCACTCTAGAGTTCCCTCTTCTCCCTCCACCTGGGGGCTAACATGTTGTATCAAAACCTAAAATTTTAAATAAAATTGGGGGCTTTAGCCTGTCACTCTAAAGTGCTCTAATTCTACACCCTTCAAAGTTTATTTTCCTATTTATTTGTACTCAACCCCAAGAATTATATTCTCATCCATGAAATCAATTATGATTCTTACCATTTGTTGATTGAGACAATATCATCTCGGATCATATATGTTCTCACAGCAGGTATTAACATCTTAAATGGTCAGATCAAGAAGTAAATGAAGTACAAGGTTTAAAATCACCACAACTTCTTCCAACATTAAAGTCTAATACTTCTAACAACTTCCTTTCAATACTTAATCCCTTATCATTTAAAGTAAAAAGATAATAAGAACTAATCATAACCACACTTGAGTTTAAACGTAGTAATCTTCCACACAAACAAGAAATCTAAATTAAAACCAAAAGTAGTCACAAAGATAAACACTTTATTCAAATCCTCTCCACCAAATATCTTGAAGTTCCTTTGAATTCTCTTCCTTCACTCACAATAAAAACTAAAACTCAAAATAAAATAAAAGGTGGGCGGCGGCAGTGATGGGCGGCGGTGGCGATTACTTGGATGGATGATGGGTGTTGGTTGGAATTAACTGGACTCTCCCTTTGATGATCCAAGTATTCTTTAGTAAAAATCTAAGAGGTGCCTTGGTGTCTCTTCAAAATTTGTCTCCATTCAATGAATCTTCTAGAAGTTGTCTCCTTTCAAAAACCAATTGAATGAATTTTTATGTCCATGAACTATTTGTCATGTTTTTACCAAGGGTTGCTTCAAACACCTCCTCAAAAAGTCATCTGAATTTAATGAATCGTCAAAGAACTACTTCTGACGATTAAGCACGGGTACCTAGCGCTTCAACACGGTTCTCTCTGAATAACTAGTGTGTAAGCGCCAGTACAGGGTGCTTAGGCGCCTCAGTTCATTTTCGCACCTTCTTCATTTTTGCTCCAAATTTGATCTTTTTTCACTCCTTTTACTATTTTTCATCCATTTGATTGTACCTGAAATAAAAGCATATAAATATATTTCATTAAAGCGCAATATCTCATAAAATATGTATAAAAATATGTACAAAAAGACTATACACTTTGGGTGTATCAATCATCAATCAATCGCAGGAAAATACAAAACTTTGAAGCAACGACTTGAATAATATTTTTTGTTGCACTTTGAAACTGCTTCAATAAATTCCAAATGTAACGTCTTTCCTAGTTCTAAGATGAAACAACTCTTTAGTAGATGCTTAGCTAAACTCGTAAAAGAGCTTGCTTGTCCAGATGAGGATGATGTTCCAATTTCTATAAGAGGGTGACAAGTTCTCTCCCAAGTCGACAGAGATAGTCTCAACAAATGTATTGAAGAGACAATATTGACAATAATCGACAAAGAAGAGGATGATTGGCAAAAACAAATAATTCAACATTTTCAAACTGGAAGATTACTCGAAAACAATTCCATTGCGTCCCAAATTAAACAAAGAGCAATGACTTACGCATTAGTGAACTTTGTTCTTTACTGACAATCTTTCAATCCAATGTGGTTAAGATGTTTAAAAAAGTTTGAGGCTCGATAAATTATTAAAAATTTCATTCAGGTTTGTGTGTTGTACACTATTGTGGACCAAAAATGAAAATGAAAATAAAAAGAATGGGATATTATTGACCGATGATGATGACTGACTGTCTCAAAACTGCAAAGAAGTGTCATCAATGTCAGGTACATGGAGTGGTCTTACATCAACTGCCAAATGTATTACAGTTGATAATTGCATCCTGGTAGTTTGAATTTTTGGGCACATATGTAGTGGACCCTATAGACCCTCCATCATCTCAAGGACATCGATTCATTTTACTTGCTACATATTACCTCTTCAAATGGGCAGAAGTAGTATTGCTCAGAGAAGTCAAAGCAAAACAGGCCCTCCACTTCTTCAAAACACACATTATCTAAAGATTTGAAGTTCCTCAAAAGGTTATATCGGACAACGGACTAACCTTCAAAAATAGAAAAAAGAATAACTTCATTTAAAGACATGGAATCAATTGGAGATATTTGACAATTTACCACCCCAAAGCCAATGGTTTGGCTGAAGCTTTCAACAAAACACTAATGCAAATTTGGAAAAATATGTTGATTAATAGTCCGAGACAATGGCTTGAACGATTAATAGAAGCCCTATGGGCCTATCGTACTGCATATTGAACATTGACAAGGTCAACACCATTTGCTTTAGTATATGGTTTTGAGGTCGTACTTCCACTTGAAGTGCAGCTTCCTTCTCTCAGAGTTGCAGTAGCAAACAAGATAACTGAAGAAGAAAATGAAAAATTATGAGTTGAAGAACTTGAAAGCTTAGAAGGCAAGCGTCTACAAGTACAACAAAATTTAGAATTACATCAAGTGAAAATGATTCAGGCCCACAACAAATTGGTTCGCCCTAAGACATTTCAAATCAAGGATTTGGTCTTAGTTCTCTGAAGACCTATCCTAGCTCATCAAAAAATAAGTGAAAAATTTGAACCAATGTGGGAGGGCACGTATGTAGTTGAAAAGATATATTCAGGAGGATCCTATCAGTTGGTCGATTGTCAAGGAGAAAGAATTTTATCCCCAATCAACGGGCGGTACTTGTAAAATATTATACAACATAAAAATAATGACTCTTCTGTAAACTCAGAAAATCATAATAAAATGAATTTGAGTTTCATTCAATATTGTCTCTTCGAGGTTTCCTTCTTGCTCATTAAACTGGTGTTTGTGAGCATGGTTTCTTATAATAACTTAAACAAACCTTCAAAGAAAATTTCTCAATTTCACATTAATAAATTAAACTAAAATTAGGTTTAACATGTTTACATTAACTTGTCACTTGCACAGAAAATGTTGAACAACAACTTTTGTTCACATTTTGAAGTGGTGTGTGTTTGGCTCTGGACCGACGATGCATAGACATAGGATCAAGAATCCATTTTGATTTTGATCTGACACAAGTTAAGTTATTGTATAATGGACCATTGTTATTCATTTTCAATAAATAAGAAGCAAAGGGGAACATACCTGTGCTAGAATTCATAACCAGACAACAAAATATCACTAAAGAAAAAGTGAAACTGACAAGTCTAAAAATGAAAACTTGACAATGGAAAATTGTGATCATTAGTACTTGCTGCAACACAAGGGATTGTGGAAGCATCCATTGCTTGAGTCAATAAGATAACATCAGGATTGACTTGGAATCAAAGATGAAACTATAATAAACGACTCAAATGGCTTGAAGAAAAAGCACAACAAGGCATAGAGCCCATTGATGCGGGATGGCGATTTAGTGCGAGAATTTAGCAAATATTTTTCAATATTACAAAATTACACAAGTTAGATATATAATAAATATGAAATATAATTCCAACAAAAATACTTTTTTTGAAAATATTTTTATCTCTTAAAACTCTTTTTAAACTACCAAATCCCCTTTAAAATCAACGCAAGTATATGTATCACTCAAGTAATAAAAGGGTCTAATGGAGTCCTAGATATTAATCCCACAGGGAAGTTAGAAAATCTTAAAAGTAAAATTTGAAAATTATTTTATAATAAAAAAATATATAAAAAAAATTAAAAGTAAAGTGTGAAGTTTGAAAATTAACTACTCAAGTGAATGTTAATTAAAATGCAGATGTAAGACTACAAAAATTAAACTAAACCAAATACTAAACTTTTAAAAGTAAAATTACAAAAAAATTAAACAAAATTTTTGGGGTGATGGAAAGTTTAAATTTAAGAAAGCATTCTTCCCCTTTACAATGAGTATATGGATTGTAAGATAATTGAAATCATTTGAAAATATAAATAAAAACTGTTTTGTGTCAAATAGGAGCAATTATATTCTTTACTCTCTTCTGAGTGTTATAAAGAATATTGACAAATCTATAGTTTCGTTTCTAATTTCGTGGTTAAGCAGGGAGGATACCGGCTGCCACTCCAAAGCTCCCACTACTCCCTTCCCTAAGGACTAACAATCTCTCATTATTTACAATCAACTGGACCAAATTGGGGATTTTAATCCGTCACCTTAAAATCTCTAATTATGCATCTAATAAAGTATATTTCCTTATTTATTTACACCCAATCCCATGGATGACATACTCTCCCATGAAATAAAATGTCATTCTCCTTATGTTGTAAAATTCATATCTCATTTAAGAACATGTCTGTCAACAAGTTTTAACATTTCAATTAGCCAGATAAAAAAGTAAATGAAGATTAGAGTTCAAATCATCACAAATTATTATCATTTAAAATCGTAGAAAACTAAATTTATACTTCACAAAAAAATATCTCAAAGTAGGGAGAAGAATAAAGAAGACTACTTAGAATTCATGAGAACGATAAGAAAAAACACTGATTTCATATATAAAAACAAGTTTACAAAATAAAAGAAATAAAATTACACATTATCTCACAATCCTTCCCAATAAAATCACTAGAAGTTCTCTCCAAGCCTTTCTCTCTTTACAATTACTCCCAATTCTCTCTTAAAAGTGTAATGAAGAAGAAATCTCTCACCTTCCCTCTCCTCTTACAACCCTAGAAGAAAATCTCCTCTTCTCTCTCTCTCTCTAACTCACACCAACTTTCTCTTTCCTTTACATCACACCCTCAAATGAGAAGTCTTATTCTTTTATTTTGGGTTGCCTCCTTTGGAAAAGAATTCAAAATTCACTCCAAAAGTTAACTCATTTGAATTCAAAAGAAGTGTCATTTAATCCAAGAGACATATCCCTTCATAAAAGAGACTTCCAAAGTGTCTAAATGCATTGAATTACTCCATGAGGTGTGTAGAAAAGTGTTCTTTTGAATTTGTGCAAAAATTTGTCTCCAACTAGCTTAATTTGAAAAAGTCATCCTTGGTGTATCATGAGCCAGAATCCCAAAATTTGTTGTTTTGGCTCCAAATTTTGTCTTTTTTGTCATTTCTGCTCCAAATGCCTAAAAATGATATACCTACAACAAAAACACAAAAATACCCTTATTTAAAGTGCAATATCACCAAAAATAAGCATAAAATTGGTACTTAAAATAGTATATTATTTTGGTGTATCAAAATCCCTCAAACTAAAATGTTACTTGTCCTCAAGTGACACTTGTATTACATAAAAGCATATGACTTAGGATAGAGATTAACTTATAAATTCTATACTTTAGTTTAATAAATAGAATAGCAAAATTTAAGAAAAACCCTTTAGTAACTTAGATTCAAACTCTATGTCTAGGAATACTTAGTAATCAAATTTAAGTTTTCTGAATCTCTATTCATTTCAAGAAGAATTGCAATTTGTCATAATAAGGATATTTAGAACATTCATATGAAAAAGAAATTCATGAAAACTTTAATAGGAATGATACTCATAATCCAATACAAGTTTAGAAAAATGTAATGAAGCTCCTTCGTTAAGTTGATTCAAGTGAAGCCAATTTTTTATTAGGCATCTCCTCAATCTTCTCCTCATTTATTTTCTTTTCTTTTTCTTTTCTTATTTCCTTTTTTTCTTTTTTTCTTTTTCTTTTTCTTTTTCAACTGAGGATTACTATATCTAGATAGCCTTTAATAATTTTGAACTTCACTATCCTCTTCTTAAAGTCAAAACTCTATACCTTTCTTCACTGTATAAACTCATATTAGTTTATGATTTTTCATAAAATCTCATTCTTTTCTTCTTACGTGAAAATCTAAAATTCTTAACAATTCAAAAATGCAATTTCCTTTACTTTAAATAGAAAAACATAGTATTATCTTATCATACCAAATATCCTTAACTTTAGAATTAAACTTCAATATTAAAAACTTTTTACCAAAATTTACCATAATATTTATAAACTGAAGTATAGTCATTTAAAATTAAATCTTAATATCCCATGCCATGTTAAATTATATTTAAAAATATAGTTACTTAAGGATAAATAAAATTTAGTTTACTCCTTTTCAAAATAAATTTTTCCTTCCCCCAAACTTAAGTTTTTAAGTGTTTTTTTAAGAAAATATTTTTAGTATAAAATTGAGTAGGTGAAAGAAAACAATAAACGCATGAAAATAAAAACTAACATGTATAGGATTTCTGATTATGAAATTGAGCTTTGGTATACTACAGATACTAACTGTAAAACTACATACAAGCTTTAAAGCATTAAATAAAACATAATATATTCTAGAGAACTTGCTAAGAATTAAAAACATAAATACAAAAATTAAAAAACTAAACTGAAAATACTAAAAATGCAGAAAAAGTGAAAGTCTACAATTACTATTACAGATTCAGTTCACAACACAACATAAAAGTTCTTTTACTACAACAAGTTTCAAATGAAAGTACATCACAATACAAACACAAACAAAAATAAAAAATCAAAACAAACTAAACTAGACTCATAAAACATAAATCATCATCTCCTTCTTCTTCATCATCAGATTCTTCTTCTTCTTCTTCTTCTTCTTCAAGAATTGGAGCATAGGGAGTGAAACTGGGGCAAGTAGGAAAGTCTACATTAGGTTCACCCCTAAGATGTCTTACTATAGCATCCTCAAAATCAATGTCATGTTGAACTCTCCTCTACTGATATTCATCATTATATGCATTTCTTGCTCCTATCTCTCACAACTGAGTTTGAATATTGACTATGTCCATTTGTTGAATCATTAGTTGATCCATAATACCTTCAAGCGATTTAGATCAAAAAGTAGAAGCCCCTGCAACAGATGTAGAAGGCCTATCCCTTCTTCCACTTCTAGATTCAACTAATGATTCTACTCTTTGAATCATATGCCTCCCAATCAGATTCTGTGGTTGTAATTTCTATTTATTTCGATGGGATTCTACTCCTGATTGTTCACATAGAGTGAAAATCAAGGCAGGGTATCCCAAACCTTCAGTTGTGGAACTACCAGTTATACTTCGAGCATGCTGAACTATAAGTGCACCAACATCTATTGCCTTCATGTTCTGAATGCAATAGTTTAGTACATCTCCATCTTTAGTAGCATCAGCCAAATGATTTATTGGCAACAGTCTGACAAAAATGAAGTGGTGACATACTTTTGACTGAATAGTCAACATGGAAGCAGGGAAGTTAACTCTCTTGTTATTCTTAATCTTCTATTCCCCTGTTCCATCAGTCAAGAATGTAATCACTTCCTCTAGTGATGAATTAGTTATCACAAATGAAGCATATTCATCATGAAACATGTTTTTAAGCACATAAAAAACATTGATCCTTTCAGCAGAAAATTCAACCAACTTACTTGTCACTAAGATGTGATCTTCAACAGTTAATCTTAGGTTTTACATAAAACTCCCAAACCATCGGGACAATTGCTACAACAGTGAAGTAGCAAAATTTTTCCCAGTTCTTAGCAAGAATCAGTCTCTCGACCTCGCCACCTGGGTTTGCAAGTGTCCGTTCTTGGATCATTCTTTTTGTATCCATTTGTGTATTGTAACTATGTTGGGCTTTAAACTAACAAATCATCGTGCATTGAATTCTTTGGATGGCCTTCCTCGCTTAACTCGAGGAGCCATTTGAAAATTTTATGAAAATCCAAATAAATCACTAAATCAAAAAATCTAACTCCTCAAGCTAGATTATTGGGTAAGAAACTTTTCACCTTGAGTTTTCTTCAAGCTTTTTCATAAAAAATCCCAAATTTTGGATCTCCCAAAGCCATGGTGAAAATAAAAAATTTCTAAGTTAAAGTGAAGCTCTTACCAAGAGAAGATGAAATAAATGGTTTTTAGCCTCTGAATCCTTCTTTACTGCCCACAATGTGATGCCCTAAACCAAGGTTTTGAGGTAGAAGACATTTTGAGCAGCAAAAATGGAGTTTTTCCATGTGATTTTGCAATTTTCTAAGCAATATGGTGTGTTCAGACCTTTAGCGCATCATGTGCCAATTTGGCACATCAAGCACCAAAGCTCTGTAAATTGGCACATCATGTTTCAATCTGGCACAGCATGCGTAAGGCTCTGTAAATCGGCGCATCATGCGCTAGAGTTAAAATTCACCAGATTTCAGTTGTTGTGGAAATCTACTCCGTACCGCCTTAATTCAACCTCTATTTGACTCAAATAAAACTTTCTAAGCATATATAAACATCACACTAACACAAAACTTTCAAAAACAACACAAAACTCACATTTATATATAAAATCTATGTTATTACAAACTAACATTTTTCAAGCCAATAAACATCAAATTCAGTGTTCTAAAGCAAACCAACATCCTAACACTGAAATCTAAACATAAAAATTCAAAACATAAATATAGATAGTGTTCATTAGAAAGGAAATAAAATCCAACTCAACAAACTAAAATAAACAGTACTAAACAAAATGTTTTGTGCATAAATTAAGATCAAACATCTTCTTCACTATCATCCTCCCGGATATCTCCTATAGATTTATAGTGCACATATAGGTTATAGAAAGGTCGAAATGGAAATTTATCGGTTGAATTTTTCTCCTCAATCCAAGTATGTTTCATGAACATACATACCAATCCATCTTCAATACGCCCGGTATGTTCAAAATGTTCCTTTAGTCTCCAATCCAGATGATCCAGCATTTCAGTAATATTTCCAATCATATGCATGAGATTCTACACATCTTTCTCTATCTTCTTGATCCTCTTTGAAAGTGCACTCGAGTTGTAGTAGGGCTGAACTGGTGATGAATTCTAAGATCTTTGATGCATCAGTAGATTCATATCATTTTCATCTCCCATTCTAATATAGTTGCAATAGACTTCTGGATCCATCGGCTTCCAAGGAAGTATCACTTTTTCCCAACTTTCATAAGGTACATGCGACTGATTGCATAGTAAGAAAATAGTGAATGGATGTCCCAGTCTAGTTGCAAATGCATTCATAGTCAAACCCAAAACTGATTTCACAATAATAGCTTCAACATCAATAGATTTTCCAGTTTGAATACAGTAGTTCAGAATGACCTTCTCCTTAGTTACCTTACTAATTTTCATGGTAGGCAGTAATTTCAATGCAATAAAGAAGTGTCGGGCTTTTGAAACTGGATTTAAAAATGACAAAGAAAAACTTACATTTCCATGATCTCTAGTCTGCTAATTTGCATCTTCATCCGTAAGGTAGCAGTAGAGTTCATTCAAGTTTGAATAATGGAAATATACACATTTTCAATCATAAACATCTCGTTTATTCTTGAAGGAGTGAACTGAACAAATCTGCCTCATACATAAATCATTCCTTGGTTGATCCCATGAAGATTTGCATAAAATTCTTTTACTAAAAGAATAACAACAGCAGCAGGAGCCTAGAAAAGCACTTCCCAACGCCTCTACGCAATTGTCTCTTCCACTCGAGTATTCGATGTGTTGAATACTTGATTCACAAATCCCCTTTCTGTGATAAGCCTCTTCTTCACTAGAGCTCGATCGTGTAATTTAAGTGCATCAAAACTGATGAACTTTCTCGATTGAAAATTCCAAATCTAGTAGAGTATTTAAAGTGGGAAGCCATAGGATTTGAAAAGTGGTGACTCTTCTCTAGTTTTCCCCCATAAAATATGGCTTGGATTTGGTTTTTAGGAGTTATATGGAAAAGAAACCGCCAAAAACTGCCATTTGAAACAATCTAAAACATTTTCAAATATGTGGCGCATCATGCACTAATCTGGTGCATCATGTGCCAGCTCTCTAGAAAGTGGCACAACTTGCATCAATCTAACGCATCATGCACATGTTCTAAAATTTTTGTCATTTTGATTTCGTTCTAATAACTTCTCTATTTTTCCATAAAGTTAAGCAAAAAAAGATGTTTCTAAATATTTTATCAAATACACAAACTACATAAAGACCGAAACATAAATATACGTAAAATATTTCAAACAAAATAAACTCAAAAACTAACTACACAATGATACATATGGGTTGCCTCCCATAAAGCACTTGGTTTAATATGAGATTAGTATTTTCACAATGTTCCAGAACTTTTTCTAAATGATTTAGACATATTTCAAATGAAGTTCTAAATGTAGAAAAATTGTCCATAAAGACTTCAACCCCTTTTTCAATCAAATCACTGAAAATTGACATCATACATGTTTGAAATGTTACAGGTGCATTACATAATCCAAAAGGCATTTGGTGAAAAGTAAAAGTTCTATAAGGACTAGTAAACATTTTTTTTATCTTGATCCTCTGGAGCAATAGGTATTTGGTGATATTCAATATATCCATCTAAAAAACAAAAATCAGTCTGGCCTGACATTTTTCTCTGTCAATGACAGGAAAAACATAAGTGAGCTAAAATTTAGCAAGAACAAGAACAAAACAAACTGTTTGTTAAAGAAAATTTTTTTAGTTTATATTGGTGAGTAAATTATTTATTTATGTATGTATTTTGTTTAATTTAGTAGGATATCAAATTTAAAGGTAGAAAAGAGAAAATTAAAGTATGTAATATAAAAAATTTTCATTATATTAAGGTTAATTTTTTTATAAAATCTTGGACCCGATCAAAAATATTTGGCCAAATAGATAACCCCAAAAAAATCAACATTTCAAAATTTCAAATTAAACTATGTCAAGCAATGTCAGGTTGTGTAGTATGTCCTTAGGTATCGTCCGTTGATTGGTAACTTGGGTCTTTCGCCTCGAAAATCCACTAACTGGTAGGCTCCTCCTGCGTAGACCTTTTCTATGACAAATGGCCACTTCCAAGTTGGCTCAAATTTTCCACCTATCTTGTGGCGTGTAAGAATAGGCCTTTTGAGCACAACTACGAGATCACCAACTTTGAATGTCCTTAGACGGACCAAATTTTCATGAGCTTGTACCATCTTCACCTGGTAATACTCCAAGTGTTGTTACACTTCAAGTCATTTTCCTTCAAGACTCTCTAGTTCCTCAAGCCTGAGCTTTGCACATTCTTCTGCTGTAATTTGGTTGGCGACAGCGAATCTGAGAGACAGCGTCTGAACTTCTAATGGTAGTATTTCCCTGGACACATACACAAGCAAGTAGGGTGTACACTCAGTGGGAGTCATGAACGTTGTCCAGTAGGCCCACAAGGCTTCTAGCAAATTGTTATGCCAATCTCTTTTGTTTTCGTCCAGTGTCTTCTTCAAAATTTGTACCAGTGTCTTGTTGAAGACTACGGTCAATCCATTTGCTCTAGGATAATAAATTGTTGAATATCTCTAGTCTATCCCATGTCGTTTGATGAACTTCTTGATTTTGGTGCTTTTAAAAGCTTTCTCATTGTCAGAAATTATTCTTCACGGTACTTTAAAAAGGTAGACGATTTGGGTTTTGAAGAATTAAAGGATGTACTGTACCGTAACCTCTCGTAATGACACTGCCTTTGCCCATTTGGAGAAGTAATCTATAGTGACAAGTATAAATCTTTTTCTTTTAGAGGATGGAGGGTCTATCGGAACTATTATGTTCGTGCCCCAACACTCAAATGGCCATGGGGCGACAATTGGATGTAGAACATTCGGAGGCTGGTGCAATACCACCTCATGCACTTGACACTGGTGACATCTTCTAGTTGTATCCAGCATGTACTTCTTTAACAATATTTTGTGCTTCGGCTCTGCTCAAACATCATAGCCACATCTGACTAAATTATCTCCTATAGATGACATCACCTGCTAGAGCATATGGCATAGCCCTTTTTGTAATGTGGTGTGCCTCAGACTTTTCCTCTGGCAGCTTTCCAATTTGTAAATATTCAACTAATGGCCTACGCCAATCTTTGTTGATATTAGAAACCACAATTATCATTTCTTCTTCTTTTTTGAGCTTATGTAGATTTTTAAAGTCAATTCGATACAAAACATGTCTTCCTTGTATTTTGATATCAATAGAATCCTCCGGGGGATGTGTTAATTCTTTTGTAAGTTTTTCTAGAGCGTCAGCATGGGCTTTATCTCCTCTAGGAATCCGATAGAAAGTTACATCGAAAATCTGTTCCAGCAGCTTCATTGTGCATCGGTGATATTCTTCTAGTCTTTACTTTAAAATCTTGTATTGTCTGGCGACTTGCTGGTTGACGAGCAAAGAGTTACCATAGATGGCAATATCTATTATATCTATTGAGATTGCTAACTCTAGTCAGGTAATTAGAGCTTCATATTTTGCTATGTTATTGGTGCACGGCTCTGTCAGGTGGTATGAGAACCTCAGCATACCCTTATCTAGCATGATAAAGACCAAACCAATTCCTGCTTTTCCTGGTATAGTTGTGCCTGATCCTTTGTCTTTTCTTGTAGATGAAGCTCGATCTAAGTACATTTCCTAGTGTTGCGCACTGGAGAATTCTATTTGTAATACTTGTTCATCTGGTAACTCATCATTAAGAGGGAACCTAGCTGAAAGTGGTTGTGCAACAAGAAAGTCCGCTAAAGTTTGTCCCTTAATAGCATGGAGGGGAACAAAAGTTATATCAAATTGTAATAAAATCATTGATCATCCTGCTAGACGTCCATAGAGTGTTGGTTGGGTCATCAAATATTGCAATGGATTAACTTTTGAGATTAGGGCTTGCTTTTGAGAAAGCATGTAATGTATGAGCTTTTGGGCGGCAAAAATCAAATCTAGACAATGCTTCTCGATAGACAGATACCTTATCTCCATTGGTATTGGGCGGTGACTCAAGTATTATAATGCATTTTCTTTACCCTCGTCATTGACTTGGGCTAGGAGGGCTCCGGCAAAGTCGTCTAAGGCCGCAGTATAAAGTATCAAAGATTTCCCTTAGATAGGGGCTGTCAAAATAGAAGGTATCATTAAATATTATTTAATGTCCTCAAAGGCCAACTGTCATTTCTCATCCCAAATGAATTTGGTGTCCTTTGTAATTAATGTCGAGAAGGGCTGACACCTACCTGAGAGATTAGAAATAAAGCGTCTCAGATATGTCAACTTTCATTGGAAAGAATGTTGTTGTTTCAAAGTTTTGAGAGGAGACATTTTTAAGATAGCTTTGATCTTATCCGGGTCGATCTTGATTCCCTGATAACTGACAATGAATTCTAGAAATTTTCCAGAGGTAACTCCAAAGGCACACTTTAAGGGATTCATCTTATGGTCATATCGTCGTAACCGTTCAAACACAATCCTAAAATCGTACAAATGGTCTAGTTTTCATTTGTTTTGATGACCAAATCACGCAGCATTCCACTTGGTTTTGAATGAGATCATCAAAAAGCTTCATCATAGCTCATTGGTATGTCACTCTGGCATTCTGTAAGCCAAACGACATCACTGTGTAGCAGAAGATTACAATCGATGTTCTGAAGGCTATAAGTGTTGCATTATCGGAGCCATCTTGATTTGGTTGTATCTCAATGATCCGTTCAAGAAGGTGAAAACTTCATGTGTTGAAGCAATATCCACCATCATTTTTAGTATCAGTAACAACAATTCATCTTTTAGAAATTCTTTGTTCAAATCTCAGAAGTTGACACATACACGGATTTGTCCTTTTTTCTTCTTAACTAGCACAATATTGGCTAACCATGTGGGGTATTGCTCTTTCCTCACAAAGTTAGCGTCTAATAACTTCTTTACCTTGGTTATGACCTGTTGTTCTATTTTGAGGCACATTCTTCTTGGAGCTTGTTTTACTAGGGGCATGCCTTTGTCCACCCCGAGTTTATGAACTACAACCTCTGCTGATAGTCCTGACATTTCATCATAACTCCAAGCAAAGCAATCTTTATACTTTGTTAATAGTTTGATCAGTTCTAAAGATTCTTCATTGTTAAGTAGAGAACTTATCAATGCAGATCAGGGCTACTCCTGAGTCTCGAGGTTAATTTCCTTCAATTCATCAAGAGTTGATGTGATTTTTCCCACAAATTCCAATGGTGCATCTTCTATTAGCTGATCAGTAGATTCATCCTCCACATCGAGGCAATCCTCTTCCATTTCGCTAGTAACAACCATGCAAAATTCTGAATCATCGACTGGTCTGACTGCACCAAATTTGAGACCCTCTTTTGAGTTGGGAGTTCGACTTTTAACATTTCATAATTTTTCAAAAAGTTGTAATTTATCTTTTGGCATTTGTTTTGACAAATACCCCTACTGAATTAACTTTTGTACATAAGTCAAAAAGTAACCAAAAGGCCATTCCATTAATTCAGTAGTATCATCATCCAAATTTATATGGTTTTCAAGATTAGTAGAGGTAGAAGCATGATAAAAGTTAATTAGCTTGGAACCAACGCTATTGACTTCCTTGACCTCTAAACTCTCAACCTTTTGAGGAAGAATCGGAGTAAGGGTCATGGTTTTCACATAGGGATTTATCCGATCATACATCATCTTATATTCGCTTTTCTCTGTATCTTCTAAGGATATCTCACACTAAGATTTCTTCTATTTTGTCATCATTATTTCATCTTCGAAACTGTCTTCATCACCAATGCTAATGGTCAGCCTAGTTTGTTCAACAATTAAGTTGGTTCTTCTAGCCCACATCCCCGGCCTCGACCTCGGGCGCGCAAATTAAAAGAACCCCCACCAATTTGTTGCAAAAGAGTGGTGGAAGATCGCTGAAGTGAAGTTGAATGGCCTCCTCTTTGTAATTCTTCTAAATCTTCACTTTTATTTGTCATAATTTCACGAGAGAAGATAACTTTCTTTGGAGATGATAGTAGGCGGCATCTTCATGGATGCCAACTTCATGGACTGAAAATGGTTGTAAATCCCCCTTGATGCGATGTTCTTGTCCTTTCTTGTAGTACTTAATTCACTGGTGTAGAGATGACGAAACAATGTTGTGTTCGTAAATCCATGGTCGACCCAGTAGAGCATTAAAAGAGGTTTCGGTGTCAATGATATGGAACTTAAAGATAATTACTAGTTCTCCAACATTCATAAGTAATGTAATTGATCCAAGGGCTCTCTCTCCCTTCTAGTTGAATCCTCTTAGCATAATTTTATCGTTCGTAAGCTCCTGAGCTTCAATGTCCAAATAGGCCAATGTTCGTAGACTCATCAAGTTGAGTGATGCTCCAGGATCTACTAAAACTTTGGACAAGACAAACCTGCCAATGTTAATGTAGATATAGAGCGGTTGGTTGTGGTCGGCAGTATCGAGCAATAAATCTTCAATTGTGAAGGTTACCCCAGACTGTTCTTTCAAGGAGCAAACTTCATTTGAGGATATGCTGGCCAACTGAGCTAAGCAAATCTGTGGGTTAAGCAAAGCTATAACCAGAGTCTCTCCCATCTCCTTTAACAGGAATAGAGCATCGTAGATGCTTAATTTGTCTAGCAACTTCTTAAGATAAGCTAGCACGTTGCAATCCACTTTGTATGCTCCTTCAATTTTCTCTTGGTTATGTGGTTCCTCCACTGGCGGAGGTGGAGGTATCTCTTCTTGAGTTACTATTTGATTTTTTTAATCCACTGGAGTTGTTCTTGGGGGTAATACTCTCTCGCTCCTTAAGTTCACTTCTGTAATTTCATCTTTTTGAGATAACATTATTGAATTTTTCAGTGTTTTTTCTTTATCAGAAAGATCTAAGTTGATGCATGTGGTGCACTGTGGTGCTTGAGGATTGGTTCCTTACTCCCGACACTGTCGTAAGCGGTATTGTCGATGTATTCTTTGGTTTTGTTAACAAGTTCATTAGACTCTAGTACAATTTGAGGATCATTTTGGGGATCGATATCAAAGTTAGATTGGTCATAATCGATTACGTCATCACTAGAAATAGATAATACGTAGCCTAAATCATAATCTTATATTCATAAGACCCGAGAGGGGTAACATGATAATCATACAAGGTCAGGGGTTCGAGGATTTTCTTCCCCAAATCCGAGACAACTAATCTAGTAGAGGTAGCTCTTATCATACTCCCCGTGCTATCAGTCTTTGTGGTGGTATTCTTCTTCTTCTTTGACGACGATGGGTTTCCTAGTGAAATCTTCATCTCGGGTTTGGCAGGCTGAAAACTCTGAACAGAAGCTCGTTTTGATGCATTTTGAATTTGGTTCATGACCCTCTTGAGCTTGTTCGAAGTCGTACTCCATCTATCTTTTCCAATATACAAG
Organism: Phalaenopsis aphrodite; assembly: GCA_003013225.1. Taxonomy (NCBI): domain Eukaryota; kingdom Viridiplantae; phylum Streptophyta; class Magnoliopsida; order Asparagales; family Orchidaceae; genus Phalaenopsis; species Phalaenopsis aphrodite. Next base: position 388,475 of record NEWO01000371.1, on the reverse strand, counting down.
TCAATTAGAGAGATTGGCTCAGCCGAAATCATATTTATGGAGCCTTTTTTAGGTTCTTTTAAATATTCTTTTGGGATCATTATATTCCCTTCTTTAAGGTTATTCTCAAGCTAGTATTTAATGATAAAACATTCCTCTATAGTGTGTCTATGAAATCTGTGATACGAGCAATAATTTGGTTGATCTTTCTTGTCGACCTCTTCGGGTTTCTTTGGATCGGGTAGTCTGAACTTAGACTTCTTCATCATACTTCTGAACATTTTGGGCACAGCTTCATCTTTGAAGGAATAGACCACTTTCCTATGTTCCTTAGTGGTCATTTTCTTATTCTCTAATCGATATGATCCTCCCTGAGATGGTTGCTGGCTAGACTGACCATACAGTTGTGTCTGTTGTTGAGCGTGTTGTGATGAAGACTGACAAGGATTTTCTGCATGTATTTTCATTAGTTGTTTTCTATTATTGACAGTTGCCACTATTCCTGACTTCTTTTCAAATACTCTGGTTGCCTTGGATTTCTCATGAGAATCCATATGTCTAATTTCTTCTTCAAGACTATTGGCCTTTTTGAGTAGCTTCTTGAAGGATTTAATGGTGAGTCCCTTGAGCATGAAAGCTACTGGTCCATGGATGCTCTTGAGTAAGATCTTAATCACGTGATGTTCCTGTAGCTGAGGTTCACATTTTATGCTAAGGTTTCTCCACCTCAAGATGTAATCTACTAAAGTTTTGTTGGGCTTTCGCTTTTCCTTCATGAGATCTCTAATAGACAAATGATGTTGCACTCCGACAAATTTTTTCAAAATAATTGTTCCGTATCGGTGAATGTCTTAACTGATCTATTGGGTAAATCAGCATACCAATTGAAAGCAATCCTTGACAAGATGCTAACAAATTTTCTTAAGAGTAAAGCTTCGTTACCTCCAGTGTTACCACAACTAGCTCGGAAGTGTGTTATGTGTTGTCTGGGATTTCCAGTCCCATCAAATATCTTAAAGTTTGGGGACACGACAACCTTACAGAATGGTATGACATCAAATTCTTCCGGGAAAGTTCTACCCTCTAAAACCAATGCACCACCCTTAGATTGGGCTAAGGCCTCCCGAACTTGCTAAACCATTTGCTTAAATTCTTTCTCTGGCATGGCGCTCAATGGAGAATTTTTCTTTTGTTGCCCATCTCTATTTGTTGAAGCAACTTCCCTTCTTTCAACTATAATATGTATAATTTAACCTGGTCTGCATCATTCCATGAAAGCTCTGGAGTTAGCTATTTGGCTACTACCTCGTAATCCTAGTGCCAACACTAAAAATTAGCAAAGTTTGATCTGTAGACTGGGTAAGTCTTTATTTAATTGGTGAAGTTTTTTAAATTTTAGTAAAAGTAGTTTGAAAGTAGAAAGATTTAATTAATATAAGGAAAATTTAAGGAGCATGCATAGCACGACACAATCTGATTTAATTTGTAAAATAACAAATCAAACTAGAAAGGCATAAGTGAACTGTTTAGGACCCAGTGCGGGACCAACTCAACAATGCATGATGCCCAAGTGGAACTAATCCACCAACACACCTATTGGGGGTCTGACCACACATGAAGAATAAAAGTCCTTAATGGCCTCTTGAACCTCCCTATTCAAAGGTGATTGTACAGACGATCCTGAAGTCTAAAAGAGTTGACCGTACTTTCCCAAGATAGAAATAGGTAAAGCATGCCAATGGAAGAAGGGCAATTTATTCTATGAGTGACATGGACATATTACCAATATATGAAGATAATGTGTCATGCTTTAAATGGAGAGATAAACACTTCCCCAGTGAAGTCACCAAAAGCTATCGACTCTATTTTGGTTGGGTTGGGGAGTTGCCCGTTAGAAGTTGTCGATCACTGGAATCAAAATCCCATCGCCCGCTTTGAAAAGACATTTTAATATACATATGTATATAAGTTTAGAAAAATATGAAATCAAATTGATCCCATCTCTTCCATAGTTTAAATGAAAGAGCGCTATACCCAAACCCTGTGTTATCCCGAAAGATAAACATAAGACTTGAGGGTGAGGATCAATCAAATAAACTAAGAAATATATGACATCTATTTGGTCTGCAAAACCATTTTTATTTTTTGAAAAATTCCCCTATTTAATATGAAAAATTAAATAGGGTTTATGATAAGCTGGGTTAGGAAAAGCTTCCTATAAGGGCAAGCCCCTAAAGTTAATTACATCTTAAATGACCAAAGTCACTTCACAAAACTCTTGATAAAAATCATGGAATATTATCTTCAAAGACATCAAATGATAGGACTTTTCAACGATATCGTAAAAAGAGGTGTGAAGGGAGAATGGTTCAAATTTGGAACATTTATTGCAGAATCTAAAGGAGGAAGAATTATGGGATGTCATGGATCCGGAGAAGAGCCTCAGTGACTTCTCAGTCTATCTTATTGTTTAACTTCAGTTTAGAGGATAGATTTATTTATATGTTTCTTCCTGTAAATTTTATTAGTTTAGGGCTTACATTTGTGATAAATGATCACAAAAATAGCCTGGAAGATGTGAGAATTTAGGTCATGACGAACGATAAACTCATAATCCTAAGATGAGTTAGGTCTTATATTGCACAACATGATTGTGCAAAGACCTAAATATAAGTTGAGGATTCATGTTGCATAAGTAAAAAACCTCAAAATCCTATGGCTTGGTTGTTTAATTCTAAGGAAGGAATGGTTTAGCTGATGTAGACATGTTTTGTTGTTGAAGATGGCTGTGATGCCCACAATATTATCTCCAAGCTCCTTGTCGTGATTAGTTTAAGTTTTCTAAGATGTCATGTTATGATGTCAAATCAAATGTCCCTATGGTGTAGTTCTTTATATATTTTATGGGGGGCATGTTAAAGTTGATTAGAGCGACACCGGTTAGGATCCTACAGTTCCCTAGTTCTGACACCACTATTTTCTATTGGATTCACTTAGTCCAAATGAATTTACTAAACTCAATTTAATGAATTTTGTACTTTCATTTAGACCATGGGAAGCCTTGTTAGCAACCGTATGTTACCTCCTCTGAGAGATTTCCGATCATCTAATAGAGACGTCTTAATTTATTTGCAATTGTTGTTTTTGTGATGTTTGTGATTAAATTTTGAGTTGTCTTATATTTTGAATGTTGTGGCGGTGACTTTAAATTTTGAATTATCTTAAATTTTGAGGTTACCACCTCCGCAAGTATGCGTATAGTTATCAAGTAATATAAGACTTTTTGATTAAGACCTAAACATTGAACCCATAGGGAAGATATGCAATATGCACTTTTTGGAAAACTTTTTATTTTTAAAAAGATAATTATTTATACTAAAGATGTTTTTGCAGTAAAGAAAGTTTAAATATTTTTGGTAATTTTAATATTTTAACAAAAACAAAACAAACTTAAGAAGATAACTTGAGTTTTTGTAGAAGAAAAGCACTAATTATGAAAATATCCTTCTCATTATCATGAATCAGTAATAAGTATAGGAATTCTATTGTGGAAGTATACATATTGCGTTGTGCCAAATAGGAGCAATAATATTCTTTACCCTTACTAGAGATGTTATAAAGAACATTGGTTAATTTAAAGTTTGAATAGTTCTAAAGGCCGGCTAGGCAGGGAAGATCATAGCTCTCACTCTAGAGTTCCCTCGATTCGCTCGACCTAAGGGCTAACATCTCGTATCAGAACCTAAAATAATAAACCAAGTTAGGGGCTTTAACTTGTCACTTTAAAGTCCTCTAACTCTACACCCTTCAATGAATATTTCCCTATTTATTTGCACTCAATCATATGAACTACATTCTCATTCATACAACCTCATGTGATTCTTTCTAATTGTTGACTAAGACAATACCAACCAGGTTCTTACATGTTCTCATGATAAATTTTAACATCTGGATTGGCCAAATCAAGAAGCAAATGAAGTACATAGATTTAAATTATCACAAAATCTTCCAACATTAAAGATTAATATTATCCACAACTTCCATCCAACACTTAATTACTAATCATTTCAAGAAGAAAGATAAAGAAAACTACTCAGAATCCATGGAGAAAACAAAACCACATTTTACTTTAAATGTAGAAATCATTGTCAAACCAACAATAAGTGTCCATTAAAACCAAAAGTAGTAAAAAAAAAGATGAAAACTTATCTCAAGTCCTCCACCAAACTCTTGAAGTCCTTTGAGTCTCTTCTCTTTTACAACACTCTTAATAAAAAACTAAAATAAAAAAGGATAAATATGTGGTGCCTGAAAATCTCTCCAACTAACTCCCTAATTTTTGAACTTTAAAAACTTTCCCAGTACTTTCAGGACCTCTTTCAAAGTCCCAATCTTCCTTCTTTTGTAATTCTTCAAAAGGTGCCATGGTATCTCTTCAAAATGTGCCTTGATTCAATGTTTTTTCCCAAGAGATGCATCCTTTCACAATAATTTTCGTCTGTGTTGGTTGTAACCACCTATTAAGCCAATAGGTACCTCAAAACCTCTTCAAAATTTGCAAAAACCAAATTTACTCATCCAATAACAGCCACTGGCGCTTAAGCGTAGGGCCTCTGGCACTTAGGGGCGGCCTTCTATGTTTACCCGATGCTTAAGCGTCGAATCTGGCGCTTAAGCGTAGGGCCTCTGGCACTTAGGGGCGGCCTTCTATGTTTACCCGACGCTTAAGCGTCGAATCTGGCGCTTAGGCGCCAAAACACTTTTGCACATTTTTCACCTATTTGCTCCAAATTTGATCATTTTTCACTCCTTTAAGCATTTTTCACCTGTTTACTTGTACCTAAAAGAAAAACACTAAAATATCTTCTATTAAAGCGCAATATCTCAAAAATAGGTATAAAAATGTGTCTAAAAACACTATATATTTTAGGCATATCAATCGATATCAAAGTAGGATTTTTCTTTTAAATTGGAGGTATTGAAGCTACTCACTTCTCTATTTTCTTTTCTAACTTCTCAAGTTGCTCATCCCATTACTTCAACTCATCTAGATGATGTTAAGTTGTATTGTGTTGTAGATCCTCTTCAACTTCAACATCTTGGAGTTGTATTAGTATCTGATTCGGATTCATCATAATATTCATGATCTCCTCTATTATTTTCTCTAAGATTTCAAAGAATTCATCTCTTTGCCTTAACCAATTTAAAAGTTGTCTAGTTTCATCCGGTATAACACCTTGTTCAACCTTCAATACTCTTTTCTTGTTTTTGTCTTAATTGAGATCTAGTTTTAACCATCATGATAGTGAAAATTTTTTCCAAAGCTTTCGGATTTTTATCATCTCTTTTCAACTATTTGAGATCAATTTCTAATTCATTCAAGATCTCATTGACCTCTAACATTATTAAAATCAACATGATATATTTGAGCTCTACATCAATATCTATCACATAAACTTCCATTACATTGATTTCAAGTTTAGACTCTTATTTTTGGAATTAGTGCACTTTCCTCAAAATAGGTGAGGTAGCTAGTGAAGGAGTTTTCAGCTTGTCTTCCTTTGTAGGAGGAGGTTGTTGACCTCACTTTTGGTTGAGGCTTAGTTTTTTTCTCCTTAGTAGCCTAAGGTCTAGCCATAGGACGTTCCTATTGAATATTCTTAGAAAACTAGACAAGGAAACCTCACCATTAGAAATTCAAACTCTTCTTTACTCAACTTGAAGTTCCACATATTGGTCCTAACCTC
>NEWO01000371.1:367863-381899 GCA_003013225.1 Phalaenopsis aphrodite | reverse complement strand
CATGATTTGAACCCAATTGTGAGCTAAACCAAAAACCCAATTTTGGCCCTATGTCTTGGTTCCACCAAATTGAACCCATAGGCCACTCAATTGGCCACAATTTGTGTTAAAAAACCTTCTTAACATCCCCATACATCAAAATTGACCTTCAATTGGCCTTGGTAAGACCTCTATTTCATTTTATTTCAACTTAAGTCCAAAAGCCCCAAATTTGCCCCAAATTGACCATGTCTAAAAATCTCACCAAATTGAGGGCCTTAACCCCAAAATTTCCACTCTATCCCTTCATGAAAAATATTCACAACATCTCCCTTGATCATTTGAACCAATTAATTTGGACTTAACCCAATGCTAGCCCAACCTAGACCCATGTCTAGCCCAACATGCCCAAAGTGACCAAATTTCAAAAATCCCTCAAATTGACCTACAAATTGAACTCAAAATCACTTCAAACCTTCACCAAAAATCTTCATAACAATCATCTACACAATATTGATTAATTTATTGGGTCAATTTACATGGATAACCTAGCCCAAACCCGAACTTTGATCACTTGAACCCACATTGAACCTATGCATTAAAGATGGCCTAACTACCACAAATTCATCAAATTAACTCCACCTCAGCCATTTGTTAGACCGTAAGACTGAGTCAAAACCCATCTAACCACCTAAACTAAGCCATGGACCAAAAATCACCAAATTAAGGGATTTTATTTCCAAAAATGCACTTGCTTAAGATACACTTACCAAAACTAAACCTCATTGCATTAAGTTGCTTTGACAGATTCCCCTAGATGCTCTGAGCACTAGCCATATCCCCCTGCCATGGTCGGCCAATCTAGTCGTTTGAGAAGCTCAAAACTGAGAGCCACCCCATGGAACTTCGCGCAAATCAAACCTAGAGGCTAGCTCAGTCAAATCAAATTGTAGAGCTCCTCTGCCCTCCACCTAAGCACCACAATGCACCCAAACATTTGCTCTGAGAGCCACCCCATGGCCATTTTTATAAAAAATCACCTCCACGGCCATGGGAGGTGTGCTAAAATTTTCTTAGAGAGAGCCCCCCAAACTTCTCACAAAGCTTCAATAAGATCCCCTCAGTGCAATTCAACCCTCTTCCTCCACTGAATTCCACTGTAAAAGCTCAATTTTGAGCTCAAACCTCTGCCAAAAACCAAGACAGAGCTCATTACACTTCCAAAGTCCACCAAACTTCAATCACTTGTGCCCACACCTTCACAACTAAGAAAAAAGCCAAAGCCCCATAAAATTTCCCTCTGAAATAGCCTCTAAAATAACTCTAGACCAACACCTGAAATCGGTTTTGATCAAAATCACACTTAGGCCTTACACCAAAACCAGAGGCTCAATCCCTAGCCTCTTTGGACCCCAGCGAACGTGCCAAAAACCTTTGATTAAAGCTTCACTTCTCAGAGCCAATGTATAAAACTTCTCTTTTTCCCGAGCCTATTTGAACTCTCCATTTGTTTTGAGTTGATTTCATAACATCATAACCATATAGATATGTTCCTCTAGTCCAGATGAGCATTTTTAAAAAAAAATTCATCTAATTTAGATAAGAAATGAGAGAGATCATAAGGCATGAAGATGGACGGTTCTCGGGCTAGGCTATCGAGGACGATGACGGAGTGTAGTTCGAACGCGCGTGTATCTGATGGACGGTCGAGATCAAGCTAGACAGCGCTTTGGAACATAAGCCGCGGGCCGAGTCATCACTGAGGTGGATGGCGGCGTCAAATGGGAGAGCGCCGCATGGAGCTTCAGAGCCGTCGTAGGTTGAGGTGGCGCCGCGCGTTTAAATAGATAAATAGGGATTTAATTAATTCAAAAAATAATCCCTAACTTAAAAAATTCATATCTTGGTGTAGAAAAATCACAAAAATAAAATAAAAATATTCTCTTGCTCAGTGAACAAAATAGAACAATGTTGAAATAATTTTAAGTCCATGTGATGTATATTTTATTTTTAATTAACTAAATACTGATTTGGATGTTTTGATTCTCCATGCATGTAGTAATATCATCATGGCTTGAAATTTTAGCATGTTGTTGCCCCTGTCTTAGGGAACATTCCTTGATTTTTCTAAAGTCAGAGGAGGTCCCTAGATAGAGAATCATATTTTTCAAGTTTATATAAATTATTTGCTTAAAATAATCATCAAAATTAGCATGTTAACTAGAAAAATCTAAGACAATTTTGAAAGGTTCATGATGACCCTAGAGCCTTTAGAAAAAATTTTTTTGAGCCAAGTCATTCAAAATACACCTAATCTTTACAAACCCTAAATCACTAAAATAATTAATTTTGAAAAACACAAAAAACAAAAAGACTTGATTTTTTATCTCGACTATTGTTTAGGATCCAGAGAACTCACTATAAAAATTCAAAAGCATTTTAAGTTCATCTGGTAACTTAAGTTGATTTTTAAAGATAAATAACTTTTTTAACACTAAAATGATTTTTAATAAATAAAATATATCTAAAAAATTATAAAACTTATTTTTTTTTAGCTCTCTGTGATTAGAGGTATTTTCTAAAAATAAAATGATATTAAAATAAAAACTTAATTTTTAGTCTATTTTAAATATTTAAATAATTAAAAATCCCTAAGAATCACAAAAATAATAAAATTCTTTAAAATGTTTTAAATTTCTTCCTAAGCACTTAAGAATAATTAGAATACTTTTCCTTATTTTCTAAATAAAGATACTGAATTTTAAAGCTTAAAAATAGTTTTTAAAGGCTAAAAAATGGATTTTCACTAAAATAATTCCAATAAATCAAATAAAACTAAAAAAAATATAAAATCTTCTCCCCTGAGTTCTCTGACCTTAGAAGGACTTTTAAAAAAAATAAAACTTAATCTTCTCTATTAAAAATATTATATATTTAATAAATACCCCATAAATTAAGATAATTCTTCAAATTCAAATAAAATTCAAAAAATCATGAAATTTGGTCCAAAGGATTCTCTGGTGTAATTCTACCTCTGGTAAAAATTTTAAGGGATTAGGATTTACCTTGGCCAGGTTAGGAATTTTCTTTGAAAAATCCTATTTTTACATGAAAATAATTATATAAATTAAATCAAATTTTGAAAAATCACATTTTCTCCTCTGATGTCTTAATTGATCTATTAATGAGGTAGGATGTAAATTTCAAAGTCATTTGGATTAAATTTAACAATTATTTAGTGTTAGAAACTTAAGGGCAAATATGTAATTTTGGAAATTTAGCCTTAATTAACATTTAGGCTTAATTCAAGGAGGGAAATGGGTAACCTCTAATCTTAATTTGGATGTTTGAAACACAAGGGGTTAATTGGTAGAAACCAACCTCACTTTCCTAATTGAAAACATATGTTAATAAATTTCTAAATTATTAAAATTTGGAAGTTTACTAAAATAAAATGAACCTAGGACTTAGGGGTATGACTTTTGAAGTCAATAATTAATCAATTTAATACCCTTATTTAGATTTTTAAATAAAGTTCAAATCATCAATTATAACCACATAAAGCTTAATCTTTGCAAAGCTAATTAAGACACTCACCTAAGACTTAAGAGCTTAGTAGCGACTTAAGTTAAATCAAGTTTCATTTAAATGAGGATTAGAAAAGCAAAAATTATTTAAAATTAAAATATCTTTCAAACACTACAAGCCCAATTAGGACCAAAATTTGGCTAAGTGTCCAATAACATTAACATGCCTTTTTAAGGGTCTTCATCCACATAATCTTCAAGATTAAATTACAAATGATAATTACCCTATTCTTAGGGATAATTGAGACATCAATGCTCACTGAGCACTAAGAGTATTTATAGGATGAATTATTAAGCAACATAAAAAGTTTAAAAGAACTCGGGATTTTCCACCAGGCAGCGAGAGAGTAGCACAGACTTGCTTCTTTCTCTAGATCTTTTGGATACCTCGGAGATCTACTAAACTTAATATGTTTTGCCTGGCAACATCATCCTTAATTAAACTCCTAAGGACCCACCAAGATATGACCTAGGGTTAGATAGGTCATCAAAATTTTACCTCCATGTTTCATATAAACTGCTTTAACATGCCTTTTGAGTTTCAGGTGGTGGAACGAGAAAACTCATCAGGTATGCATTTACAAATTTCAACTTTGTCTTTCTTATACTTTCATAATGTACTTCTATACATGCAAATTTGCATGCTAAACAACGATGCCACCCTGCATGAAAACTAAAACTATTAGGATAGCCACAAAACAAAAACCAAAAACAAAATTAAAATCAACCAAGATAAAATTCGCCATAACATTCAAAATATAAAACAGCTCAAAATTTAATCACAAAAATCACACATAAACTAAATTAAAACATCTCTATCAGATGATCGGGAATTCCTTGGAGGAGGTAACCTACGGTTGCTAACGAGGCTTCTCATGGTCTAAATGAAATTATGGAACTCATTAAGTTGAGTTTAGTAAATTCATTTGGACTAAGTGAATCCAATAGAAAAAAGTGGTGTTGGAACGAGGAAACCGTAGGATCCTAACCGATGTTGCTCTAATCAACTTTAATATGCCCCCATAAAATTTAAATAACTTCAACCATAGGGCCACCTGATTTAACATCATAACTTGACACGCTAGAAAACTCTAACTCGTCACAACAAGGAGCTTGGAGTTAGCATGGTGGGCACCACGACCATCTTCAACAGCAAAACATGTCTTCCTCAATGAAACCAATCATCCTTCCTTATATATAAATAACAAAGCCATAGGACTTCGAGGCTGCTTGCTTATGCAACGTAAATCCTCACCTTATCTTTAGGCCTTTGTGTAGCCCTGCTATACAATATAAGCATTAACACGCCTTAGGATTCCGAAGTTGTCGTCCTTCACAACCTAAATCCTCACTTCTTCCAGGCTATTTGTGTGATAGTTTCACATGAATGTAAGTCCTAACTAATAAAAATTGGAAGGATTAAAAACCTAAATATTTCTTCTCAAAACTGAAGCCAAACATTAGGATAGCTTGGGAAGTCACCGAGGCTCTCCTCTGGATCCATGACATCCCCCAGTTCTTCCTCTTTTTGACTCTACAACAAAATGTTTCAAAATTGAACCAATCCTTTTCCACACCTCTATGTCTGATCTCATTGAAAAATCCTACCCTTTAAAATTCCTTGAAGGTAATATTTCTTGATTTTTATCGAGAGTCTTCTTAGGTGACTTTGGTCATTTAAGATGTCATTAACTATAGGAGCTTGCCCTTATAGGAAGCATGTTCGAACCCAGCTTAATATAAACCCTATTTAATTCTTTATGTTAAATAGGGGTATTTATTGACAAATATAAAGGTTTTGCAGACCAGATGGATGCCATATATTCTTTAGTTTATTTGATCGAGCCTCATCCTCAAGTCTTGTATTTATCCTTCGGGATAGATACAGGGTTTGAGGTAAGGCACCCTTTTATTTAAACTATGAATAATATGGGGTTAGTTTGATTTCATACTTTTTTAAACTTCTACGTCCTTTCGAAGAGGGCGACAGGATTTTGATTCTGGTGACCAACAGCTTCTTACGGGCAACTCCAACAAAAAATAGCATTGACTGAGGCGACACCCTAACCTTAAGACATAAATTTATCATCAATAGGGGTGATTTCTTTTCATTCTCAGGCTTTAAGATATACTGGGGAGCTTTAGGTGATAGGCGCCTTTCCTTCCAAGTTTTCTAAAGATTTCAGGAAACAAAAGGCACTGCTTCTGGAGATAAGCGATGAGCTAAGACCACCTTTTCAAATGCGCACATTATTTCTTCAAGGGTATGTATAATATTTTAAAATTTCTTCTCATTCCTTATCAAGAATTACAAGAACTTTCAATAGGGCACGCTTCCTCTTTTCTATCATCTTATTAAGTATTTGAGACAATGAAAAAAAGATGAAATTTTCTATTTCTCTTCTCAAGATGTTATGATTTAACAGAAGGTGAAGGTGAATCATCTATCTTATGAACATTTTTCTTAACTTGGGCAGTATAAAGTGCTTGAAACATACTTCCATCCAAGAAAGGGAAGGTTTCAAACAAATCATATTCAATCTTACAAGCATCTTTCATAACCAACTTCCTATATGAATCAATCTAGAGATATCTTTTATGAATTCTTTTATTCTTATTTTGTCATTGGGTTTTATTTGGTGTAGGAATAGTCTTTGAAGATGAATCAAATTCAAATACCAATGAGATATTATAAGTTTCACCTAGTACTTATATTGATTTATCATTAACTTTTTTCAATAAGATCAAAAACCTTAAATATTTTAAAAAATTATATTCTCTCAGTAGGACATTGACTTTAAGGTATAATAGTGGCAATAACGGTTACAACACATGTATCTTCAACAACATTCTTCATTAAAGATGAAAAATCTTTTTAGATCTGAGACTAAATTCCATTAAAGGTATTCTCTCATCAAAAAGTTCGAGGTCTATCACAGAAAAGATAAGATCAAATTAAGTCATCTTGAAGTAATCAAATTCCATTCTAAATTTAATGATGGACCCACAGTTGAGATGAGTAGAATTGAGTGATAAATTTCTTCCATTTTTAAAGGAGAAAATTTGTTTCATGATTTACATCTTCTTGTAAGGGGATATAAGGAGCAATGTTAAAAAGAATTCAACTTATGAATCTCTAAATTTGAGGAAATTACGAATAAATATTTAAAAAAAAGGAAAGATGGACCCATCCCATCACTTGATGGAAATGAATTCTGACAAGGAAACAATAGATGATCAAAGTTTCAAGGAAAGTATAGATATAAAATTGATGAAAAGAAATATTATGGCATAATTACAGATGAAGAGAGGAACCCTTCCCAACAGAGTTGCCAAAAAAAAAATCTACCGGTGGGTTTTTATTGTTTACACAAAATAGATCTCAAAAGACTTCTATCTAAATGATTAGATATGCCATTCAAAGAATAGTATACTATCTTGAAGGATAGAAATACTACCTTAGAATGGATTTAATCACTTAGATAATGAAAATCTTTGAGATTCATGGATCTGTTGAATCATAATTTTTCCCTTACCTTACATGTGTATGGTAAGGTTTATTTTATTCTGAGGTATGGTATTCTTATGAGTGGGCCCTTCATGATTAATGATATCTCAAGAATAACTCCTGAGAACACTCTTTGTCTTATATCTTTCTTAATTATCAAAGAATGTTAGTGAGATAATAGAGTTTGAAAACTTAAATAAAATGATAGGCTGAGATAGAGGTGGAGTTCATTTAAGCTAAACAACCTATGTTTGTTAAGTTAATTTCCATTTTAAAAGTTTATTTTGAGTTAAGGTTCAATTTACGTTGGTTGTTTAAATTTTGAAAAGGTTGTTTAAAATTTTATAACATGATTAGATGAAAAGCTTAAAGTCTTTTGGGATTTACTAAAAATCATTAGATGTGTTTAAAGTTGATTTTAGAATTGGTTTAAGAATTATTTCAGTTTATTTTAAACTTTAGAGATTTTCTTTCTTGATTAGAATTAATTAAAATCTATTAAAGTTGTTTAAGTTTAATTTTTAAATTTGATTTAAAGTTATCGAATTTATGATTAATTTGAAGCATTTAAAGACTATTATGTGTTATTAAAATTCATTTAAGTACATTATGATTGGTTAAAGATTATTTTAAATTCATTTAATTTATTGAACATTATTAAAGCTAAGATTTTAATTAGGTCTGATTTTTTAAAATTCATTTAAGTTCTTTAGAGATTATAAAAGTTTAAGGAGTTGATTGTGACTTTCATTATTTAAGATTAAAGTTGAATAAAGTTCATTAAATTAATATTCCAGTTGAATTTTAAAGTTTCTTTAGTCTTAGGGTTAAGCCTTATTGTTAACAGTCAAAGCAATGGTATAAAGCTTAAATTTTGAATTCAAGTTCAAAGTTATAGATTTAAATTTAATTGAAATTTAGAGCTAAATTGGGTCAGATTTGAATGGGATTGGAGTGAATCTGGGTTTGATTTATATCAGATTGGAATTGACTTAGATTTATTTAGATTGAGTGGAGCCAAGTTGAAGTTTGAGTTGATGTTGATAGAATTGAATTAATACACATCCTAGTTTAAAGGGTAGAAAGGGTATATGATTTTTAAATGGAGGTGAAGCTCTAACCTAAAAGACTCTAGACAAAAAGCTATAAGTAGATTAACCTAAATTTTTGAGTAATACACCAGGTCATAATGCTCATGGTTTTTCATCGTTCTGAGTACATTAAAGTCCTTAGACTATTAACCAACAAAATAGAAAGAGGATTCCCTTATCACTATAACATTGACTTAAGGTAGACCTACACATTATAAAATGGTTTTGAGCATGTTCATCAATAGCTTGAGCTATTTCATTCTAGGATTCTCTTATAATCTGAGGGAGTAGTCATTTTACTTTATAAGTTACAGTCTTGAACTCTATTTATTGAGCAACTAGTAAACTAACCTAGTGCTTCTAGGTTAGACTATTCTAGGGTGTGTATGGACCTAATTTTTCATCTATGTTGGCTATCCTAAGGTTCACCGTTTGGAGCTATCTTAGAGCATTGTTATAAAATTTAGATTTGATCAATTTTAAATGTTTGAGTAGTTCACTTTATTAAACAGTGATTTGTTTGATTCCTAAGTTTGTCAGATATGATATCAAATAATAGTTTTTCTATGATTTTTCAACTTTAGTTCTCCTAGGGTTTTGGTCGGTGACAAAAAATCACAGTTCTTTTTAAGGGTTCATTGTTCAACTTTCTGCCTTAAATTTTTTTGTTCCTCTTTCCTAGTATTTTAAATAAGCGGTTTTCTAGTTTTAGATATTTATATTTAAGAGTTATTGATATCCCCCTTGAAAAACTTATCATCTTTTCATGCAAAAAATGATTTTCTTAGAATATTGAAATTTGTCATGCAAAAAGGACATAATTTGCTTATATGTCAAATATATAAACTTAGAATGACCCAAGAATCTTATATTCATAAGTTAAGGTTAATAAATCATATGTTTCATGGGAGAAACGTTGTTCATAAATCATATGTTTCATGGGAGAAACGTTGTTCCAGTAAATGTTTGTGCTTGGGGATATATAAATCTTACACAGGCTAAACATTTGAGAGAGCCTAACAAACTTATAAAACTTAGTTTTCCTATGCTCAAAAGAATTCTTATGAAAGAGATTTGAGTTAAAAAAATCTAGAAAACATTTGAAGCTTTATAAAGATTTTTTGAAAATATCTTAAGATCCTTTAAAAGCTCTTAAAAAAAGACTTCGAATTTTTTGAAAATTTTTTTAAAAAGCATTGAACTCTTAATTTTTTGAAAAAAAGGTTTAACATTTGAAAAGATTTTTAGAAAGGTATGAAAGAAGAAATTTTAAAGAGTTTTTTTTTTTATTTAGAACAATCTTTAAGCTTTTCTACATTTAAATAGTAATAAATTTAGAACTATTTTAATTGAAGTAGAAATTTAATTTTATGAGTTATCCCATTTAAAATTAACCGTTTAAAGCACATTTAGTTAAAGTATAAAATCTTTCTCTTTGTGGTTCTCTTATATTTATAAATATGTCAATTTAGAACATATTTAATTTATTTATATATATATATATATATATAAATATTATTTTTTTATTTTTTAACTCATTGAACTCTCTGCCTTTCTTAACCTAAGAAGTTTAATCTTCATTTCATACATTCTATAACCATACATTGAATGTCTAGATCCTAACTTGCATTATAAGGAAATAAGAGCATCACTCAAGCATTCATATATGCACACATCATCAAAAACATGTAATTCATGCAGCATACAATCATACATAACATCCACATATTCACATTATTCTTCTTCTCTTTTACATGTACATATACATCATCATTTTGGATGAGAAAGGAAACAAAAATAAACATAAACTAAGCTAGTTTAACACATGGAGCTAACATATGAATGAATTAATAAAAACTAGCACATGAGTTCATTTTAACAAAATATCTATAGGGCTTTCTTACTTTGACATACACATATATATGTATGTATATATGTATATATGTATAAATGTATAAAATAGCACATATATTCATACACAAAACATTTCAATCACATGTCATATGCGTACATTAATATGTTTTTTTTAAATTAAAAGAGTGACTCGTGGCTCCTTACGCGTTAATTGAAAAGGCGGTTACAAAATTGGGGATGAAAAGAGGAACCCCTCTAAAAATAAAGAAAAATACATGAGATCCTAGGGGTTCCTCATTCCGCATTACAACTCCATCCAAAAAAGAAACAAAAAGAACAAATATAAAATTAAAACCAAAAATACATGTATCTGAAAAAAACGTATACCCAACCAAAGAAGTATACCCCCTCTGAATATGTATAATTTGTGCAAAAAAGGTGGTGAAAATTGCAAAGCCAAAACATCTTCCAGGATGCTGGATGAAGCTAAAACCAAAACAAAATCCGATAGTTCGCAGGCTACAAATTAAATTATGTGAGAGCACCAATTAAGCACGGTAACTACCTGCAATGGAGTAAAAGAAACCATCCAACCAGTCCATCCTTAAAGGAACATAAAAATTGAGGAGCCACCAGCCTATAAAAGTGTTAGAGTGCATAATACATAGAAATATGTAACTATGAGTCTCCAAAATAAGATGCTTAAGCCCAATATCAGAAAAATTGTAAAGAAGGGGCAAAAGCCTTTTAGTTAACCGAAAGAAAGAAGTCAATAAGGAAACAAGAGGTTTGCATAACCCCACCAAATTTAAAATGAGGAGCATGGGCCTCCAAAGTTAATAATATGAGAATCAAAAAATATCTCCAGTAAATGCCAACAGAGTATGCGAGTAGAATAGGAAAGTAAACAGAAGCAACCATCCAACCATAATTGTAGTTGTGGTTTAACCCACGAGCACACCTTCAGCATATAAACCATAATGTCAATTGTGAGAAAGGCATAGAAATTATCAAAATGAGGTAGTTCCCCAGCTGAGTGTTCCAAATTGATAGAGTGTAAAAACTTGATTATATCACTGTAAAGCAAGTTTATCCAAAGCAACCCAAAATCAAAAGACTTAATAGGAAGCAGGTTATAGAAAACCCGCAAAATATAATTTCCATCTTCCTCAATATTCATATTCATATATGGCATTTGCAGCCTCCACAAAAGTAAAGAAAGATCAAGTCCCCTTATGTTATAAACCAGAACAAATATCATAGGCAAAGCAAAGGGACATCATCTAGTATAATTCATTAGGATACCAAAACGCTGCGTATGAATATTATTCAACTGCCAAACCAAAACCAAAATTTGAAGCCATGGGCCTTCAACCTTAATCATAATACTCAAGATAATGGAACCATGGGCCTCCAAAAGTACCCTTAAACCATGCCACCAAATATTACTATACACGTAAAAGATCCACTCTAACCATATTAAACCTTGTTCGAGAGTAGAGTAGGGAAAAAAGTAATAGCATCTCTAAAACCAGGAAACCATGCTACCCATACAGGAAAAAGATCCAACCGGAGTAAACCTATTTACCTCTTAAAATAGGTGTTGTAAAATGATGTGTAAAACAAATCCGTTCCGGACAAGAAAAGTGTTTTCCCATGTTAAAATGAAGGCCCAAAAACATATAAACCTTGAAGTGTATCGAAATGCAGCAGCCTCAATCCAAAGTCTATTAAAAGAACGACTAAGCTTGTATATATGATTGCATCCAAAACATCACCATGAATCAGATTATAAAGAGGATGAGTAGGAGTGTCACCAATAACAATACTCTGATGCCCCTATTTAGCTAACCAATCAGCAGGCCTATTTCCTTCTCAGTTAACGAAATTATACTGAATAGCAATATTAGAGTTAATCAACATTTTTTTAATTTGATTAAGAAAGATCATAATATTCCATCGGGGCTTGAGCATGCCCGTTAAAGTGTGAAACAAAACTTGAGAATCAGTTTCAAGAAAGATATTAGAAAAGCCATAGAAAATAGAAATATGTAAAGTACCCAAAAACCCTTACTTCAGTCTCCATAGGAGATGAAGCAAAGCAAGGCATAGCAAAAAAAACCAAGCATTTTCCATTAGAATCCTGAAACAAGCCACCAATTCCAGCCTTTTGCCCATTAAAGCTGCCATCAATGTTAACTTTGATCCAACCATAGGAAGGTGGTATTCAATTAATCAAAATTGGCCTCCGTCCATTTCCATGTTGAGAAGCATTACAGACACAACCCACAGATTTAGAGGCTTTGAGAAAGTTAGCAACAATGAGAGCAACAAGGTTATAAGGTGTATGAGGAGAATCCTCATACTTATGACTATTTCTTCCCACCCAGAGAAACCAAAGAACAATCATAGGGAAGTAGAAAAGCTTTTTGTGATAGTGTTCAAAATTTTTCCAAGTTTCAAGAATGCTTTTAAGGTGGAAATTGTTAGGCCATCATAAACCAAAATATCACCCAATATGATGCCATACTTTTTTAACAAAATCACATTCATAAAATAAATGAGTGGGGGATTCGGCCTCCTTCTTACAAATGTAGCGAACATAAACAATATTCAAGCCTTTCATTTTAAAAATATCATCAAAAAGGAGGAAATTATGGATCAGTCTCCAAATAAAGAATGAAATAGAAGGGGAGATGAATTGGTGCCAAATATATTTACTCTAAAACCACTTAGGGTGATTGCATAGATTGGTGTATATCATTTTAGTTATGGAAACAGAACAGTGGAATTTCCACATAAGAACATCCCTATTGCTAGTTTTAAGTGGGATGTTAGCAACTAAAGGATCCCCTTCATCTAATAAAGACCACACTTTAGGCATAATCCAACCTCCATTAGTCCAACAGTCCCTAACAAGAAGATCATCTTCAGAAGTAGAATGAGGCAAGTTTGACAAGGGGGAAGAACCCCAGTGATCATTCCAGAAGCAAATATTCCCCTCTCCCACATCCCAGAAAATGAAATGAGAGGCGACATCACGAGCAAGGGTGATGACTTTCCAAATTTTAGAATCTCCAGTTTGCCAGGAAACAATGGAAGGGTGAGTATATGTGCAATATTTATGTTAAAGAAATTGAGACCATAGAGAATCCTGAGCTCTGAATTTGTACCAAAGTTTGCACATATTTATATCTATAATGTCTTTAAGGGTTTTGAACTCAAGCCCTCAGAAGTGCAGGTTTTACAAACTTTCTTCCAATTTGCCCAGATCTTAGAAGATATATTCCCTCGCCAAAGGAATTTGTTAAAAAGAACTTAAAGAGTAAATTGGGTACTCTTCTTAATTTTTAGCACCTGCATAGAATATAAAGGAATGCTACATAAGACACTTTTAAGAAGAGTGAGCCTATCCCATTAGACAAGAAACTGTTTCTCCAATCATTGATTTTGGATTTGATAGTGTCCACAACATCATCCATTTGAATTTGTTTCTTTCTACCCCTTAGCTAGTTTACTCTAAGGGACTTAAGAGGAAGCTTTGCAATCTTACAACCGGTGTATTCAGAAGCCCAGGTTTCAATGTTGTTGTTCACCTTGTTGCCAAAGTAAATAGAGCACTTAGTCAAGTTAAAAAGAAGGCCAGAAGCATCTTGAATATCTTTAAGTAACTTCATCATTACTTTGATAGTAGGCTTACTATCATTAGAAAATAAAATGGCATCATCTCCATAGGCAAGGTGGCTAATAACAATTTCTTATTTATGAGAATATTGAAAATGAGGATGTGTTCGATGCAACTTGTTTATAAGCCTCGAGAGATAATCAAAAGCAATAATAAAGATGGTAGGGGAGAGGGGATCCCTTTTGTTTGATACCTCTAGTAGCAGAGAAAAAATCATAAGATTTTTTATTGATGAGAACCCTGTAATGGTTGTTAGCTAACCATCTTTTAATGAGCGAACAAAACTCCTCTTTAAAGCCCTTAGCTTGAAGGATGTTAAAAATGAAATCCCA
>NEWO01000371.1:335080-345201 GCA_003013225.1 Phalaenopsis aphrodite | reverse complement strand
CTTAATAACTTTGAAGCTTTTCTGACAAGCAGTCCTACAGATGTTCAGAATGTTAAGGAAATTTTTCCACTGACTTTCTCATGAATGCCAAACAATTGGATACCACCTTGCCAGCAATAGTAGACTGGTCCTCATCCTTAGTCTGATTTCTAGCAGCTCATAAAAATCGGAAAGTGATGAAGGGAATAATCCCCAAATTCAGGTCATTCTAACCACTCCAACAATCTATAAGACTCTTCCACTCTAGATTCATAGTGTTGATGTGTAGATGTATTTTCAAGGCCTTCCATACATATTGTGAGAAGCTACAGTAGAAGAACAGATGGGAGGTAGATTCCATGTCCTTCCTTCCTGTATAGTTGGCACATGGAGAAACCTCTTAGCCCCTTGAGTTTGAGTATACAATCAGTTGGTAGTAAGTTGTTAAGAACTCTCCATGAGAAGAAATACATATAAGGGGTTGGGAACTTATTCCACGAGCACTCTCCCTATACCACCTTGTCCTAATGGTACTTTTTGTCATAAATGGCTTTGGTCACGCTTTGATTGTAGCAGGAATTTAATGTCAGATGATCTAATCTATTTCTGTCAAATTGTATCTTGATGAATTATTTAACAGAATTTTTAGTAAACAGGGTTTTCAGTATAATTTATGACCAAGTGTTCTCCTCCCAATAGTCTTTCACCATGATATTAGAAAAGAAAACTTTTATTAAAAAGATGAACAAGTTTTACATCTGATATAAGGTTGGGAAGCATTGTCCCCCCTTATCAAAAGAGCAAGTTCAAAAGGAGAGAAACATTTAACTTTGGAGAAAAGAAGAAGCACCTATTTTTGCTAACCAATTTGCACATCTGTTGCCTTCTCTTGGTATGTAACTCCAAAGAATCATCAAGTTATTAATGGAAGAAAAATCCAAGATCTGTTTGAGATGATAGACAATGAATCATAGAGGTAAATGTATGTGTCGGCACTATTTTTGGTTGGAGGGAGTTGCCCGTAAGAAGTTGTCGGTCAGTGGAATCGAAATCCCGTCGCCCGCTTTGGAAGGACGTTTTAATTTACATATATATGTAGTTTTAGAACAATATGAAATCAAACTGACCTCATATTTTTCATAGTTTAAATGAAAGAGTGTTGTACCTCAAATCCTATATCTATCCCGAAGGATAAACACAAGACTTGAGGATGAGGCTTGATCAAAAAAACTAAGGAATATATGACATCTGTTTTGTTTGCGAAACCTTTGTATTTACCGACAAGTTCCTCTATTTAATATAAAGAATTAAATAGGGTTTATATTAAGCTGGGTTCAGACATGCTTCTTATAAGGGCAAACCCCGATAGTTAATTACATCTTAAATGACCAAAGTCACCTAAGAAGACTTTCGATGAAAATCAGGAAATATTATCTTCAAGGAGTTTCAAAGCGTAGGACTTTTCAAAGAGATCAGACGTAGAGGTGTGAAAGGGATTGGTTCAAATTTGGAACATTTTATTGTAGAGTCCAAAGAAGGAAGAACTAAGGGATGTCAAGGACCTAGAAGAGAACCCCGGTGACTTCCCAAGATTTCCTAATGTTTGGCTTCATTTCTGAGGAGAAATATTTAGGTGTTTCATCCTATCAATTTTATTAGTTAAGGCTTACATTCGTGTGAAACGATCACACAAATAGCCCGGAAGATGTGAGAATTTAGGTCGTGACAAACGACAACTTTGAAATCCTAAAACGAGTTAGGGCTTATATTGTATAGCAGGGCTGTACAAAGGCCTAAAGATAAGATGAGGATTTACATTGCATAAGCAAGCAACCTCGAAGTCCTATGGATTTGTTGCTTATATCTAAGGAAGGAAGATTGGTTTAGCTGAGAAGACAGGTTTTGCTGTTGAAGATGGTCGTGCTGCCCACCATGCTAGCTTCAAGCTCCTTGCTACGACGAGTTTGAGTTTTCTAGTGTGTTAAGCTATGATGTCAAATCAGGTGGCCCTATGGTTGTAGTTCCTTAAATTTTATGGGAGCATGTTAAAGTTGATTAAAGCGACACCGGTTAGGATCCTATGGTTCCCTCGTTCTGGCACCACTATTTTCTATTGGATTCACTTAGTCCAAATGAATTTACTAAACTCAACTTAATGAGTTCCACAATTTCATTTAGACCGTGGGAAGCCTCGTTAGCAACCGTAGGTTACCTCCTCTAAGGAAATTTTAATCATTTGATAGAGACATCTTAATTTAGTTGCAATTGTAGTTTTGTGTGATGCTTGTGATTAAATTTTGAGTTGTTTTATATTTTCAATGTTGTGGCAGTGAATTTTATCTTGGTTGATTTTAGTTTTAGTTTTGGATTCGGTTTTGGTTTTGGTTTTGTGGCTATCTTAATAGTTTTAATTTTCATGCAGCATCGTTGTTTAGCATGCAAATTTACGTGTATAAAAGTACATTATAAAAGTATAAGAAAGACAATGTTGAAAACTATAAAAGCGTACCTGAAGAGTCTTCTCGTTCCACCACCTGAAACTCAAAAGGCATGTTAGGCAGTTTATATGAAGCGGGGAAGTAAAATTTTGACTACCTACCTAACCCTGTGTCATGTCTTGGTGGCTCCTTAGGAGTTTAATTAAGGATGATTTTTGTCAAGCAAAACATATTAAGTTTACTAGATCTCCGAGGTATCTAAAAGGATAAGAGGAAGAAGCAGGTCCATGCTTCCCTCTTATCACCTGGTAAAAAGCCTCGAGCTCATTTAAACTTATTATGTTGCTTAATGATTCATCCTATGAACACCCTAATGCTCATTGATGTCTCAATTATCCTTAAGAATAGGGTAATTATCATTTGTAATTTAATTTTGAAGATTATGTGGGTGAAAACCCTTAAAGAGGCAAGTTAGTGTTGTTGGAGCACTTAGCCAAATTTTGGTCCTGATTGAGCTTGTAGTGTTTGAAAGATGTTTTAATTTTAATTATGTTTATTTTTCTAATCCTCATTTAATCAATCTTGATTTAACTTAGATTACTACTGAGCCCTTAAGACTAGTCTTAATTAGTTTTGAAAAGTTAAGCTTTAGATGATCATGATTCATTATTTGAATTTCATTTGAAAATCGAATAGTGGTATTAAATTGATTAATTATTGACTTCAAAAGTCATACGCCTAAGTCCTAAGTTCATTTTATTTTAATAAACTTCCAAATTTTAATAATCTAGAAATTTATTAACTTATCCTTATAATTAAGAAAGTGATGTTGGTTTCTACCAATTAACTCATTGTGTTTCAAACATCCAAATAAACTGATTAAGATCAGAGGTTGCCTACTTCCCTCCTTGAATTAAGCCTAATTGTTAATTGAGGCTAAATTTCCAAAATTACACATTTACCCCTAAGGCTCTAACACTTCATAATTTGTCAAATTAAATTCACATAACTTTAAAATTTTTATCTTACCTCATTCATGGGTCAATTAAGACATCAAAGGAGAAAATGTGATTTTTCAAAATTTAATTTAATTTATATAATTATTTTCATGCAAAAAATGATATTTTTTAAAGAAAATTGGTTAACTTGGCCAAGATAAAGCCTAATCACTTGAAATTTTTACTGGAGGAAGACCTAGACTAGAGAATCCTTTGGACCAAAATTCATGATTTTTTGAATTTTATTTGAATTATTAGAATTATTGTAATTTCTGCGGTATTTATTAAATATAAAATATTTTAAATGGGGAAAATTAAGTTTTGTATTTTTTAAAAATTTTCCTGAGGTTAGAGAACCCATAAAAGAAAATTTTATATTTTTTTTATTTTTATTTTATTTATTGGAATTATTTTAATGAAAATCCATTTTAGCCTTTCAAAATTATTTTTAATCTTGAAAATACAATATCTTTTTTAAAAAAAATCATGAAAAATATCTCAATTGTTCCTAAGTTCTTAGGAAGCAATTTAGAATATTTCCATGAATTTTACTATTTTTGTGATTTTTATGAATTTTTAATTATTTTAAATATTCAAAATGGGCTCAAAAATCAAGTTTTTATTTTAAGCACCATTTTATTTTTATAAAATACCCCTGGTCATAGAGAACTAAAAAAATAAGTTTTTGTAAATTTTTGAGTTATATTTTGATTTTTAAGAAATCATTTAAGTGCTAAAATGATATTTAACTTTTAAAAATCAACTTAGATCATCAAATGAACTCATAATGCTTTGAATTTTTTATGGTGAGCTCTCTGGATCCTAAACAACAGTGGAGATTAAAAATAAAGTCATTTTATTGTTTGTATTTTTTAAAATTAA
Source organism: Phalaenopsis aphrodite (assembly GCA_003013225.1). Lineage (NCBI taxonomy): Eukaryota > Viridiplantae > Streptophyta > Magnoliopsida > Asparagales > Orchidaceae > Phalaenopsis > Phalaenopsis aphrodite. The sequence goes on along the minus strand of NEWO01000371.1, from coordinate 340,904 downwards.
TTATCTTAGTGATTTAGGGTTTGTGAAGATTATGTGTATTTTGAATGACTTGACTCATGAGAAATTTTCTTAAAGGTTCTCTGGTCATCATAAATCTTCCTCAATTTTCTTGGATTTTTCTAAGCAACATGCTAATTTCCATGATTAATTTAAGCAAATAATGCACATAAACTTGAAAAAGATGATTCTTTGTCTAGGGACCTCCTCTGACTTTGGAAAAATCAAGGAATGTTCCTTTTGACAGAGGCTACAACATGCAAAAAATTCAAGCTATGATGAAATGCCTATATGCATGGAGAATCAAAAGATTCATAACCCTGATGGATTTTTAAAAAAATCAAACATGCATCAAATGGAAATAAAATTTAATCCACATTATTCTCCTCTGTTCATTGAATAAGATGGTGTTTTTATTTTATTTTTGTGATTTTTCTACACCAAGATAAGGATTTTTGAAGTTAAGGGTCATTTTCTGAATTATTTAAATACTTATTTATCTATTTAAACGCGTGGCGCCACATCAACCTACGGCGGCTCCAAAGCTCCACACGGCGCACTCCCATTTGACATCGTCGTCCACCTCAGCGCTCACTCGGCCCACGGTTTATGTTCCGAAGTGCGTCCGGCTTTATCTCGACCGTCCATCCGATACACGCCCAATCGAACGGCGCTCCATCATCGTTCGCGATGGCCTAGCCCGAGAATAGTTCATCTTCTAAGCTTGATATCTCCCTCATTTCTCAACTAAATTAAATGATTTTTTTTAATGCTCATCTTGACTAGAGGAACGTATCCATACAGTTATGATGCCATGAAATAAACTCAAAACAAATGGAAAGCTCAAATAGGCTCAGGAGGGGGAGAAGTTTTATACCTTGGCTCAGAGAAGTGAAGCTTCAATCAGAGGTTCTTGGCACATTCGTTGTGGTCCAAGGAGGCTAGGGATTGAGCCTCTGGTCTTCGTGAAATGCCTAGACTCAAATTCGACCAAGGCCGATTTCAGGTGTTGGTCTAGAGCTATGCTAGAGGCGATTTCAGAGGGTAATTTGATGAGGTTTTATCTTCTCTTGCTATTGTGAAGGTGTAGGCACAAGTAATTGTAATTTGGTGTAGTTTTAAGGGATGTCCTATTTCTGCCCTAATTTTCAAGCTCAAAATCAGAGTTACGCATGGGGAATCAGGGCAATAGAGTGATTGAAATGAGTTGTGGAGGTCTCAAGGAAGCTCAAGGAGTGATTTGGAGGTCTCTCTTTGAGAAAATTTCAACAACCCTTCCATGGTTGCGGAGGTGAGTTTTTATAAAAATGGCTAAGGGGTGGCTCTCATGGCCAATGTTTGGGTGCATTGTGATGCTTAGGTGGAGGGCAGAGGAGCTCTATCATTTGATTTGAGTGAGGTGGCCTCTGGTTTGATTTGGGTGAAATTCAAGAGGGCGTGGCCCTTGGTTTTGGCTCATTCGATGACTAGGTCGGCCGGCCATGGCAGGGGGAGGTGACCAGGGGAATATGTCACATCAATTTAATAGGCTGGGGTCTAGTTTTGGCAAAAATATCCTAAGCTTAAGCAAATATGGAATGAAATCCCTTAATTTAGGGGAAATTTTGTCCATGGGTTATTTTAGGTGGTTTTAATAGGTTTAGACTGGCCACTAGGGTCCAACTAATGGCTGTGGAGTCATTAATTTGGTGACTTTGCGGTAGTTAGGCCATCTTTAGTTCATGGGTTCAATGTGGGCTCAAGTGATCAAAGCTTGGGTTTGGGCTAGGCTAGCCACAGAAATTGGCCCAATTAATTAATCAAAATTGTGTAGATGATTTTTATGAAGATTTTTGGTGAAGAATTGAAATGATTTTGAGCTCAATTGGAGGGTCAATTTGAAGGATTTTGAAACTTAGTCAATTTGTGCATGTTGGGCTAGACATGGGTCTAGGTTAGGCTAACCTTGAGCTAAGTCCAAATTGAATGGTTCAAATGATCAAGGGAGATGTTGTGAATATTTTTCATGAAGTAATGGAGTGGAAATTTTGGGGCTAAGGCCATCAATTTGGTGAGATTTTGAGACATGACCAATTTGGGGCAAATTTGGGGCTTTTTAAACTTAGGTTGAAATCAAATGAAATTTAGGCTTCACCAAAGACAATTGAAGGTCAAATTTTATGTATGGGAATATTATGAAGGTTTTTCAACACAAATTGTGGCAAGTTGAGTTGGCCATGGGTTCAATTTGGTGGAACCAAATCATGGGGCCAAAATTGGGGTTTTTATCTAAATCAAAATTGAGCTCAAATGATGGACTAATTGGGCTTGAATTTGGTCTATATTGGTAATCTCAAGAGTGAATTTTAGTTTAGAATCAAAATTGAGGTAAATTGGGAGCAATTTGATAAACATTTGGGGTAATTTAGGGAAAATATGAGCCTTTAAAGGGCAATTTGGGGGTTTTGATCAAAGATTGTCAAATTGGCCAAATTGGGTCATGTGGTAGTTAAGAAAAATGAAATTGAAAATATTTGGGAGGTTTTGGGATTTTTTTGGATTTTTTTTGAAATTTTTGGAATTTTGGGCTAATGAGGGGTATTTTGGTAATTTGGCAAATTTTGGTGATTTTGGGTAGTTTGGGTGTTTTCAAGGTGTTTGAAATGATTTTTGAACCAATTGGGGTATTTTGGGTAAATTTGGCAATTTTAGCCAAATTTGGGATCCCAATGGTATCTAGGTAATTTGGGGAAGTTTAGGGGCAAAAGGCTAGGTTGGGTATTTTGGTAGAGTTGGCGTGCCAACCACCATCAATAAGCCATGGACCAATGGAAACCCCATTTTGGGCCCTCTATGTAGTGGTCTTAGCTAAACCCTAGCATAGGGCTAGTGGGTTTAGGGGACCACCTACATGAGTCTCCCAAAAGTATCAAGGGACCAAAACCTAGAAGTTTAAGTTAAAGATTGTGAGTGATTGTGAGAGCAAATATGTACCATAAGCCCTAGAACAACACCCAGAGTTAACCCTAAGGTCCAGCAGTCCTAAGGGTGACTCATTTTGAGTTCCCCTATTATGACCCCACCGACTAAGTGCTAGATGTTAGGACTAATATGTGGAACTTCAAGTTGAGTAAAGAGGAGGGTAGAATTTCTAATGGTGAGGGTTCCTTTCTAGTTTTCTAAGAATAGTCAATAGGAAAGTCCTATGGCTAGACCTTAGGCTACTAAAGGGGGAAAACTAAACCTCAACCAAAAGTGAGGTCAACAGTATGCCTTTAATAATTTCCAGTAGCCACTTAGAATCCAACTCCACATGTAAGAATTTCCATCCTAAACCAGCAGTAGTAACAAGTGCCCATAAAACAGCTTGGAGTTCAACCTGTAAAGTGTTTATAGCAAAAATAGGTGAGTAAAAATAAAGAATACAATCACCCTATAATTTCTGAAAATACGCCCATTCCAGCTGAAGAGGTCTTAAGGCTAACATCAGTATTAATCTTTATCCATGTTTTAATTGATTTCTGCTAGAAAATCTTCTTGATCTACAAAGAAGTGGGTTGGTGAATATCAGGAATTTTCAAATTCCTCCAATCTTTATTGTTGACATTATAGCTCATAAATTTGGTTTCTGCTGGAAAATCTTATGGATCGTCAAACTGATTTGTGAAGGAGTTAAAGAACTTCCCTCAAATCTGATTGTATTTTTAGCCATCCGTACGAACCAATTGATGATGCAAGGAATAATTTCAGATTTAATTTCTTTTCAAGCTTTCCAACAATTCAAAAAATTTTACCAACCAACATGAATTTGAAGCTGTAAATGGGTAATAATTTCTCTCCAAATATTCTGGGAAACTGAACAAATAAAAAAGAGATGTGGCATAGATTTTTCAGCATTATTGCAAAAACTGCTTCTTGAAAGTCCTCTCAAACCCTTTAACTTTAGAATCTCATCCATGGAAAGAATATTATGAAAGCATTTTCAAGCAAAGAAGGACATTGAAGGGTTAAGATATTTACATCAAATAGATTTGCCCCTCTACAAAGATTGCCACTGATAAGTATGATAGTAAGGATATTTTGTGAAAGAGAGATGATGAGGATTCTTAGTAATAATTTTATCCATTTGTTGAGGGTGAATAGGAATCTTAGTAACCTGGAGCAAGATCTCTTTACAAACCATATTATTAAGTAAATCTTTACTCCATTGATTGTTGAGCCAACATTTGTTAACAGATAAAGGAGCTACCTCCATTGAATCAACAATTTTCCCATCAAGTAGCCAATTATCAAGCCAAAAACCAACTTTACCTTCACCAATATCTAAATAAAAAGATCTTCAGCTTCATTTCTAATTTTTAATAATTCAACCTAAGTTTTGGAATTACCTAATTTTTGTTGAATAAGGAAGGGATGAACTTGTTTACAATATTTCACTTTCATAAATTCTGCCCAAATAGTATTTGAGCTTGAAATTTAATCCATAATTTGCAAAAGATAATCTTATGGAGCTGCTTGAAAGACTTAACTCCTAAACCACCTACTGAAATTGGAAGACAAAGCTTGTCCCACTTCATCAAATGAATTTGTTTATTTTTTCAATATCAAAGAAATCTATTGAGAATTCTTTCCAACATAATTTGAGAAATCTTTTTCATCTCACATACATTGGGAATGAAGTTAAAATACTCTTAATAAGAGTAACTCACCCACCAGCAGAAAGAAAAACATTAGTCCAACAGGAAATCTACTTAGAAATTTTGGAAATCACCTCATCAAATTGAGTCTAAGGTTTTCTCCCTTTAATAAGCTGAGTTCCTAGGTAACTCACAAGAAGCTTTGTAGATTTGAAGTGAGTAAAATCCTTAATCTACACTCTAGCAGCATATTTCATTTTACTATTGAAAATGGTTTGGCATTTACTGGAATTAAAAGAAAGTTCGAAAGCTCCTAAAAAAGAGTTAGGATATGAATAATCTTTCTAACAACAAGTTTTGAAGCATTGGAAAAAAAGGATCACATCATCATCATAAATAAGATGTCCAATATTAAAGTTTGCTTTATTAGCAAACCAAAGATATCCATGAGATGAGTAAGCCTAATTAATTAGTTTGGATATATAATCCATTGCCAAAATAAAAATGATGGGAGAGAGGATCTCCTTGCTTTATTCCCCTTGAAGCCTAAAAAAAACTGAAGACTTGCCATTAATCAGAATAATATAATAAATGGTCTTTAACCATCAGTGAATAATAGTGCAGAAATTAGGATGGAAGCCCTTAGCTTTCAGAACTGTCAAAATGAATTGTCAGCTTATTGTATCATAGGATTTAGAAAGATCTAATTTGAACATCAAATTTTTAGCTTTACAAGGACGATTAATGTTCAAGAGAAGCTCTTGAGTGAGAAGAACATTATCAGTAATATGACGACTCTTCATAAAAGCAGATTGGTTGGGAGAAGTAATAGAAGGTAAAACCTGTTGTAATCTGACAATTAAAATTTTTCTTATGATCTTTGTTATAACAATGGTAAGAGCAATTGGTTTGAACTTATCCTTACTGCTCTTAATATCATCTTTTGGTATAAGAGTGATAGTAGACATAGCAAAATACTTAGGCATATCCTCACCCCTGAAGAAACTTTATACAACCTCTATAACTTCCCTCTTCATAATAGACCATAATTTAAGATAAAATGTTGAAGTAAAACCATCAACACCTGCAGTTTTGTCACCATCAATAGTACTTCAAATTTCATATTTCGAAGGAATAGATGTTAGATTAAGATTTGAAGTATATTATATATCAACAACAAAAAAGAGAATCATAAAACAATTGGGAAATAT
>NEWO01000371.1:301624-334551 GCA_003013225.1 Phalaenopsis aphrodite | reverse complement strand
ACACACACACAAAAAAACTTGAGGTTCTACCTCGAATGTATACTCACACTACAACCCAATATCCAAAAGAAGAAAAATCAAAACACAAGGGCCCAGCAATTGAGGCAATAGAGCTCTAAAATGTCCCCAATCAGTGAAATCTTCAGTTACTTTAGAGGGACAATACCTACAACAATTCCATTATACCCACCTTTGACAACAAATGTGTTGGCTTGTTCCCTTCATTGTAAATAAAACTCCACTCAATAGTTAGCATCAACTTGTCAATAACTCTCCAGGTTCTTTGTAGACAAATAATAATGTTCCATGGTGGCTCTTTTTTGCTCAAAATGAAATCTTAGTGCAATAAAGAATCAATCTCAACCTGCAAAAAAGACTATATAGCAGAACGTGCAATACCAACAACCAACAAAAGAGACTAGCATTTAGCTTCCATGTGACATAAAGCATAACATGGTGATGCATACAAGCACATTTTCCATTAACATCCCTGAACACTCCTCCAACACCGACAAATCTTTCCCACAACTTTCATCAGTATTAAGCTTCATCCACTTTGGTGGATGGGGCAACCATCTCACTAGCTTGGGGGAAAATAGAGAAATTTCCACTTGATGTATTACCCAACAACTGTGGAAGGAGATTTCCTTCATAATTTTTTTTTATAATGACATAGTTCTATTATCTTTTATAAAATAAGCCAAAATATTATAAATAATCAAATTTATAGTAGCATACACCCCCTAATGTTTGCATGAATTTGGGCCATCCATATAAACCACATTATAATAAATGGAAAAATCTCCATAAAATGATGCACTCTGTCGCCAGCATTCCAAGTATCATATCATACATATAGATCCCTCTACATAAGAGGAATAACTACTTGAAAATAATCCCCAAGTGATTTCCAATCTGCATTGTAAAGGTACATTTAAAATAGATATGAGCAGCTGTTTCTTCATCCCCCATGCATAGATGATATTGGGAAGCAATGCTCAAACCCTTTAATTTGAGTAAATCATCATCAGGCAAAAGGTTATGGAAGTGTCTCCAAATGAAGAATGACATGGATGGGGATGAAGCTCTCCACTTTATATATATATATATATATATATATATATATATATATACACGTTCACATACATTAATACACACACTTATACATATATTAAAAATACTTATATACTTGTATACTTAAGAATTCATACATATTAAACATCTTAATCACACATTATCTTATAAACACATACATATATAATAACTCAATGTGATGGGTGCATGACTTGAACAAAAATTTAAGATGCCAACATAGATCAATCACACAATTAAGAATATGTCAGTCTTCATTCAGTCTGTGGGGCCTAAATGTATCCCATAAACTATAATAATTAAATAAAATGCCAAACTTAAGAGTTCTAGCCATGTCACACTGAATTGGGCTTAAAATCCTTTGTTAGTCAGTTTTGGCCATAAAATTAACACCAATAGCACAATTGTCCTTTGTGTCCACCAAGATTCTCTTAAATAACACAATTCATAAGTATTAATAAGAATTTTTCAACCAAGTTGATTTGATTAGTTTGAAGTAAACAAACAAAGGCCCATAACAATATGTAAGAATAGGATAATTTTATCATGATTGTTTTTATCACAATTCCCTTAGCATCTACTTTGAGCCAATAACTACATCTCTTTCTCCCATATTTTTATCTCCCAAAACGAAATTTCAACATATTTATTCAAACAGGATGCCACCACATTGAACTATTATAAAGCATATAAAGCTGTAATAATTAAAACTTTTGTTGCCATCAATAGGAAAAACTAACTACAACGATTTGCATCTATGGGATAACTTGAATTAGGAATTTAAATACCATCATACAAGAAAAATCTCTATCTCTAGGTCTTGTTTTTATTTCTCATCCATTCTACTTCTATGATAATTTACTTATTTGAAACTTGAATTTCATAATTACACCGCATGAGAATTTTTAGAGCCATAAAACTATTTTTTCATTAAAGCAAATTTATTTCCAACCTTTAATCAATTAAAATTTGTGTGATTGCTACAAGAAATCTAAGGTTGCTTAAAAGGAGTTTTATTTTTTAATCCTTTCTTTTTTAATTAACAGATATTATTCATTGTTAACAACACATTTATTTCTTCATCTTCTCTCATTTTACTTAGAATCTAATTAATTTTCGATAATAATTTGAAATTCGAATTGAAAAGATGATTGATCTAGAAGATTCTAATCAACTTTTTCAATCAGCAGAAATAATGGTGCGTTTGGGATAGCTTGTGCTTATCCATATAAGCCGTTTATTTGGAAACGCAGATTGCATGATGCGACCAACATTCCTCATTTAGTGTAAAAAACCATATACAATTTTTTATAAGTTGTTCAAATGCAGTTTTCAAATGGTGAAGCGACGTTTTCAAAATGACGCCACAGCGGATAAGCTGCCTCAAACGGAGCCTAAGTCTCAACATCATTAATTAATTTAGAGATGAATATAATTTAACTTTTGATTAATTTCTTTTATTTTATGCTCCTACTAATTTAAAATTAAAAATCCGAAATTCATCAAAATTTAAAATTAGTGAATTTTTCTCAAACATGTTGTGAATATCCCCAATAAACTCTTTCTTCGACCTACTCCGGCAAAACACGTTTTTCCTTCTCCGTTCTTCGATAATCAGCGGCCTCGTTTCTTCTCACGTTGTTTCCCACTTTTTTCTCTACCCAATCCGTCAAACCCTTGCTCCCCAAGATCCTCTGCGGATCTATCCCAATTCGCCGAAACCGATTTTGCTTACCGTCTTGCATCGCCCGTTAGGGTATCGTCCCTTTGCTCCGATCTAGTGATTTATCTTCTATATAATTCACGGAATAAAGTTTATGTGATTGGGGCCGCCGAAGGGGGAAGAAAACGAGGCAGGGGAGATGTACAGCAATTTCAAGGAGCAAGCGATTGAGTACGTGAAGCAGGCGGTCCAGGAGGATAATGCTGGGAACTATGTCAAGGCCTTTCCCCTGTACATGAATGCCCTGGAGTACTTCAGGACGCACCTCAAGTACGAGAAGAACCCTAAGATTAAGGAGGCGATCACCCAGAAGTTCACTGAGTACCTCCGCCGTGCTGAGGAGATCCGCGCCGTGCTTGATGAGGGGGGCTCTGGCCCGGCTTCCAACGGGGACGCGGCCGTGGCCACGAAGCCGAAGACCAAGCCCAAGGATGGAAATGATGGAGGGGAAGATTCGGAGCAAGCTAAGCTCAGGTCTGGGCTTAATTCTGCCATCATAAGGGAAAAACCGAACGTTAAGTGGAATGATGTTGCTGGCCTCGAGAGTGCTAAGCAGGCATTGCAGGAAGCTGTTATATTACCTGTCAAGTTTCCTCAGTTCTTCACAGGCTAGTTCTTTTTCCCCGTAGACTATTTTTTTCCATTAAAATTTACTCACTTGTCTCCATTAGCAAAACGACTCAGTTTGAGTTTTTTTTTTTTATATTTTGTTTTGAAGTGATTTTGATCTTCTGAAAAAACATAATTCGTGATAACCTCCATGCTATTCAATGATTTCAGAGTGGTAGCTGCCCAAGCATGCCCTATCATGTTATTCTCATGCTTACCTCCTTGTAAAGTTAGTATCTTCTTGTTCTAATTTTGGCATGGCTTGTGTTGTCTCTTTCCTATCCTTTGCAATGGATGCATATGTTTGGAACAACAATTGCTAACTCTATACGTGATTCTTGACAAAATCATTTTAAAATCACTATTTTTATAATCTAATATGAAGTTGGGAGAGAAAGTGCCTTTTTTGTCTGAATATTTGTTTAGTCAATTGTGTTTGGAATCATGGTTGATATTGAATTTAATCTACTAGGAAAAAGGCAAACGTTGGTCTGCAAGTTAAGCACCTTTGTTGCTGCTCTTTTCTGCTTGATCTGCACTTTTCTCCGTCATTACTGTAATCTTATTTTTAAAGCTTCTTTAATTGTGTTACACAAATGAATTTTGGATGGGCTTACATGCTATAAGCAGAAGGAACTAAAAAAATGACAAACATTTGTAGAAAATTAAGGATCTGACAAATCGCATTTGGCATTTAACTTCATTAAATTTTTAGTTAGAATGTTAAGCATTGAGTATGATTTATGATTATTAAGTTTAAAACAAAAATGAACATCAGATTGATCAAATCTCTTAATCTTGCCACTTTGCCATTTTGCGAGTAACCAATTCAATCAAAACCTGCTTTGTATGTCCAAAAAATGCCCTTGCGGACCTAGAAATGAGCCGGTTGTAGCAGGGACTGACCGACCACCTCATTTGGCCGACCGGTCGGCCACCTCGCTCGATGGAATCAACAACAAAAATGTATCAAATATACGAAAATGTGTCAGACATATGAAAATGAGTCAGATCTACGAAAAGATGCCATATATACAAAAAGATGCTATACATACAAAAGGTGTTAGGCATGAAAAGGCGTCGAATATACGAAAATGTGTCAAATACATGAAATGTGCCAATGAAGATAATAATAACTTGTAACTCTCAGGGGCAATGATGCAATTTTTGTACTTTTATCCTCATATCATCTATAAGTAGGATGATTTTTTTTTTATGTAAGGAGACTCATGCTATTTGGGTTTTCTGACCATTTAGTCATCGCTCTGCCTTCTCTTGCAACATATTTTTTCAAATATAAAATGGGTCCAAGAGCCTAGGAAACACCCCCTAATTTGACCTGCTAGGGGTAGTTGCTGTGTCACTCCTCTCTCTCTCTCTCTCTCTCCAACTCTAATCCTTTTTTCTCTCTCTTACTCCCACTGTCTCGGTTTCCTATTCCTTGGGCATGATCTGCATGACAAATTTGGATTCAACTTACATTATGTTTGAATTGCTTGTATTGTCGAAATTCTTATTCAAGCTGCAGAATTAAAGTGTGGTGAGCAAAATAGAGACAATTGCTTGAAAACCTAGAAAGAGAGAGAGTGAAGAAAGAAGGGGATACTTGACCCAATAAGGAGGTAACAACTATAAGAGGTATTGCTGACCGCTTGAGAAAAGAAGGAAGTAATCACTTTTTCCTATGATTTATAATATGCCTTCCCTTATACTTATGCACTCTTTATGTATGAATGCATAAAGCCATAATGATTTAAATAACTGTAAGAAATAAACATAGACACTTACATCTCATGCTAAATGATATAAAACTATGATACATATTCCATTTATGAGGGAGAGAAGGGGTGGTGTTCATAGCCATAAGAGAAAAAAGAGAGCCAACCACTTGAGGAAGGAGGTTGATCATGGTTCTTTTATACTTCATTCTATCCCAAATATAGAAGTGTCCTTTATGTATCTATGGCATCCTATCTTCATCTTGGACGAAGTTCCTTTTTTTCTGTTTTTGACTTGTTTGTGTTTATCTCTGATTTTCAGAAGCAAGTTATAAACATGAGATATAGCAACGTACATAAAATATTAATACAAAACTGGTAAGTCATGAATGAATTTTTTTACTCTTGAAAAACATTAGATCAAAATAAAGAGGAAAATACATGACAATCTTTATTGACTTTTATCAGCTAAAACTATCATTACATTAAAAAAAAAAGAAAAATCTAAATCGAATGATAGTATTGTCTACAGGCATTCCAAACATGTTACTAGAAGCCATAAAGATTCAATTTATTCTTTCTTTAAAACTTCCTTTTCTTATTTATTGTATTGTTACTCAGTTTCTCTGGTTTCTTTTATGGTCTTTTTTGTTAATTTTGACTTATTTTCTTACATTTACATTGATTCTAAAATACTAATTAAATATGGATTTTTTTTATTTGACTGCTAAATATGTCTACGGATTAATTACCTTCTGGAATGTTTATGTCATTATTCCTAGCTATGTAGTCTTCAATAAAAAAATTGCTGGAGGGTATGAACTTAAATAATTGGGATAATTTTAGCAAGGATATGACCTCAAATTATTGGGATAATGTTAAGATATGACCTCAATAATTTTGTCAATCATGCTATTTATGAAATTTCTTATATTTAGGAGAAGTGTTTACTTGAAAAACTTCATAATGTAACATTTATTAATGTATATTTTTCATCATTATAATGAGAATGATTATTTATTTCACGAGCTCATGGCTTAAATTTATTTTCACTTATTTGGTAGTTTTAATTTTTTTTTAATAACTTATGATTTTATAGAGACATGCCTACAATGTTTTACTATTAAAACAAGATGTATTATTTTAGTTATGATGGTTTCTGATTTAGATGACTTGTTATTTAGTTTAGTTTAAATATATGTGTTCAGCATTCTTCTAGTTCTGCATTCTGCTAGGCAGTCTTAAATAATAACATTTGAATTTATTTGTGCCCTACATGAATTTTATGACTCTTCAATTATTTTGTTGGTGGCGTTTATCCATTTGGTATCAATAACTTGACAATATTTTAGCTTGGCTTTGGCATCTCATATTTCAGCACTAATTTTTTTAATCGACTCTACCATACGTGAAATTTCCTGCAGCATATTTACTTTGATTGATATTTGTAGCATTTTTTGCAACTCGAGTGGTTTTCATGAGCCTTTGTTGCATTTCCTTTGTTACATCTTTTGTAGCTGGATATTGGCTCTTGCCAATTTTGGATTTAGTTTTACGATGGTTTCTTTTTTCTTATCCCAATGTAAAATTTAAATTGAATCAACAAGAAACAGTTAATTGGGGAATTAAATACATATAGATAACTACTCTGAGGCATGTAGTGATAGCTTTTATTGAATCAAAATTTTAATTTCTTTCTCTTAATCTTGTGCGCACATATTTGATCAGAGTTTCTTTTGACTGCAGTATAAGTGCAATCACCTAATTCTGTGCAACTACCAAATTTGAGGCAAGTCAAAAGAAACTCTCATCAAATATGGTAGTTGCACACTTTGGTAAACCATTTCCTTGTTTTCTCCTGCCCTATTATTTTGTTGTTGGCTATGCAACAATTATGATTTTAATTAAAATTTATAAAATGAGATTGCTTTGTAAATTTAAAATTGTTTGTTTCTTTTTTATTTGAATTTCTTGTTAGCCTCTTTGGATTTAATTGATGATGATATCATCATTGCAAATCTAATTTCTGATTTTCTATTTTGCACCTAAATTAAGCGTTTTTTAATGGTCTTTTATCTGTGAATTCTAATTTTCTTTGTGTGATTCACATTCAATGCATTATTCTAGCTGCTATAGAAGGCCTAAAGCTAAACTATCCTGCATCAACTGATGGACAGTTTTCCTTGAAAACATTTCTGATAAATAGTATTTTATTTTAAATGTCTAACCATGCAGTTTTATTTTGCTTGCATCGTCATACAATCAGTTTCATTGCAAGTTCCTGCATCTTATGTTACTCTTTCATTTAGTATTTTCTTATATACTGTTGTCAGGTACATTTCGTATTTTTGTTCAGTCCTTTATGCCTCTACCAACCTTTTTTGAGTCGATAAAAAGCCATTTGAAGAGTCTTCGCGCTCATGTTTGTCTAGAAATTTGCATTTGGCCACCCTTCTACACTTATAGTAGTTGTAATTGTCAATTAACCCTTACACTGAAGAATGGGTGAGATTGTTAAACCTTCAGTTTTTTTATGCTCGGTTATCTTTCAGTCTTTAACAAAACAGCTATCAAAAGAAAGAACAGACCTCCTGTGGTAGAAATGATAGGAGGGTTGGTCTCATGCCAAATAATTTAGACGAATAATTAATATTAAAGCAGTGGAGCTGCTGTGAATAGTAGCAGTCTAAACGCAGAGTACAGAAGCTTATGAGCATTTGGTTAACCATTCATTTTAATGCTTTGTATCTGGAGATAACTTTTCTAGGCCTTTGCATCATTCTTACTTTGAGAAACTCTGTTGTAAAGCAACGTAGTAAACCTTTCAATGATTACTATTTTTTTTTCTCATTGTTTGTTCTAACATTTTATCAGGAAAGAGAAGGCCATGGAGGGCATTTCTTTTGTATGGTCCACCTGGAACAGGAAAGTCATACTTGGCCAAGGCAGTTGCAACAGAAGCTGAGTCAACTTTCTTTAGGTTTCTATTTTCTTAATCATGCTATTTCATAATCACGAATTTACCTTTTATGCCTTTTTTGGTCGTGCATGCATGTTTTTAAACCTTAGCAAAGGAAAGCCAATTTTTCATTTACTGCGTATAATCAAATCATGAATGTATTTAGATGGAGTTTTTGTTTTATAAGAATTCCAATCCATTCTCTTAATTTCTATTGATTGCAGTTATACATTTAAGTGGAAGTTTCTTGTCTTGATGTAAAATCTGTTCTTTTCACCAATTACTTGTGGCCATTTTCACAATTATGTGTTTTTTGGCTTGAAATCATGAACTGAAAGCAAAAGCATTTCAAGAAATGTGTGCATTATTTTGTTCTTTACTTATTTTTTGATGCATGAACATGATCATATAAATACTCTTATTGTGGTACATTTGGCTTTGATTTTCTCCATATTAAAGCAAATGTTGAAAGGTAACTTATCGAAGTATATGTTAGACCTTGAGAAGACTTTGTAGCTTTGAATAATCTTTTTTAATGCTTAAGCAGTAAGTAGTAAATATAGAGCTTTTTTTTAAAGGAAGAAATCTTGTGAAGAAATTTCATGTAGAATTGTAATTAATTCATATTGAAAAATTTTCACACTTTAAAAAAATTAACCATTTTTATTTTTACCCTGATGTTTCACAGCGCTTACACTATAGTGCGAATCATATTTCTTTTGAAATTATTTGTTCTTTCAGCATATTATCTTTCTTATTCTAGCAAAATGTATAATGGTGTTTACAACCTAGGAGAATATCATTCATAAACTTATTTGTTCCTCCTTTCTACTACTTTCTCAACTTTTTGTATGATGAATGGCACCATGGTTTGAACAAATTTTCAATTATCAAATGTGTACGCTCATCTAAAATAGATTTGGTTTTGTGTTACATGATATTATCTCACTTTTGCATGTTGACCTTTTTTACCGCGGAGCTTGTACGTGTATAGTTTCCATTATTTATAAATGGGCTGGGCTATTAGAAGCACTTTGTTTTCTACAGTATTTAGCTAAAATTCCTAAAATCCATCATCTTATCTCAAATCCCTGGAACTTAGAAGAGAAGTTAAAGACATGTGATGGATTGAAAATGGATTCCGTGCGCTAAATAATATTTTACTGTTTATGAAATGTAGTGCAGATGTGTAGTGGTGGTTGTACCATGGTATCATTGTAGTTTGTTATTAGGTTTATGTTATGTTATTTTTATTTCTATTATGTATAATCGAATTAGATAGAGGTACTTAAAAGAAATAAAATTATTTTTACGAGTAGATTTTAAGATCTTAAAATTTGGAATGTTCATGAAGATGCTAATACTTTGTGGAATAGAGTAACAAAACTATTAAGCAAGTTATAAAAGATGTGCTTGGAGATCAAATTAAAATACTTTAATGAATAAAAATAATTGTTGGTGGAGTAATAATGCTTTTGAAAAAATAAAAAAGATGTTTTGTTATAAAAATTGATATAGATGAAAAAATTTGTAGAATTGGAAAAAAAACTAGATGGCGCGTAAGGAGATTAAAAGAACAATTTATGATGTTAAGAATTTTGTTTTTAGTGATATTTATAATAAGATTAAATATATACTATAGTTAGTGAAAGATATGTGTATAAACTAGTCAAACAAAGATATAAGAAAAATAAAAATTCAATTTAAATTAAATATATTGAGTATGTGTTTTCCTTATTTCAGGATATTCAACATAGGCGGGTTTAATGAAGATTGTGAAATTACGATCAACTTAAGTGATAATAATATTGTAAATAATAAGAAAGGTCTATATTTCTATCATCACATTAGTAAAATAGAAATTGATAATGTTTTAAAAAAACTGAAGGGTGAAAAAGCAGTAGGACCTCATGATATTCCAATAGAACTGTGGAAATGTTTTAAAACTATAAATTTTTTGGCTTCCTAAAGTTTTTAATATTATTTTAAATACTTTAAAAAATGTGTAATGTGTAGAGAAAGAGTCTTTTGATTTCTATTTTTAAGAATAAAGGGGATACACAAGCTTACAACTTATAGATGAATGGAGTTAATTTGTCATACATTAAGTTATGGGAGAGTACTTGAATATACATTATGACGTGATGCAAAAATTTCTCAAAATCAGTTTGGATTCATGTTGGGCAAATCTACTATGAAAGCTGTATATTTGTTGAGAGGTTTGATGGAGAAATACAGAGAGAGTAAGCATGATCTACATATTATTTTTTTTTTAATTCAGAAAAAGTTTATGATAAAGTTCAAAGAGAAGTATTTCAGAGAGTTTTAGAAAGAAAGTTGTTGATATTGATTATATTCAACAAACACAATGAAGATTGACCATATGTTTTCCTATTTAAAGAAAGTTGTTGATATTGATTATATTCAACAAATACAATGAGGATTGACCATGTATTTTCCTATTTCAGTTGGATTACATCAGGGATTGGCTTAAAGCCCATATCTTTTTGCTTTAGTTATAGATGTTCTTATTGGACATTAATTGGATGATGTATCTTTGTGTATGCTTTTTGCTGATTATATCCTTCTTGTGGATAAGGAGAGAGAGAGAGAGTTTAGGAAAACTTGGAATTATAGACGCCAACTTCAGAGTCTAATGGCTTTCATTTTAGTAGATCTAAAACTGAATATAAAGAACATAATTTTAGTAGTAATAGATCTAGTAGTGGGTTGTAACAATGGGCGATTAAGTCATTAAAAGGAGTCAGTGTTATAAGTATCTCCGGTCTATCGTTCAAGGTGATGATGGTATAGATGGGGATGTTATTAGTAGAATTCAAGTTAGATGATTGAAGTGGAGGATTGCATCAGGTCTATTGTGTGATAGAAAAGTACAGACATCGGCGAGACTTGCAATGCTTTATATTACAATGTTGTCTTGGAAAAGTGAGCATAAAATTAAGTGAAGTTTTGTTGAGATGAGAATGCTCTGGTGAAAGATAAAATGTAAAACAAATATATTCGTGAAAGGATTGAACTAGCTACAGTGGCGCACGAGATTAGAGAGTCGCCTTCGGTGATTTGGTTACATTAAATGTTGGACCATCTGAGACCCCGTTATGAGAGTAGATGTTTTAGATTTGATTTGTGTTAAGAAAGTTATAGGTAGACCAAAATAGGCCCGGACATATATAAAAAATGATCTTAATTTATTAAAATCAAATGAAAATATTACACTCAATAGGTTGTGATGGAGAAAAAAAATTTATGTAGCCGACCTCACTTAGTTGATTAAAGGATTGTTGTTGTTGTTATTGTTGTTGATTGTTCTTGTTGTTTAGTTGGATCAAGATTGCAACTGTGGATTTGTTAGGGTTGAATTTTAAGTTGTCCATGGAAGCTTTGTACTTGTTTTTTTCATGAGCTGGTGAAAGCAATAGAATGAGAAATATTAGGGCTGTAACTCTCTTTTGCAAGACAAAGGAATTGCTTTTAGTCTAGAGATTTCAAGGATCCTATCAGGGTGAGGCTAAGAACTCTTGAAAACTGGAAGTGATTCCAGGAAACCTAGCCTACAGATCTTCTTTACATGCTGCACCAGCAAGTAGATGCTCATTGGAAAGATGCTGGATGGACAATTGCCTCTATACTAATTTCTCATTACTGCATTAATTCTATATATAACACCGCCCACTATGCTTAGAAAGTAATACGGTATTATATGGCTTGGATGGAATATGGTTCTTAAAGTGTTTAGTAAGTTATGGTCGCATGGTTGATCTGAAGTAGTTAACTGCTAGAAATGCTAGTGGAAACTATGATAGTGTCCGACCCTAGCCTGCCCTTTTGAAAAACATGAATTTATTTTTCTTAATGAACTTTGTCTACTATGCTTGATTTTTTTGGACTCGATTGAAATCTGCAGTATGGTTTAGAATGATCTATGTGGTTTTGTGTTGTACAATTGGTGTAAGTTTATTTTTTTACTTGAATAAAAAATTGAATTACATTTTTGTGTTAATTTTGCTCTCAACTAAGGGGCTCTTTGGCTGGAGTTCAAGCCAGGCTTTTGCTAGCTTAAGCATTTAAGACAGATCAAAAAACTTTTTTTGACAACAGTCAATCCATGCAATTTTAAACAATGAATATTATAGAATAATCACAGTCATTACCTTTTAATAATAATCACCCCTACGGCAAATTAAATAGGATATGAAATCATCCCTTCATGGGATGGCTAGGACTTTTTTGGCCACGACACAAGCATAGCCTTGTCTGCCAACTAGCCCAGCAAACTGAAAATTATTTTTAAAGGAATTTATTTATTTATTAAAAATTTTTCTCTAAAAACATTTTCTCCTGCATTATTGATGCCTTTTTAATTTTTGCAATGAGCTTGAATTTTAGTTTGAAATAAGAGTGCCATCTACATTGTATTTTTAAGTGTTTTTTCTTGACTGCTATTTACTGTGTGTCTTCAGGCATTATTTCATTTTTTGTCAATGATGCTTTTTTGAATCATTTTGATGAGTCAAAACCATTAGCAACGTTTGTTTTTTGATATGTTGTTTCCTACTAAAAAAGTTATGTGAACAAAATTTTCTTGGATGAAAGAATTGTGCTTAATTTTTTTTGTAAAATTTGTAATTACTTTTCATATTTTCAAACTTATTTGAGTCATTTTAATGAGTTAAATGTATTAGTTTATTCTATTAGTCGATATGATAAGTAAATAAAAAATTTATGCACAAGCAATATATTTAATATATTCGATTTTACTTTAGCTTATTATTTTATTATTGCTAATAATTTATTTAAAAAAAAGAGTTGATAATATTATTACTTATAAAAACTAATCTAATAAAACACATTGATTATTTTCTTATGAGAAGAGATTATTGAGAATGTAAAGACTGTAAGGTCATTCCAAGTGACAATTTAATAACTCAATATTGATTGTTAGTTTTAGATTTTAAGAGCTGAAAGATAAAAAAACATATTGAAACATTGCTATATTTCTCTTCTGCCACAAGTCACCAAGAAGAAGAGAGAGCAAGGAAGTGAGAGATCCCTCTTGTAAGTTGAGATGATCGACTGGTGTAAATTTCTCAAGTAGTAAAATCCTCCGCAACTCCGTGAAGGTAGACAATTTTCATAACCACGTAAATCTGTGTGTTTCGCTGTATTACTGTTTTTTGGTGTGAATTTTTTCGTTCTATTTTTTCTCGTCGTGGTCGATCGTTCTTCTATTTTAGATATATACCACAATAACTAGTATCAGAGTCTGTGGTTTCAGATATGAGGAAGAATACTGGCTGCAGATGTAGTGAAGGTTGCAGTATAAGAGAAGTTTGATGATGCATATTTTGATTATTGAAGGAATCAGATAGATGAATACATCTATGAAAAGAAATTGCATCTCCCGTTATTGGGAAAAATATCTGAAAGGATGAATGAGACTGAATGTAATTTGTTGGATCAAGAGGTTTTGGGGGTTATTCAATTGACCATATCTGAGGTTCGTTGCACACAATATCATCAAATAAAAGACGACTGTAAATCTCATGGCAACCTTATCAGGTATGTTCATGAAGAAGCTAATTCTATGTGAGTTAAAGTGACAAGCACTATTGATAAGTGATAAAAAATATTCTTGGAGAATCAAAGGGAAATTTTTTTATAAATATAAATAGTTGGTGGTGAGATACTAATATGCAAGAAAAGATAACATATAAGATGTTTTATTATAAAGATTTGTTTAAATATAAAAAATTTAGAGAACTGTAAAAACGATAAGTCCGTAGGGAGTCTAATAGCAATTTTTAATGCAAAGAATTCTGTTTTTAATGATCTTTATAATATATTAGATATTATAGAGTGAAAAATATATGTATAAACTAACCAAACAAAGAGAAGAAAAAATAAAATTTTAATTCCAGTAAAATGTATTAAAAATGAAAATCAAAAAGTGCTTTTCTTGGAGGAAGATATTCAACATATGTGGGTGAAATATTTTGATAAACTTTTTAGTGAAATTTTTGAAAATACGAGATACCTTAGTGATCTTAATGTTGTTAATAATAATAAAGCCTTTTATTTTACTGCAATATTAGTAAAAAAGAAGTTTAAGAGGCATTAAAGAAAACCAAGAGTTGAAAATCAATAGGATCTGATTATATTCCAATTGAAATGTGGAAATATTTAGGAGATTTGAGAGTTTCTTACTTACTAAACTCTTTAGTATTATTTTAAAAACTAAAAAGTTGCCTTGAGGAGTGGAGAAAGAATATTTTGGTCTGCATTTTTAAGAATATTGGGGATGCACAAGTTTGTTTAAATTATAGAGGAATTAAGTTAATGTGTCATACATGAAAATTATGGGAGAGAGTAATTGAACATAGGTTAAGACGTGATATAATGAATTCATAATCAGTTTGACTTTCTCTCGGACAAGCCTACTATGGAAGCTATATATTTATTGAGGGGTTTGCTGGAGAAGTGCACAGAGAGTAAGGAGGATCTACATGTGATATTTATTAATTTAGAAAAAAAGCTTATGATAAAGTTTCCAAGAGAAGTTCTTGAAAAAAAAATGTGTTGATATGACATATATTCAAGTCATTAAAAATATGTATACTAGAGTGTTACTTGTGTTCGAACAGGAGGAGGATTAGCCAAGTATTTTCCTATTTCAATTGGTTTACATCTGGGATCAGCTTTAAGCCCATATTTTTTTGCTTTAGTTATTGATGCTATTAATAGACATTTACAGGAGGATGTACCTTAGTGTATGCTTTTCTTAGTGTATGCTTTTCTCTGATGATATTTTTCTTGTGGATAAGACTTGAATTTGAATTATGGAGGCCTACATTCGAGTCTAAAGGCCATAATTTGAGTAAATCTAAAACTGAATAGTAGATCTAGTGGTAGAATTGTAACTATGGGTGATCAAATCATTAAATGTTGTGAATATTTTAGCTATATCTGGTCTATTGTTCATAGTGATGGTAATATTGATGGGATGTTATTAGTTAAATTCAATTTGGCTTGTTGAAATGGAGTAATGCATCAGGTTTATTGTGTGATAGAAAAGTACCACTTAGACTTGAAGAAAAAAATTTTAAATGGTGGTGAGACCTGCAATGCTTTATGGCACAGAATATTGGCCTTTAAAAGAGAAGTATAAAGCTAAGCTAAGTGCTGTTGAGAAGAGAATGCTTCGAGGGATGAGCGACTTGACACTTAGAGACAAAATGCGAAAAAAATGTATCCGTGAAAGGTCTGGTGCGCTCCAGTGACAGATAAAATTCGAGAGAGCCGTCCTAGATGTCTTGTTCACATTAAACGTCATCCATCTGTTGATTTGGTTATGAGTGTAGATGTTTTAGATTCAATTTAAGTCAAGAATGACAGAGGTAGACCTCAAAAGACTTGGGCATATTGTATCAAAAATGATCTTAAATTATTAGAATTTAATGAAGTTATGACACTAATTAGGACACAATTGAGAAAATGATTCATGTAGCCAAGGCCATTTAGTGGGATAAAGGCTTGTTGTTGTTGTTGTAAGCGATATTTTTAACATGAAGCACTAATATGCAATTTTTTACGTAGATATATTGATTTTGTTTTATTTAGTCTTAGCTATTTGAATCATTTTGATGATCTGGACATGCTGGTAGAGATTGATTGTCATTACGATGCTTTGTTAAAAAAGTTGCATAAGAAAAATTTTGGTGCTTCATTTAGCTATATGCTTCAGCTGATAGCATTGGTATGAATGCTTACCTTCTTTAGATCAACCTAAAGCTCACTTTCTTTCTATCGATACATGAATATATAGTTGGAATCTAATATGATACTCTGTTTTTTTTAGTTAATATTTTTGTTTACCACAGAAATGCCCAAAATTGTCAATTTACCTTTGTTCTCTTTATTAACTTTTTTTGCTTTTCTAGCTTTTGTTTCTATTCATGTCAACATTCCTTTTTTGGCTGACCTATCCTTAGAATTTTGACCTGGCATGAATTCATATTAAGTTGAGTTGCTCATTATCAATGCATTGTAGGAATCCAAATTATTTTATTTGCACCGACTATTTCATTCATAGCATAAAGATTTGAACTAGGCAATAATTTTTTGCATTCTTAATCAGCTTTTAACCTTTTAATCAATGAGTTATCACTTCTTTTAGCTAGCTTTAGTTTAGTAACTTCAGCATTCTCTTTTTAATTGTGACCTGGCATAGATTCAAATTTCTTTGAGGTGCCTATTTTTATCCACATTTGATCCATCAAATTTCTTTGAGGTGCCTATTTGTTGTATCCACATTTGATCCATGCCTTTTAATGTCTCCAAATTCTATCACCAAATTTATAAACATTGCCTTCTTTGCTTTCCCAGTTCGAATGCGAGCAATTCATTCTGTAAACTTTTGACCAATATATTAGTAAATAATTTGATTTATTATTATTTACTTTATAGCGTGATTGCATGCGATATATTGATGACAAATTAAGAAAATCAAAATGCTGAGAAGTTTCGTCTAACTGTTTTATAGTTTGATACTTCAACATTAACTCTCATCTTCTCAAGCAAGTTATTAACAGAAATGTTTTTTTTTATTAATCTTTCCAATTAAAAGAAATACAGTTTCTATAAAAGAGTAATATGTAAATTCATGTGATAACTAAAGAGGCACAAACAAATGTTGATTATATAGAAGCTTCAATAGAGGACATGAATCTTTGGAATATGATAAGATGAAAGTATGCTGAGAATAGCATTGCTTGGATAGATAACGCGGAACTAAAGATGCAATATATGTAGGTATTGATTGGAATCAAACTTTTTTACTAGTTATGGTATTTACCAGTAATATTTCAAGGTCTTTATGAGCTTTCCAATGAATTTACTCATTATATTATGCAAATGTTGATGCAAGACGATTATGAACTAATGAAATTCGATGCAAAGGCAATAACTACGAAAAAGGGGCATTTACATGCATACCACGCAATTCTCATGTATGTACATATCTAACAACTAAACTTTCATATCTAAATTTATAACACTCAAAATTTTAAAATCACATTAAAATAACACCATTATTAACTTTTTAAAAGTGAAATATCTTTTTATGCATAGGTTTATGACACCAAAGTGTTATATGTGTAAGTATCAAACTTCAAGTGTTAGATATGTAAATATGTAAAACTTGTGGGGTATGTATGTAAATTTCCCAAAAAAAAAAAAAAAATTCTTATTGAAGTTGTTGTGCGATTAGTACCCAATGGTTTTGGTGAAATTACACGATACTTAGTAGGACACAAAAATCAGTTGACATTTGGTAAGTTTGTAGGAAGTTCACCTGAGTAATAGAATTTAATTAAGATTTCTTTTGTTTGCAGAAACTTCACACAAGTAATAGGATTTTACAGACCTCGAATGCATTATAAATTGTCCTGTGATTGAAAAATATTTGAGGATAAATTCTAAATAAGGTGTTACTTTAAATTGATATAGGTATGCCTTAGAAGCCTGAAGATGGAAATTTCGGGTTGAGGATGACTTAAAAGAGAGATGGAGAGGCACTTCAATCAACATTACGAAAAATTATTTATTAATGATGAAAAAATAGAATTCAAACTATATAAAAGAGGTGCAGTAGATTTATATAAAATATAATAAATTCTAGATTCACCAAGTACTTTGTATTGCAGCATAATTCGGTGACTTTAATAAATAGGCTACATAAAGAATGAAACATAACGAATAAGTAAAATTAAGCCGTCATAATGTTAAAAAATTCAGCTAATTTTTTTTAGTAAGCATAGCAAGAGTAGAGTTTACATGGAAATTTCATTTACTTATTAACATTGCTTTTAACTGTTTCTTTAAAACAGCTTCAAACTTATGTATTACTTTATTGTTTATGTCTACGACCATTAGTTTAGTATTTTTGTCCAGTGTATAATGATCTAGGGTGTACCATGGATGTTCATACAATCAGTACTGATGTGCAACTTCCTTAAGACTCCTTAGGATATTGTGGCACTAAATGTAGTTTATTGCATATGACATTGACATTATGATGAAACTTGAAATGCCATTAACAATTAACTGGGTTAAAAAGGAGATGTTGACATTGAACCTGGAGTCATCCAAAATGACAGCGTAGAAACATAAGGTATAACAATCATTTGGATTGTGCTGAATATCCCTTTTCATAAACATTCTAGTTTGTCTAATGGTAGCCAAGGATGGTATGTTTTGCCGTTTGAACCTATCGCGATTCTTGTCAGTAATTTATCTGGAATGGAAAAATTTGGATCTGCATATAAAGGTGGTTGGAATCTGACACCATGGATGTCCTTGGATCTTTGAACCTTGGCGTCTTTGATTAAATATTGCTGATGCACTAAAAATGCCTTTCCTAGTATCCTCAAAGGTGCTATAGTCCGTGTAATGTCCGTTGAAAACTATCACACAATGCTTCCATCTAGTTCACTTCAAACTACACGGAACTTGCATGTTCTTTAGGTATGCCAGAGTATGGCTGTGAAATCACCTCGTATTGGATAAATAGTTTCTTTGCAATATAGTTGATTGTTACATTATTATTGAATAATATGGAAAATGGAATTTCATAGTACTTTCCGGCACTCTCTTCATTAGAGCCAACAGTTGACCTATGCAGTAAAAATATGATATAATCGAATGTAATGGAAATGACAAATGTAGCTATACATGTATGTCTTAATGCATCTAAAATTTAATACTTCGTACTGCTGCTACTTTTTCATCAAGAGACGTGAGATATGAAACAGCTTCTATAATAATTGTGTTTACATGTTGAGTTTGTTAGCTTAATGAAAGATAATTATTTCCTAATATATTAATATTTTATCATTTATGGACTTGCAACTCATTGTGTTTCATGCAAACTGACTGTATATGCTTGGACATCTGCTGAAACTAGACCAACACTATCCTCAGATGTCTTGTATCCCAATGAGAACTTTGCCTATGACTTATTCTGCCATCTTGTTTGTGCATAAATAATCTATTTATTAATATCAAGGTCGAACTTGAGTTTAATGTATGCCTAATGAATCTTTTGGTATTTATTATTGTTGGGTTATTCGGATGAGTTGACCTATTATTAAAAATGCTACAAATTCCGGTGCTATTTTCTCGTGTTTATGTTCATCTTGTTTTTTAATCATTAAGTGCATGGTCTATGGGACCCTTCTTCTAAAAGTTGATGCAAGCAATTAAACTATGGCTCTTTCGAGGCCATAGTTTGGCTATGATTAAAATTCTTGAATAACCTTACATGTCCACTCTATAAGCCCAGAATTAATGCCTCTTATGGCAACTATCAAGCTATTGTGAAATTTGTTCAGATCATAAGAGTCTAAGATGTCTAATATGAGCCGTAATCAAGATACTATCATACTGATACTTACTGTGAAGTTTGTTCAAGGTAAATGATTTTCATTTGCTATTTGGATGCATGATTGAAAAGTAAATAAATAGAAATTGCGTGAAGAAATATGTCTCTTTTCAGAAAATTATAGTAGTCTATATATATTGAAATAATTTACGAACTGCTGTAGTTCCTATGATTTTTTTTAAGGTTGAATGTCATTTGCAAAGTTATACCTCCGTGGAAGTTCCTGTTTTTTACCATATAATAATGCAAAAATGGTACTGTGCATGCTAGTTCATGGCATGTGAGTTATCTGGGGATACAGGCTTATTATGTTATTGATACATTTTATACCCTTTGCAGTATATCTTCATCGGACCTGGTTTCAAAGTGGATGGGTGAAAGTGAGAAGCTAGTTTCAAATCTTTTTCAAATGGCTCGTGAAAATGCTCCTTCCATCATCTTCATTGATGAGATTGACTCATTGGCTGGTCAGCGTGGAGAAGGCAATGAAAGTGAAGCTTCTCGAAGGATAAAAACAGAACTACTTGTGCAAATGCAGGTATGGTTGGAACTTGGAATAATTAATTGCGCTTGTTACTTTTCATCGTAAAGGTAATGTTAATTATCTTGCACAGCTTCTTTTTTATTTACTTGCTCTTACTATTTGTCCATTATAGCAAATTGTCTTCATACATGTTCTTTTTCAGTAATGAAGCCCAAAAACAATTTATTTTTCGTCTTTGCTGAAGCCCAAAAACAATTTATTTTCTGTCTTATGATTGCTATTTCTAATGCAAAGTTTATGCTCATCTTGTGCCTTGAGTTGACTTTTTACAAGGGAACTTGTGGGTAAAACTGCAGCTCCTTTCTCCACCATTCTTTTTCTCCATTCCATTTTATGATGCTCGTCTTCTTTCATCTGTCCTTTTGAGGTGAGTTTGTTCAATTGTTTATATGTTGGGCAGTTGGTGTAACAAGCATCCAGCACAACACTACTTGCCTGCTCAAAGCCAGTATAGCTACAAGTAATTTTTCTTGCTAGTCTATGGACACATCATGCTCATCATAAGAAGATCAAGAAAATGAACTTGTTTAGCTTAGTTATCCTTGCATAAATTTAAGTGGGTGAAATCACCAAATTTAACGGTGTTCTTGGTACATGAGACTTTTATCAATGTATGCTTTGGGGAGGATCTGATTTACTCACGTTTCTTGGAGCATTGCTCATGTTTTTGCTTCCTTACATGTGATTTCAATACAATCTAACTGTTGCTTTAAGCCTCCCTGCCTAGAAAATTGTAAATTTAATTTTCTGATGTTATTTCAATAGAGACAATCTAGTTGTTGCTTTAAATCTCCCCTCTTATTAAACTTGTAAATTTAATTTTCTGATGGAATCGATGATGTAATACAAGGCATTGCTTCAATCCACAATCATCAGTCAATGTGTTGATTAGTATAGTTTATTTAGCTTTCTGTTCATCTCTTTTATCAGTCTTTTAGACACATAATTATGTCACTATTTATGCAATGTTTATGTCATTATCCTTATTTTATTTTGTTATTTGTCAATGTTTAGGTGATAATTTACCATATGGACTACCTTATCATTATCTTATTTGTTATATGGCTAGAATGTCCATAAATTTATGGCCACTGGTATTTATAGTAGGCCTTAAACTCTAATTGAGATTGTTGATTGTGGAGTAAGAAATGAATTTGAAGTAATATTCTTCTTGTTGATCATTCTCCCCTAGTTTTGAGGCACTTCTGTATCTCTTTACTCCTTGCCTGTCTCTCGGGCCTTCACTCATCTCATCCTCTGTCCACTCCTCTTGACTTCCTTTGGTTCTCATCTACATCAGATCCCAATTAACAAATTGAAGTTAAAAGTTCAGCACTGTCCTTAACTTTCATTGACCCAAACCCGATTTGTTTCAATAGTTATATAATTTTGTGAATGCCAACTATCTTTGAATTATTGAATCTCTTGTAATACTTTCTGCGCACTGAATTGACTCTATAGAAATTATAAAACACTTGGAACCCCAAGGGATTGTTTCATATACCACAATCGATATTTCTGACGTGAGAAATATTAGACCAATTTTAGAATAATGTATTGGGTGTTTTGCGCCTGGTTTGATATGTTAAAATTAACAGTTGGTTTTATTTCAGATTTTATGTATCTTTGATATGGAAGAAACTTTAAAGGGCGTCTATCGCTTACATTGGAATACAGTAACTTTTCTTGTTATGTTATTTTAGTACTGTGCTCATATTTCTGTAATTATGAATGCATTTGTTATTTGTTTGGTTTTTTGTCATCTAGTTTTGCGGTATATTTTAAATAGAATAATCCAGATTTATGGAAATGAATATATCCGTGATAGGATTGGTGTAGCTCCTGTGACGGACAAAATTAGAGAAAGTCTTCTTTGATGGTTTGGTGACATTAAGCATCGACCATCTGATGATCTGATTAGGAGAGTAGATGTTTTAGATTCAACTTATGTTAAGAAAAGCAGAGGTAGACCTAGGAAGACTTGGGCTCATTGTACAAAAAATGATCTTAATTTATTAGAACTAAATGAAAATATGTCTCTAATTAGGACGAAATGGAGAAAGAGGATTCATGTAGCCGACCCCATGTAGTGGGATTAAGGCTTTGTTGTTGTTGTTTTTGTAATCCAGATTTATGGAAACATTCTTTTTCTTATATTGATGCCATAGGCATGCGCTTAAGTATGACCCTGTCATACTCGTTAGTAATGTCTAATAGTTGTTTTTCTCTTTTATTGTGAAGTACTTGCAACATTTCAAACATTGTTTAAGGCTTCATAACCATGATACTCTTTTTAACTCAATTAGGTACACAAGCCTTAACCAAATGTTCTAAATTTTTGTTAAATTTGGTTAGTATAAATCTCTCCTTTTTCATGTTCACTACAATATTCTCTCTTTTCTTCTTTCGTCTGATTTGATAATTGAAGCGCTTGATCTCCAGCTCTTTTATTTTTATTAAAAATACCAAATATGTATTTTTATTGCAAAATTAGGATTATTATTGTTTCATTTATTTCAATTTTTAGGAAGTGATAATATTTCATCCACATCAAAATAGACATTCGATAATGTGATACAAGCCTTCATAGCACAAATTTCTGCCAGCATTCTTCTTTGATGAGCTCCAATTTTACTGGTTTGGCTCTTGTCAGTTTAATCTGTTTTTTAATTTGTCTGGTCTCTTGTTTGAAGTCTTCTCAACCATTT
Organism: Phalaenopsis aphrodite; assembly: GCA_003013225.1. Taxonomy (NCBI): domain Eukaryota; kingdom Viridiplantae; phylum Streptophyta; class Magnoliopsida; order Asparagales; family Orchidaceae; genus Phalaenopsis; species Phalaenopsis aphrodite. The sequence goes on along the minus strand of NEWO01000371.1, from coordinate 311,740 downwards.
GAGGAAGATTAGTTTATGATACCTGAGTATTGCTTGTGCATGCTATTGAGGTGAATGTTGAAGCATAATGAGTGTTGTATTTTTTTTTCAATGCTCTTAAGCGTGGCTGATAAACTGGCTTAATGCTATTGAGGTGAATGTTGAAGCATAGTGAGCGTTGTATTTGTTGTTTAATGCTTTTAAGCGTGGCTGATAAACTGGCTTAATGCTACTTTAATATGTTATTTAGCTAACCTTTCATTATGCTATTGAGCTAAGCTTGAAAAAGATACCATGTATAATAAAAAGAGTCAAAGGCATGCTTTCTTGTGTTAGGGTTGTTTTTACTCAAGTTTATCTCAACAGGAATGAAATAGAAGGGGGGGTTTGATGAATGCTAAAATTTGGATTACATTTGAAATAGTAGAAATTGAAGCTATGCATATTTCTTGTATAAGAACCTATATTAAGTGGCATTAGGCATTGACTATGCTTTTTTAAAACGTTTTGACCTTGTCTGGGAAATGTCTTTACCTTTTTTTATTTCGTGTGTTTGTGTGTTGTTGGAGAATACTCTTCCTTAGCTATGAATCACTGATTTATTTTTATATTAGGCAGTCGAAATTAATAAAAAACTGAAGAAACTTTTCTAGAAATACCAATCCATCCTACAATGCCATTGACTTTTTCATTTTTTTCTTGGAGAATCTTCTTCCTTAATTACCTATATCACTGCTTTGGCCTCACATATTTTAATATTTCAGTTCCCCAGTTTAACTTCATCCTTTCCTCTGTATCACCCAGCCTAAAAGAGCTCATCTTCTTCCTTTAGGACCATTGTTAAGTGCTTGATGGTGTCCATGACTTGATTCTGGGTTGATGAGTGTCAGTGATCCATTGTTCATCTTAAGGTTCTCTTGATTTTGTTGTGCCTTTTATATATTCATGCACATGTAAAAGCTCACGTACTTCAACAAGTTGCCTTTATTCAAAGCATCTGGCTTGCATCCTCTTCCACATTTTTTAATCATATTTGATTTTTTGTTTTTTTGCTCCTTTCTTAGCTCCTTCGTTGCTGTCTCTATTACTGGATGATCTTCTAGCTCTCTTTGCTTCTGTTTCCTTTTCTACCAGGCAAACGTATGGCTACCAGAAATGGTTCAGTGGATGCTCTAACCAAAATATAAACTATTATTATTGAACTTACAATATAAACTTGCAGTGTGTCAAAACTAGAATTTATCTGCACTAGATGCTCGATTCATTCGCATCTTTCTGAAAAACTTGCTCAAGTTTTTGTTTTTCATTTCAGGGTGTAGGTAATGATGACCAGAAAGTTCTCATCCTTGCCGCTACAAATACACCATATGCACTTGATCAGGTTCTGTGATGTTTTTGCCCATACTATTCAGAATCAATTAGCAGTTGCAGATTTGATTTGTTTTTTTCTCTTATATTTACCAATAAAAGGCTGTTCGGCGTCGTTTTGACAAGCGGATCTACATTCCTCTTCCTGATATGAAGGCTAGGCAGCATATGTTTAAGGTATTGCTGCAATATCTGATTCTTTTTTATCATCGAATTTGTTCCCCTTTTGCAAATGTTTACCTCTTTACCGTCCAAGACTATTTTGTGAGAACATTGCTCATCAGCTTGACATGCTTGTTCCTTCTACTTATCCTATTGATATTTTTAGCTTTAATTTTTTTATTTGTTTCTTTTTCTGTCAAAATAAATTTGTGAATGTACCCATAACTTCTGATACTGTTGCCACTATAATTTGTTATGCTGCTTTTATTTCATTGACTAAGTAAAGCTTTTCTTATTTATACAGGTACATTTAGGAGATACCCCTCACAGTTTGACTGAAAGTGATTTTGAGAGCTTGGCTCGCAAGACAGAAGGTTTTTCTGGCTCAGATGTAGCTGTTTGTGTATGATTTGCTCTCAGATGTTATTGGACGCATTTATATTCAGGGAGATTGTCCGTTGATTGTTATTAAGACAATTTTTTGCTATATGACAGGTCAAGGATGTTCTATTTGAACCTGTCCGAAAAACCCAGGATGCAATGTTCTTTATTAAGACTGCTGATGGATTGTGGATCCCATGCGGACCTAAAACACCTCGAGCTGTGCAGACCACAATGCAGGAGCTTGCTGCGGAAGGACTTGCTGCAAAGGTAGGCCTCAAATGGGTGCTGCGTAACAACAACAACAACAGCGAACATGAAGCATTTTTTTACATGGCGTCCTATTTAGTGTTATATTTTCATTTAATTCTACTAAATTAAGATCATTTTTTATACAATATGCCCAAATCATCCTTGGTCTACCTCTGCCTTTCTTAACATAAGTCGAATCTAAAACATGTACTCTTCTAATCGGATCATTAGATGGTCGATGTTTAATGTGACCAAACCATCTAAGATGGCTCTCTCTAATTTTGTCCGTCACTGGAGCTGCACCAACCCTATCACGGATATATTCATTTCACATTTTTTCTGTAAGTGTAAAGCCAATCATCCACCTAATCATTCTCATCTCGGCAACACTTAACTTAGTTTTATTCTTCGCATTTATAGGCCAACATTCAGCGCCATAGAGCATTGCAGGTCTCACCATCTTATAACATTTTCCTTTAAGTCTAAGAGGTACTTTTCTATCACACAATAGGCCTGAAGCATTCCTCCACTTCAACCAACCAACGTGAATTCTACTAATGACATCCCCATCAATATCACCATCACTTTGAACAATAGACCCGAGATGTCTAAAGCATTCACACCTTCTAATATTTGATCACCCATAATTATATTTCTGCCGCTAGAGCTACTATAACTAAAATTACATTCCATATATTCAGTTTTAGTTCTACTCAAACGAAAGCCTTTAGACTCCAAGGTAAACCTCCATAATTCAAGTTTTTTTGAGCTTTTTCTCTCGTCTTATCCACGAGAAGGATATCATCAGCAAAAAACATACATCAAAATACATCCTCCTATAATTGTCCAGTAAAACCATCCATAACTAAAGCAAAACGATATGGGCGCAAAGCCGGTCCCTGATGTAAACCAACAGAAATAAGAAAATATTTGTCAATCTTTCTGTTCGAACACAAGTAACAGATCTTGTATTCATATCTTTAATGAATAAAAATAAATAATGAAAAATAAAAGGAGCTATTCGTATCCCATTGTCTCAACTAAGTGTGTAACTGAGCCGAGTGAGTGAGCTCAAGTTTTATTTGCTAAAGTTTTTAAGCAAATGAACCACCATTTTCTAGTTGTGTTTGGCGCATTAATTTGCTGAGTTGAACATTAAGTTCACAAACATAAAATTTACTTGAAAGTTTTATATTATAGAATATTCATTTTGATATAAATTATTGAATATAAACCGTCATGTTTATGTTTGACTTGTTGAAAACATAAACTTAAAAACAATCTAGCAAAAGTTAATTATCGAGCCAAGCAAAAACAATAATCTTTTTTGACAACTTTAAATTTAGCTTCTGATTCTCTTTTGTTTTTTCAAATGTGTGTTCAGATTCTTCCACCACCTATTACAAGGACTGATTTTGACAAGGTGCTTGCCAGGCAGCGACCAACCGTCAGCAAAGCTGATCTCGAGTTGCATGAGAGATTTACGAAGGAGTTTGGAGAGGAAGGCTAATTCCTTGTGCTCATAGATTCTGTACGCCATGAGCAATCATTTAATTGTATATTGCGCCTTGATCTGATTGAGGGCTAAAAAAAAAATATGAAAAAAGTTCTTTTTAAGAGCCTCTTTTCAGATTGAATATGCGAGTGAACCGTTTGCATGAGGCTCACTGGAATACACTGACATAATTTCATAGCTTGCTTTTCAAGCCATATTCGTATCTGTATTTATCCGAGGTGATTGTGCAGCTTGAAATTTATGACTTAGAAAACATTTCATAAATTGATTGGTCTTGGTCCATCTTAATTTGAATTATCACTTTTCGTTATGTTCCTAGGGCTTATTTGTCTTCTGCCCGAATGCAGTTTTGTAGGTCAGTCTTGTAGTGATTGTAGTGGTTGCATTGCGCTATTAATGGGGTAGTCGTTTGCTTAAATGGGCAGTGTTACTCGAATATATTGTATATTAGTATATTCAAGATGCCTGGTTCGAACCGTCATCTTTTTCTTGGAAAAAAAGCCCTTAATTGTTTTTAGAAATTCTGTTCAATGGACACATTGATTTGCCATATCGATTTTTTCTTGCATTTTTAGTCATTTTTTTAAGAAAAATGTTACATATAAATTCGAGATACATTCGGAGTTTAATGATGGGGCGCCACTTCTCAAGTGGCTTCACCGCTTTAAATACTGGTCAATACAAGTGTATTACGATTGGTCCCACTTGATATGTGGCGCTCCACCATTGGACTCCGGATGCAAAGTCGGATGTAATATTCTCTTCTTTTTTAAAGCTCTAATTTTTTTAATTTTATAATGCTTTCATTAATGTAAAAATTATTTACTCCTGTTTTATAAAAGCTCAGTACATTGGAATAACGGAGATTTGGGAGGAAACTAAGGGTCATTTTGGGGTAGGTTATTTAGTGCGATGACGTTTTCAAAACGGACATGACATGTTTGGGTAAACTGTGTTTTGGCAGCTTATGCGTTTTCAAAACACTGAAACAATGTTTTCTCACATCTATTTAGATGCGGTGACAGTTTTCTAGCAGCGGTCTGATTTAAAAAATAATAATAATAAGTAATAGTCACCGCAGACCCTAACTTTCGTTTGTTTTTATTTTGAAAGGTTTAAAATGAGCTGTCAAGCTAGTATATTTTTGTGAGATCTAAATGGTGTTATTTTCTATAAATATTAGTATCAATGTATTTTTTTTTTCTTGTGGTTTATCTGGTCTTACATTATTATTTGTGGAGTTTCTAACGAAGGATTTTATAACATTTGTTTTATTGATCTATCAAACGGCTAATTTTCTAGTTGGTTATTTTGCGATTAAACATGCAAAATCCTCTTACAAAATCTGGCTGAACAGGACCATTTGATAGATCAGAGTAATGTTGGAATAATTAATTAGTATTTTTATTTTATTCATGTGGAAGCCGATGTAATTAATGTGAAATCTAATATGACCATTTTTTGTTTCATTGTGTAAAGAAAAACTAAGGGTCTGTTTGGGGCAGCTTATTTGACGTGGTGGCGTTTTAAAGACGCAACTAACCTGTTTGGGTAAACTTCATTTGAACTGCTTATGCGTTTTCAAAACGCTGAAAAAGTGTGTTTTCACACCGCACCTATCTAGGTGCGACGACAACTTTCTGGTTGCGAATTGGCTTTTCCAAAAAAAATAAAAAAAATTTAATAGCCACCGCACCTAACTTATCAACAGATTATTTTTAATCATCTTATCAGCAGATTATTCAATAAGCTGCAGCTGCCACAAATAGACTTGTACGAATTTTGTTTGGTACACTCTTTTTAAGCTTGTTAGGGTAAGTACATAATTCAAGGGGTAAGTGTTGAATTCAAATTTATCTTTTGAGTGCCCAAGGGATAGAGCATGGAGATGAAGGGAGAAAATGGGAGAGAGAAAGAGATTTGCCTCGTGGTGAGTAAAGGTGGGTGTTCCTGGACTCTTTGATCTTTTTTATTTTCTTAAATCTTTAGTTTTCAAAAGGGGAAGGGGAGATAGTTCTCCCTATAGAGGAATTGAGAGAGGAGAGTCCAAAAAGAGATTCAAGGGCACTTTTACATGCTACAGGTTCTTTTATTTATAGAAGAGAAAGAAAGGGAAAAGTAATGTTACAAAAGTGTTACTACTTTAAGGAGCGAAGTACAAAGTATTTTGGTCTTTTTCTCATTCAGATATGTCATTTTGAAGCTTTTCAGTCTGTAGGGGGTTGTCGGATGTAGGTGGGCGGCTGGAGGTGGCAGGCTAAAATGGTTGGTTAGGTGGTTGTTGATCCCGGTGAAAATATAGTTGTGTAAAATTTATAAAGCTGACTCCGCTTTTCAACAGTGTCAAAAACTTGATATTGTATTTCATGAATAATAACGTTAAACACTTAATGTTGGCATTCTACTCAAGTATATGTATCATTTTCAAATAATATAAGACTTTATTTAAGTCTCAAATATTTAAATTTGAAATAATAAATTAACTAGAAAATTCACAGAAATAAAACGAAATTACTGTCACTAATTTCGAATATTTTAGATACTATCAAAACTAAATTATTAACTACCAACAAAATTTAAATGCGAAGTTTAAAACAGTAACTACTAAACTATGTTTATGTGATGAAGTTTTCTAATATGAAAAAACATCTTTCCACTACAAGAGTTTTTTGGTGAAATGAGATGAAATAATTGGTTTAAATTTGTATTGTGCCAAATAGGAGAAATTTAATTATCCAATCTGATTCAGTGTTATAGAAAATTATTGACTAATCTTAAGTTTAGTCCCAAAATCTGTGGTTAGGCTAGAAGGATACTGACTCCCACTATAGAGCTCCCACTTCCCTTCCCCTGAAGGTTAACTTTCGCTTTAGTTTTTATACACTAAGATTGAATTGGGGATTTTAGTCGGTCACCATAAAATTCTCCAATTCTACACCCAACAATGTATATTTCCCTATTTATTTGCACTTAATTGCATTAACGAAATACTCCTTCATGGACTTAAATGTGATTCTCACTCTGTTGTAGAACTCATACTCCATTTCCTGGATCATATGTTTCACAACATATTTTAACAATTCAATTGACAAGATCGAAAAGTAAATTAAGAGCGGAGTTGAAAAACCATCACAATTTATTTTATATTTTAATATTGACACATTCAAATTATCTCTTCATTTCATCATATCTCAGAGTAGCGAGAAAGATAAAGGAAACTACTCAGACTTCATGAGAAAGATACAACAAAACACAAATTTCATATATAAAATAAAGTTCATACAACAATAATAAATAAACAACACTTATCTGAAACTCTTTTTCAAAGTAAATCACTTGTAGCCTCTCTTAGGAAATGTAAGAAGAAAAAATTTCTCACTTGTCTCCCTCTCTAACACTCTTAGAGAAGAATTCACACTTAAACTCACCACAAAAATTTAAAACAATATAGAAAATAAATGACTAATGCAATGGAATGACGTGGAAGGATGCAAAGTGGCACAGAGGGGGCAAAGAGATGCGAAGAAAGACCAAGAGCGAGCAGAGGAGTGCGAAGAGAGTCTTTTTTTGATCAATTTTGGCTCTAAAGAGAGCATAAGGTCGGTTTTCCAATAGGTGCATCCAAAAACTCTTCAAAAAGTGTCTAAATTCGTCGAATCTCCTAGAAACATAGTCTGCACTGACACTGGCACCGTCAGCGACCATTCTGGCGTCGTCGGCGCTAGTGGCCATTTAATTAAATCCATGTTCTCTGTCAAACGTCGCCGTTGGAGCTCAGTCTGGTGTCGTCAGCGCTGAACAATTTTTTCAAACACTCCATTTTGACTCCAAATTTCATCTTTTTTGCTTCCTTTTTGGTCAAAGTCCTAAAAATCAATAACCTACAATAAAACATGAAAAATACATTTCTTTAATGTGCAATATCACCAAAAATAAGTATAAAATATGGGTCTAAAAAATGCATATATTTTTTGTGTATCAAGATCTTCTAAACTTAAATGTTACTTGTCCTCAAGTAACTTTTTTACTACATAAAAATATGACTTATGACAAAGATTTTAACTTCTAGATTTCTATATTTTATTCTACTAAATACAATAGCATAACTTAAAAAAATGGAAAATAACTCCAATTAATACTAAAGGTATAAGAATATCTAGCAAGCAAGTCTAAGATTTCTGATTCTCTGTGCTTTTTAAGGAAAATTGTGAATTATTCATATTAAAGCACTTAGAATATCCATATGAAAAAAAACTTCTTGAAAGTTTACTTGTAAATATGTTAATACTGAAATATAAGTTTAGAAAATGTAGCCAAACCTTCTTCTTTAAGTTGATTTAAGTGAAGTCATTTTTAATTAGGCATCCCCTCAAGCTTCTCCTCACTTTTTTTTTCTTTTCTTTCTTTTTATTTTCTTTTTATTTTATTTTTCTTTTTCTTTTGTGAGGATTACTATATTTGGATAAACATTAATGATTTTGAACTTCACTATCCTCTTCTTAAAGTTAAAAACTTTTCACATTCATTCACTTTATAAATTTATACTAGTTTTAAAGATTTTTTATAAAGTATGAATCCCTAAGATTTTTAATACTTCAAATATACAAATTTCTTTACTTACAATAGAAAAACATAGTCTTATTCTATCCTACCAAATATCTTAATCTTTAAAATAAACCTTTATTATTAAAAATTTTTACTTAAGTTTACTATATATTTAGAAACACAAATATAGTTATCTAAAGTTACCCTCTAATACCAAAGGTCATGTTATTTAAAAATATTTTGAAAATATAACTAATTGAGGAAAAATAAAAATAAGTTTCTTTTCCTTAAAAAAGAATTTTTCTCCCCCCCCCCCACTTAAATTTTTAAAAGATTTAGTATAAAAAACTGAAAAAATAAAGGGTAAAAGAAAACATTTAATATATAAAGAAAAGACTTACTTGTTGAAGGTTTTGATTTGAAACTTAACTCTGAAATATTAAAGTTGCTAAAATGAAAAGCTACAAGACTTAAAACATTAAATAACACATAATACATTTAAAAATTCTGAGAAAGAGTTAACTACAAATGCATCCAACAAAGTACTAAAAACTAACAACAATACTAAAATGGTTCCCAATGTAAAAAAAGTCTCACAAATCTACAATTCATGACACAACATAATATTTAGAATAAAGTGTTACACTCTAAAAACAAACAGTCTTAACAATAAAATACAACAAAACATAAACTAAACAAAAATCTAACTAAAACATCACTAATCATCATCATCATCTTCTTCTTCCACATCCAAATTTTTCTGCTGATATGGGGTAAAAACAGGGTGAGTAGGAGACTGAACCGAGTGATCACCCCTCATTGTATCTGACCATCACATCATCATAAGCAGCATCATATTCAAACTTTTGTCTTGTCAAATCATCATTGTTTGCATTTCTGACCTCCATATTTTCCGTTCTGCTTTCCATTCTCAAGACATCTCCCTGTTGGATCATCATCTGCTCCATAAGTTCTTGGAGAGAAGGGGTACTAGAAGTAGTAGTACTTGAAGTAGAAGGAATATCCCTGGTCCTACTTCCAGACCTCCATCCAACATGAGATTTATAAGTCTTTATATTGACAGACCCAATAGGTTTCAAAGGTTCAGTCCTCTCCTCATTCATTATAAAACAACTCTTGCATGTTCACATAGTGTGAAGATCAGGGCAGAGTGTGCTAAACCACCAATAGTCTCTCCCAAAGCAATAGATTGAGTGTTTCTATAAATAATAGAGCCTACATATATCTTTCTCATATGCTGGATACAGAAGTTCAAGATGACTCTATCCTTTGTAACCTCACTATGATGATTTGTTGGTATCATTCTACCAGAAATAAAGTAGTGTGAGACATTAGATACTACATTTAACATAGAAAGAGAAAAGTTTACCTAACACCATTTTTCACCTTCCAAGCTCCTCTTCCTTCAGTGAGAAAAGAAATAACTTCATCTAAGGCCTCATTTGTAGCAGAAATTGATTTGTACTGGAAGCTATACATATCCTCTAACTGATAAAATTCATTAATTTTCCTTGGATTATATTCTATCATTTTCCTACGAACAAACACGTAGTCTTCAGAAGTCTCCATAAAATTGGCACAGAACTCCATCACTACACAAATAATAGAGTCGACAGTAAAATAACAAAAATTCTCCCACTGAGCATTGATTATTCTTTCTACTTCTCCATCCAAATTTTTAAATCCTCGATCAAGAATTACTTTTTTAGTTGTAAATAGACTATTGAAGCAAATGTTGGCCTTGTAATTGACAAACTTTTGATCATCAAAATCCACTTTTCTTTTTCCTTTACTCATTCTTAGTGCCATGGTAATCTACAAAAAATTGATTAAATCCAAATAAAATCCCAAAAATTCCAAAAATCACAATGTGAAAGATTTTAAACTTAAAT
>NEWO01000371.1:269032-296065 GCA_003013225.1 Phalaenopsis aphrodite | reverse complement strand
AGAAATGAAATTTGGAATATTTGGGATTTTCTGGAAATTTTTGGAAATTTTGAAATTTTGGGTTATGGAGGGGTATTTTGGTAATTTGGGGTGTTTAGGGGTAAATGGTTAAGATGGGTATTTTGGTAGAGTTGAGGTACCAACCATCATCAACAAGCCATGGAACAATGGAAACCCTATTTTGGGTCCTCTACATAGTGGTCTTAGTCAAACCATAGCCCTAGGGCTAGTAGGTTTAGGGGACCATCTACATGAGTATCCCAAAAAGATCAAGGGACCTAGGCTAAAAAATTGAGTTTAGGGTTGTGAGTGAATGTGAGTGTAGATGAGTGTAGTGAGTGCCTTAGCTCCAGACCAACACCTAAGGTCAACCTTGAGGTCCAGCAATCTTAAGGGTGACTCATCTTGAGTTTCTTTTATAGTGACCCCACCTACTAAGTGTTAGAGGTTGAGAGCAATATGTGAAACTTCAAGTTGAGTGGAGAAGAGTTTGGAATTTTTATTGGTGAGGGTTCCATGTCTAGTTTTCTAGGAATAGTCAACAGGAAAAGTCCTATGGCTAAACCCTAGGCTACTAAAGAGGAAAAACTAAACCTCAACAAAAAATGAGGTCAACACTATTTTTCGCAAATTTTAATTTTCTGTCAATTTACTCCAAAGTCTATTTAGTCTTTTTGAACACTAATTTTCATCTTAAAATAACTCACAAACAACACCAAACTAACTTTTACATATGAAAATACACTTTTTAGAAATATATTTTTTTAATTAAACTTCCTCCTTCATAAAATAAACTAAATTATAATTCAACATCGAAATCAAGCCATAACACTAAAACACTGACACAAAACTATATACACAATCTAAGTCAATAGAGTTCTAAAGCAAAGTAAAGTATAGTAAATCAAACCCACACAATCACATTAAATGCATAATTACTTTAAATTATTAGAGAGTCCAACTTGTTCAATTATTATGCTTCATCTTCAATACTTTCTCTTCCTCTAATATTTCCCATAGACTGTTAATGGACGATACAAATTGTAGAAGGGTTGGTACGGGAATTGATCAATCGAATTTACATTGATCCATCCATTTTACTTAAACAACTGCACCAATCTTGCTTTAATTGTTCCAGTATGATCAAAGTTCTCCTTCATCCTCCAAGCTAGGTGATAAAAAAGGTAGTTGAGATTTCCTGTTGCATTCGTAATACTCTGAAGTTTTTTTTTTTATTTTCTTCATTTTCTTCTCTAAATCTATTGAACTTCCTATTGTTTGTGGCATTAATGGTGTTGAAGCATGTGATGAATGATCCAAAATAATATCTAATGCTTCATTTTCATTCCCAATATAATTTTCATTAATAGGAATCATGAGATCCCAGGGTAATAATACTTTCTCCCAACTTTCATATCGAACTTGTGATTGACTGCAAAGTAAGAAAATTGTAGAAGGATGCCCTACTCCATATAATGACCCATTCATAATAATACCCATAACAGATTTGAAAATAATTGATCCCACATCAATGGGCTGTTCCATTTGAATGCAATAGTTTAAAATGACACTTTCCCTTATAACTCTACTAATATTCATGGTAGTGAGTAATTTTGTAGATATGAAGAAATGCTATTGTTTTGATATTGGATTAAGCTGTGATATGGAGAAACTAACTTATCCTTTATCTCTGATTTCCAAATTATCATTTTCATCCGTAAAAAAATTATATAATCTTGCATCATATCTCTCTTTGGGATTAAATTTGTATAATGACAGATTGGAACGTTTTCTATCATATACAAATCATTAATTTGAGATGGAATAAATGACACAACCTTACCTCGAACGAAGACGGCTCCTTGGCTAATTCATGTAAGTTAGCATAGAATTCCTTTATCACTGGTATAACAACTGCAACGGTAGTGTAGCATTGAACTTCCCAATGCCTCTGTACAATGATTTTCTTAATCTGTGAACTTGGATTACTCAATCGATGATTGAAAAAGACTCTCTTCTTGATAAGTCTCTTTTTTGTAATGACTTTGTCGTGTAATCTCTGAACGTCAAAACTGATAAACTTTTTTCCATTGAAAACTCCATACCTTGAAGTATTTCTGGAATTGGAAGCCATGAAATTCAAAATTAGGAAGTTTCTGGTCATCCAAGGCAGTTTTTAGGCCTTTAAAAACACCTCTCGGTGATTATTTAGGAGCAACATCCTGCTAATGTCCGCCGCATTGCACTGAATGCGCGAAACTGCTCAGGACGCCGTTAGCGCTGTCGGCAGCATGGTTTATATAGGTGGGCGTCGTCGGTGCTAGAGGCCAAAATCATTTTTTTTATTTTTTTGTTCAATTCGATTCCAATTTTTTCTCCAGTACTACTATTTATATTAATATATGATATGTAAAATTGTGTAGGATTCAAAAATATTATTATTTCCTAAAAAACACTTATTAAACAAAATAGTAATATATAGATATGTAGATTTATATATGGGTTGCCTCCCACAAAACGTTCAGTTTAATGTCGTCAGCCGACGTACTATTGTTTAACCAGCATGTCTTAACATCAAAATTTCCTTAAATTGTTGTATGCGTCCTTCATAATAATGTTTCAATCTTTGCTCATTAACTTTAAATATCTTTCTAATTTTAGGATCTTTAATAATAGCAGTTCCATAATGATAGACTTTAATCACCTTAAATGATCCTAAGCATCTGAATTTTAGTTTTCCTTGAAATAATCTCAATCTTATATTATATAATAAAACTTTTTATCCAGGTTTGAACTTCTTTTTAATAATCTTTGGATCATGTCATTTTTTTATTTTCTTTTTATAGATTTTTGCATTATCATATGCTTCATTTTAATCTCCTCAAGTTCATTGAGTTGCAATAATCTTTTCTCACCAGCATCTTTTAGAATAAAATTAAATTCTTTAATATCCTAAAACGCTTTATGCTCCAATTCTACTAGTAAGTGACATATTTTTCCAATAAAAGTCTATATGAGAGCATTCCAATAGAAGTCTTATAAGCAATTCTGTATTCCCATAGTGTAGTATCTAATCTAGTAGACCAATCAAATTTATAAGGATTTACAGCTTTTTCTAAAATTTATTTTATTTTACGATTTGGTATTTCTGTTAGACGGCTAGTCTGAGGATGATAAGCAGTAGAGAATCTATGCATAATATCATATTTTTTAATCAATTTCTTGATTATCTTATTCTTTACATGGGATCCTCCATCAGTAATAATTACTCTCGGCATTCCATATCTTATAAAAATGTTTTTATTTAAAAACTTAGAAACATTTTGAGCATCGCATTTAGGTACAACAACAACTTCATTCCATTTTGACATATAATCAACAGCAAATAATATATATAACTTTCCAAATGAATGCATAAATGGTCCTATAAAATCTAATTCCTACACATCAAAAATTTCAACTTCCAATGTGTAATTTAGATGCGTTTTATTTCTTCTAGAAATATTTCCTACTCGGTGACATCAATCCCATGTTTTAATATATTCATTAACATCTCTAAAAAGAGTAGGCCAATAAAATCCGGCTTGCAAAATTTTATATGCAGTTATATTTATTCCAAAATGTCCTCTAAATTCAGAATCATGACATCTTTCAATTATTTATTGAGTTTCCTCATAAGTCACATACCTTCTAATAAATATATCTTTACATTATTTATATAAATACGGGTCATCCCAAAAATAGAATTTTGAATCATATATAATTTTTTTTTAATTGTTGTTTCTTAATATCTGGTGGTAAATTATCACTTATATTATAATTTACTATATCGACATACTAGGGTATATTTATTTCATTAATATTATATATTGGTTCATCCGGGAAATTTTCTAAAATTTCATTTGCAAAATTAGTTAATTTTTCTTTTTTTAGTCTAGACAAATGATCAACTATTTGATTATTATTTCCCTTTCTATCAACTAAAATAAAATCAAATTCTTGCAATAGAAGTATCCATCTAATTATTCTTAGTTTAACATCCTTCTTTTGCATCAAGTATTTGATAGCAGAATTATCTGTAAGCACTATACATTTGGTTCTAATCAAGTAATGTCTAAATTTATCAAAGGCATAGACAATGACTAATAACTCTCTTTCAGTACCAGTGTAATTAGTTTGAGCATCATTTAAAGTTTTACTAGCATAATATATTACTTTAAAAACTTTATTGTGCTTTTGTCCTAAATTAGCTCCAATAACATAATCACTCGCATCACACATTATTTCAAATGGTTTCTCCCAATCAGGTGGGACTATTGTAGGTGCAGTGATTAATTTTTCTTTCAATAATTCATATATTTTTATGCATTCCTCATTAAAATTAAATTTTGTACCTTTTTCCAAAAGTTGGCATAATGGCTTAATTATTTTTGAAATTTTTTTTATGTAACGCCTGTAGAAACCATCATGTCCTAAAAAACTTCTACCCCTTTAACCGTAGTAGGAGATGTTAATTTTTCAATAACTTGAATTTATGCAAGATCTACTTTTGTACCATTTTCAGAAATTTTTTGCCCAAACACAATTCCTCCTACAACCATAAATTGACATGTTTCCCAATGTAGTATTAGGTTGATTTTTTCACATAATTCAAGAACTTTTTCTTTATGAGGACCCATAAAAGGAGATATAATTCATAAATACTTTCATTCCATGTTCAATCAAATTGCTAAATATTGACATCATACATCTTTGAAATGTCACGGGTGCATTGCATAGTCCAAAAGACATTCTACAAAAAGCAAATGTTCTATAAGGGTTTGTAAATGTTGTTTTCTCTTGATCCTCAGGAGCAATTAAAATTTGATGATAACTGGTTTACCCATCTAAAAAGCAGTAATATTTATTTCCATCCAATCTATCCAACATTTGGTCTAGAAAGGGTAAATGAAAGTAATCTTTCTTGGTGACCATGTTTAATTTTCTATAGTCTATACAAATTCTTCAACCAATAACTTATCTTATTGGAATTAATTTAATTTTCTCATTTTCTTCAACGGTCACTCCTTTCATTGGAACACAGTGAATTGTATTCACCCAGCACTGTCTGAAATATGATATATAATTCCACCATCTCACTATTTTAAGATTTCTTTTTTAACAACTTCTTTCATTATTGGGTTTAATCTCATATGAGGATCAGCTTTAGGTTCGTGTTGATCATCTAATATAATTATGTCCATACAAATTGAAGGACTAATTCATTTAATATCTGCTAAAGTCTATTCAAAGGCCTTTCTATATCTTTTCAACATTTTAATTAATTTTTGTTCTTGAATTTTAGTCAACTTAGAAGATACAATAACAAGTAATATAGATGAATCTCCTAAAAACACATATTTTAAATGGGCAGGTAATACTTTCAATTCAAGTTCAGGTGGTTCAATACTTGAAAGAATAAGATTTTTATTATCATTTTCCAATAAATCTAAAGTTTCAAATTTGTCCTGAATATAATCTAATTTTCTTCTCTTATTTATTCTCATTCTCACTAAATTCTTCTTTCCTTAATTTTTCTTCAAACACTTTCTTAAGTTGCTTATTACTTAGATAATTAGTAACTTCCATCCTAAAACATTCATTATATTTTTCTATTGTAGGATATTTCATAACTTTTGCAATATTAAATGTTACTTCTTGATCATTCACTCTTATTATTAATTCTCCTTTTTGTACATCTATCACAGCTCTCCCTATTGCAAGAAATGGTCTCCCCAAAATAATAGGAATCTCTTTATCTTCCTCCATATCTAATACTATAAGTCTATAAGAAAAAAACAAATTTATTCACTTCTACTAATTCATCTTTTATAACTCCTTTAGGATAACTTATTGATCGATCAACTAACTAAAGAATTACAGTAGTAGGGGAAATCTCTCTTAAATCTAAAAAATTAAAAATCAATAAAGGCATAAGATTGATACTTGCTCCTAAATCACATAAGGCTTTTCCAAAAAACTTTTCACCAATTGCACAAGGTATAGTAAAAATATCAGGTTCTTTTAAATTTTCAGGAAGCTTTTTCTGAATAATAGTGCTACATTCTTCACTGAGTGCAACAGTTTCATGATCTGTAAACTTCCTTTTCTTGTTCATTATATCTTTCATAAATTTCACATAACTTGGCATTTGCTCCAAAACCTCAATGAAATGAATGTTTATCGTTAAATTTTTAAGGATTTCTAAAAATTTTGTAAATTATTTGTCTTTATTTTTTTTGCTTCAGTCATTGAGGAAACAAAGGTAATGGTTTTTCTAAGGGAACTTATATTTGTTCATTTTCATTGTGGTCACTTTCAATATCTTCCTTCTCCTTATCACCTTCAGTTTCTCTTTAGATTCTTGCTTAAACTTCTTTTCCACTTTGTAATTGAATAGCTTTAATTTGCTCCTTATTTTGATCTTTTGGATTAACTTCCACAGTACTCGGAAGATTTCCTGAAGGTCTGTTAATAAGTACATTAGCAATATGTCTTAATTGATTTTCAATATTTATAATAGCAGCCCCTTGATTTTGTATTTGATTTCCCATATTTAACATTACTTCTTCCATCGTCAATCTCTTTTCCTTAACTTGTGGGTTAGGGTTAGAGTTATATCCAAGAGGATAATATGGTCGATAATTTGTATTTCCTTGATTATTTAAATTTCTTGAGGGGTTCACTAAATTGTTATAATTATTCCAACAAAAATTAGGGTGAATTTTCCATTCAGGGTTGTAATATTTAGAATAGGGATTGTTGTTATGATTAGTTATAGCATTCAAAGTTCCATAAGATGATTGAGTATCAATTATCTGCCCTAATAAATTTTCCTCTAATACTGGTGGCATTTGAGAATAGTTCACTCCAATTTTATCAATCTTTTCCGATATAGTAGCAATTTGAGATGCTAAAATAGACATTGCATTTGAGTCATGAATGCTAGCTACTCTCTTAGGATTTATCCGTTCAGAGGGCCATTGAAAATTATTAGTAGTCATTTTTTCTATTAAAGAGTATGCTTCATCGAAATGTTTTGACATTAGTGATCCACCTGCAACAGCATCTATAATAGATCTAAGTGATCATACTAATCTATTGTAAAATATTTGAATTATTAACCAATCTGGTAAAGCATGGCGTGGACATTTTCTATGGAGATCCTTAAATCTTTCCCAGGCTTCATATATCAATTCCCTTTCAAACTGATAAAAAGATGTAATATCGTTTCTAATCTTAGCCGTTTTTTAGGGTGGAAAATATTTAGCCAAAAATTTTTGTGATAGTTCTCCCCAAGTTTTGATAGATCCAAATGCTAATGAATTTAAATAAGTTTTAGCTTTATCCCTTAATGAAAAAGGAAAAAGTCTAAGGGTCCGTTTGAGGCTGCTTTTTCACGCCCCGAATAGCGAAAAATAAGCGTTTGGCTCGCAGCGTCGCGACACAAAAAATGAAAGCGGGAGAAAAGCTAGAAGCAATATTCAACTCGCGGCAGAGTTTTAGATCCTTTCTTCTTCCCGTCGAGCCCCGCCAAAAACCCTCGTTTCTCCCTCCTTATCGAGCCTTATCTTCTTCCCGCCGAGCCCCGCCACAATCCCTCGTTCCTTTCTTCTTCACGCATGAGTTCTTCTTCCTCGAGCCATTTCTTCTTCCCACCGAGCCCCACCAAAAATCCTCGTTCTCTTCTTCTTCCCGCATGAGTTCTTCTTCCTCGAGCCCTTTCTTCTTCCCAACCTCGTGCCCTCGCTGTCTCACTCATTTTTCCTTCCTGCTTCGCTCCTCCGACCATCGCTCCTCCACCCATTCCCTCCATCGCTCCTCGGTCGAAAGCCAGGCAAGAACCTCAAGACCCACAGCTGAAGAGGATGAGAGCTAGACTAGCAGGTATCAATTTAGTTAGCCTTTCTGTTACAATTTGGTTGAACTTTAGTTAGTGTTTCTGTTACAATTTGGTTGATCTACACCATTTGAACTTTGGGAAGGAGACCTACCTTAACTTCAAGTAGCCAATAAAAAGAGAATTTTACTTTTGCTAGGGCATTTTCCTCTTGCTTAGCTAGGCTAGGATCCTAAAAACATCTTGAATACAATTCCTCCGTCTCGTTTGGATCCTTGTTGGCTTACCTAGTTCAGCCATGCCCTTTTTGACTTAAAATGAACGAATTTTTTATGGTCTAATTTCTCTATCTAAGATTGAGGAAGGAGGAAATGATCATTTATCATTTGATTCTCAAATTATTATATTTTTCAGTCAAATCTTTATACTTAAAATGCTTTAAATAAGGGCTACTTTAAGCCTGCCTAAATTTGAGGGAGCGATATTTTATTATACCTTCTCCTCTATTGTTTGTAGCACCTAGAAATTTAATTTCAACAGTTTTGCTTTCGTAACTGTGATTTTTATCGTCATCCTTAGGGATTTATGAAAATGATTAGAACCATTTCTATTTGGTCGTCTGTTACAATGTTACACTACTTGTTAGCCTGTTTATTTTGGCATTTAGCTATACAATAGCCCATAGATTTAAGACTCTATCATCTAGCTTTGCATTTTATCGTCTATGCTGTATAAATCTGAGACACGAAGATGTTTAAAAAGAAAAGTACTTGTAGATGCATTTTACAATTTGGATGTTACATTGAGAAATTATTGTATTTGATATTATGAAAGTTGCAGTTACTAAAAATATCGTATTAAGTGTATTGTTAGTTAAATCTAAAATATACCTCCCAGCAAATTGTGAATGATTGAAAGGCAGGCTTTGTATTTTATTTTCAAAATGCAAATAAAATTTAGTAATGAGTATGTGAAATTTTTTATTTGTATTTATGCATATTTATGTGCACTCTAATATGAAACAACTTTGCCTATTTTGGCTTATTCCATGGGGTGTACCATAAAGTTGGGAGCTAAAATGACTGTAACTATTAGAAAGAAAGAAGTGCTTAGGAAAGGTTACATGGCTTATCACCCATCGAAAAGACTTGAATAAAATTGAGTTAACTTAAATGGATGTAAAGGGCTTAATAAATATGAACCACAATGACAATGATGTGTTTTTTGACAACTATTTTGGGTTTATGTGCTCACTATGTATGCACCTTTAATAGCCTGCAAATCACTAGTTAACTGAGACTGACAAGCAATTTCAACAATAGTTTCAAGTTTGTAGTTAGAACATAGGTATTCTGGCCGTTCTTTTATATTTGGTATAGGTTCATAGATAGATCTCTGCATCTCAGATGCAGTTAATGACATTTCCTCAGGTAGCTTATCAAAATTCATGGATTGAGAATTAGAAGCATGTTTTTCTACCTCAGTTTGTGGTAGTTTTCCAGTAGTTAGATCATTAGAAATTACAATTTGTGCTTCAGGTGTCACCATTGCCAAGCCGCTTGTTTCCTCCAACCGATTGATTGACATCTCTGAATCCATCCCTTCTCCAGGTCTTTCTCATCCAAACTTGATGCCTAGACAACACTGGATGAGCTCAAGTTCTCACTTTCCATTGATTTAAGATGGTTAAGCTTGGCTTCTGAAGTTTCCCCATTCATCTTTACCAAACTAGTTCCATCTCCACTTGAAGTGGTCAATACTGAAGGAAAACTCCTAGTGACACGACCATATTTTGGTGGAAATGGCTTGCCATTGTTTTCTGACAAGCATTTCGACAGTGCCAATCAACTCTTGGAATGGTCCGGTTGCCATGAATTTGAAGGCACTTCAAATGAAATCCATGCTCACAACCATCACAAACAAGTAGACTTTCCACATCAGTAATAATTGTCTTGCATACTTGACAATTAAGAGGCTTGGTCATGTATTCAGCTGATGGAAGAGGTAAGTTTGGACAATCAGGAACCTTTGTTCGCACAACACCCATAACCGTTTTAGCAATTTCATTATGATTGCTAATAAAAGAAGGAACATGCACAAATTTTAAGTTTTGTGAAGGTTGATTTCCTATGCCCATGTTTATTTGCGTTTCCTGAACGACTGGAACTTTTGTATCATGTGTTCTCTTCATCTGGTGCAAAGCTTGTATGGCTTTTACTTCATGATTACCCTGTGAAATACCAGCTTGGCTTTGTGTGGCTAGAGCAGCAGATGTTGATATCCCTGAAGCTGGTGTTTTCTCCATAATCTAATTGGTAGCAACTTTAGCTACATTTTAAATTACCCAATGTCAATAATGATAACTCAAACAGTTTCATCTGAAATACTAAGAAAAACTATATCAAAATTACACTTTATCAAAAAATATCTCAGGAAATAGTTTTTATGCATTCTGTTTGGATGTTTTTTTATTTGGATGTTGTATGATTCTGTTTTCTTCTGCATTCTTATTCATTAATATTTTTCATATTTTTATTATAGTAATAACATGGATAGTAAGCCTAAAGAAGTTTCTACACCTGCATTGTGGGAAAAAGATACGAAAATAATATTTTGCGATCTTTGTATTAAAGAGATTAAACGGGGAAATAGACCAACAACCCATTTCAATAAAGAAGGGTGACAAAATATTATAAAAAGTTTCAAAGAATGTACAGGTAGGGAATATGACAGGTTGCAAATAAAGAACAAGTGGGACCAAATGAGGAAGGAATGGAAAATTTGGAAGGAATTGAAAAGGGGTTCTACCGGTCTTGGTTGGGATCCAGTGAAGTGAACAGTTGATGCACCTGAGGAATGGTGGGCTGAAAGACTTGCAGTGAGCTTTGTTTGTAAACTTCTTTATTTTGTAACTTTCTATTTTGTTCTAATTGGGTTTCTATCAATTTTTGTGTAGGTGGTGCATGCTGCAAAAAAGTTTAAGCTTTCTGGAATTGAGCCTGAATTGGAGGAGAAACTAGACCGCATGTTTAGGGGAGTAGTTGCCACAGGGAACTATGCATGTAGCCCAAGTAAGACAGAGTTCGCTGACAATGCTGTGAATTTAGGAACCCCTAGAGGTTCAGTTGATTTCATTGATGTCCCCAGCCTAGAGCAGAACAAAAATGAACTATTTTCTGTTCCAAACGTCCAAGGGTTGTTAATAAAAAAAAATATGATGCTTCTTCCCTTAGAAATGTGCTTTTCGAGGCAGTTTCATGTTTCAAAGCAGAATGTCAGGCTTCTCATTCAAGCACAATCGTGGAGGCACTTGAAATCCTAAGTGCTACAGCTAAAATTTATGCAGATGAAGAGTTGTATCTGTTCGCAGCAGAATTGCTAGAGGACCCGGTCTGTAGGGATTTCTTTGTGCAGATGCCTGTCACCCACAGGGTGACATATATTCAGCGTCATTATAATCGTTTGAACAATTGATATTTTTTATATTTTTCATCACTAGAACATTTACACTGCATTATCTATTTTTTTCTTTCTAAAGTTGTGTTTGGGAACTCTCTTGTACCTTCATAATTATTTGCAAACATTTCATTTTTTTCTATTGTGACCAAATCTTATAGAAATGATAACTGTTTAGGAGAAACATTTAGGGATACCCATCTTTATGGATGCAAGTAGAAGAAGACGTATGGAGGCCCACATGGATACATGCAAAAGAAAGCGGAGAGGGATGTTTCT
This sequence comes from Phalaenopsis aphrodite, assembly GCA_003013225.1. Classification (NCBI taxonomy): domain Eukaryota; kingdom Viridiplantae; phylum Streptophyta; class Magnoliopsida; order Asparagales; family Orchidaceae; genus Phalaenopsis; species Phalaenopsis aphrodite. The sequence goes on along the minus strand of NEWO01000371.1, from coordinate 284,451 downwards.
GATGTCGATATGTTTGATGTACAAGTACTATAACGCGTACATTGATCGGTCACCATGCATGAAATCTTCTTATATTGGCCACAAATGGGTTGGAGAGTTGCTTGCGGGGCACCCAACATGATTTTTTAATATGTTTCGAATGAGTCAGGAAATATTTATCAATCTTCTGAACTTACTCGTAGGATCTCACGGTCTTCATGGATCTTCGTGGGTCAATCCATGTGAGGTGCTTGCAATAACATTGTTCATATTATCCCAAAAGAGTCTATGTGAGGAGCAATGGAGCGATTTCAACACTCATCAGAAACAATAAGCAGATATTTCTCAATCGGATTGAGTGCACTTGTTAGCTTGTCCTCTCATGTTATCAAACCATCATATTATAAGTTTGAGCAAATACCTGCTGAGATAGCATGTGATGCACGATATATGCCCCTTTTCAAGGTATTCTCTCAGATGCATTATAGTTAACTTTGTAATGGTAAACAATGATATGTAAAACCTAACATTTACTCATCAGGACTGCATCAGCGCGATTGATGGAACACATGTTGATGCATGTATACCAAATAGTGATAAGGTGGCATTTATCTGCCGTTGTGGTAGCCTAAGCCAAAATGTCATGGCCGTCTGCGAATTTAACATGTGTTTCACTTTTGTTATTGTTGGCTGGGAGGGCAGCGCACATGCCAATCAAGTTTTTAAATCTGCGACATGGGATCCCAATAACAACTTCCCACATCCACCTGCAGGTACGCTCGGGATCGAACTCATACGAATTGTTCAATTTATTAGGCAATTATTACTTGAGATCCCAAAAACAATTTGAATTTCCATACTAATTGTTCTATTTATTAGGCAAGTATTACTTGGTTGATGCTGGTTACCCATTGTAACGAAGGTATTTAAAGTCATTTCCTAATACGAGATATCACATACCAGACTTCGCACATGCAAGTAACGTCACACAAGGAAGAAAGGAAATGTTTAATAAAAAACATTCATCGCTATGTGGTGTAATTGAGAGGATTTTTGCTGTATGGAAAAAGAAATGGGTGATACTCCGTGATATGCCTCCCTACAATTTTTTGAAGCAGGTATAGATTATGTTTGCTACAATGACTCTTCATAATTACATAACAAGACATCATTCCCGTAGAGTTATCGACTTCCATTTTGAGGAAGAGGATGAAGAAAATGTGCCTTCGGAAGCATTTGAATACTGGCTAGGTCAGTCCTTTCACAGATGAAGAGACCGAGGCTTCCATTGCCTTCACTGTAGATGGGGAAGGTGCAAACGAGATGGCAGAGCTGAGGGAACGAATTACTGATGAGATAATATGCCTATGAATGAAGAATTTGAGAATTTATTAGTTGAATATTATTAAAAGTATTGCTACACTGATTTTTATTCAACTTCATATTTATCTATTCTGTTGTTTTCTATGAATGAAGAACTAAACCACATTTTTTGTTGTCAATGAAGTAATATTAAACTACTTTGTTTGTACAATTCAACTTAATTATATTGGTTTTTTTTCTTCTCTTTGATGATATGCTTTCTTTATCCATTTTTTACTTCTATTGGATTGATACAAACTTGTTTGTTCAAGGACCTGTGAGAGGAATGAGCCATGTATAGAAACCTCCAGTCCACACTTTTACATGCATACCACACAATTTTTATGTAATGCATACCACTCAATTCTTACATAATGTATAGGAATGAACCATGCATATTTGGGAGTGAGCCATGTATAAGAATGAGCCATGTATATTTGGGGGAATTTACATGCATACCACACAATTCTTACGTAATGCATACCACATGGTGAAGGGTTTCAAGTTGCATCAAAATTCCATCTTCATGAAGGTTAGGTGGCAGAATTGTGTGATGACATTTGATTTACCATTTATCTCCTATGAAATCTGTTGGAACTAATGAAATTGTATTTTCATCCAGAATTCCCTCTTGATGATGCAAAAGCTTATGTAGCCTTAAACATTTAGTTTTGATACCAATGTTTCAAAAATAATGGAAGTCCATTCAGTTCCAGCATTCACATTTGATGTAGCTTTGATCAATTTGAAGAGTGAGGATCATTTCTCCTTATCCTTTCTTTAGTTGATTTATGGAACATTTCATTCAGTAAAGTTTTTTTTTCCTTGATTTAATTGCGAGGAACTTCTTCCCTCTAACATTTGCTTTAGTTGGTATGGATTACAGATGGATTTTATGATTTGCTTTAGCCAATGGATTCATGGAGTATGCCTAACTTTACAGTTGTTCATACCTTTTATGAGATTCGGCTTTCTTTTATATGAGGATTGGGATGTTGAAATAATTGGGTCCCCATTATAATCAAGTTTAGAAGGGATTCAATTTAGTTGTGTGAATTATGCTTTATCTGGTGTTACTTTTATAAAAGTGTTACAGATTTCTCATGAAGCAAGGGAACAAAATTTATTAAGGTAGTGTAGTGAAGTATTACTCATCTGAATATATTTAAATTATGGTATTGATGAACTTTTTGATATACACTTATTTCGTCTGATGCTTTTCTATATAATTTTTTGAGATTAAACATGAGATTACTTTAAGAAATTCATTGATTCGTCTATAAATGCTTCTGTTAAGGTTGGTGTAATTTTGATTATATATTTGGTATTGCTCTTCTGTGGTTCAGTTTTATGGGTTATTCTTCATTTGGTATTACTCTACAAAAAAAAATGAAGGAATGTGTAAGTTTCTTATATTATAGAAATGGAATTTGTTGAAGACAGTGTGCTATAGTGCTACTTATTTGGGTTTATGAAATATGCTAAAGCATGATTTCCAAGCTTGTTCCATGTGAATTTTGATATTGATAAAGGGATGGTTAATTGGATAACCGATTCTAATATTTCAATAACTCTAATAGAAGATTTACATACATACCACTTAATTCCTTTGTATTTACTATTTAACTTCTAAACTTCAATTCTTTACATGCGTGCAACTTTATATGAAAAGTGAACTTCATGTTGACAGGGTAATACATTTGGTATGGTATATGAGACTTGGAAATAATGAAGTTAGAAATTAAACATGTAAATATTTAAGAATTGGGTGGTATATATGTAAAATTCTATGGACATTCTTGGGATGAGACGGTAGGAAGCAACGATCTATCTTTGGGGAAATTCATTCTGAAAAGTTATGAGTTTTAGAGTATTAATATGAATACCTTATTTATGTTCGAAGAACTTTGAGACTTAATTGAAAATTTATATGCAGATCTCGCTTAAGATGAAGCAAGATTGAAGGAAAATAGAAAGAGGAATTCCTAGGCTCTCTTCTTCACTCAACAATCATTGCATGAAACATTGTTATGTAAGATTGCTGCAACAAATACTTTAAAAATGTTTGGCTATTATTACAGAATCAGTTTCAAGGTTTGGAAATGGTGAAGTAAAATTCAATCCTGTCGGCATGAATGCATAGTCAATTTTATGAACAACATTGTTCTGGTAGTCTCGATGCCGTTGGAAGCACTCTGGCTCAGTTTTAAATGTTTTCACATTTACCAACTTTGGTTTTAATCGAGTTGCCTTTCTAAAGCATTTATGACACTTTAAATGTGATGTTGTAGATTGTTTTATGACCCAATGATGTTTGAACTACTCTGAAAGAGTATTGCTAGTGTTGACAAATTAATTTTCATAATTATGCTGTGGTTGAAACAAAACTAGTTCAAATCATGATTTTTGCTACAATGCTCAGCCTGATTAATAGTGATTTGGCCTTAATATTTATATAGCAAACTTGAGATGTCTTTATTGTTTGACTACCATATTCCATAAAATATATTTATTACAAATACGATTCGTAATTACATATTTAAATTTTTTACATATATACATAAATTTTTTAAACAGTTTTACCAAACAGAGGCAGTTTGGTCATTTCTTCAGAAACAACTGTCCCACAGCTGTTTTCACTTCGCTGCACCAAACAGACAGCCCGCTTCCCCGCAGCTGCTTCCACGGCAGCAGTTTTCTGGGGCAGCACAACTGTTGCTGAAAAACTGAGAAGCTGCAGCTACGCTAAAGAGACCCTAAGCCTAACAACATCTTTAGACACTCTATCTCATTTAATGGTTGCACAAATTTCAAGAAAAATAGTAAGATGTAAGTTAGGATCTTCAGTAGGTGTTCCTCCAAACTGATTATTTTGTACCATTTGCAAAATAACAGATTTAAGCTCAAATGAATTAGCAACAACATCAAGATTTTGAATAGTTAGGTGAAGTTCAAATGCTATCGAATTAGCATAATCTTTTAAAGGTCTTTATCGATTTTCATTTATTTGATTATCTAAGTTATTTGTCATTTCGTTCAAAATTTTAATTTATTTTTGTTGCTTTCAAATTTTTCTATTAGTACGTTCTAATTCCAAATCTAAGGTACTAAACCTTCAGATCCAATATTTCGCATAAACAAATATAATAAGCAAAGAAAATTTTCTTAAAAATACTCTTAAATATATATATAGTTATATATTTTTTGATTTTTGATTATATATACATATACATATACATATATACATATATATATATATATATATATATATATAATATTTTTATATTTTATCTCTAAATTTCCTAATTTACCAAATCTATTTAATTTACCATTACCTTCCCCGACAACGATGCCAATAACTTGATCCCGGTGAAAATATAGTTGTGTAAAATTTATGAAGCTGACTCCACTTTAAAATGGTGCCAAAAACTTGATGTGGTATTTTATGAATAATAACATTAAACACTTAATGTTGAGATTTTATGCAAGTATACGTATTGTTATCAAGTAATATAAGAATTTCTATTTAAGTCCTAATTATCAATCCCGCGATGAATGTTTAAATTTGAAATGATAAATTAACTAGAAAATTCATAAAAATAAAACAAAATTACTGTCACTAATTTCAAATGTTTTAGATACTCTCAGAACTACATTATTAACTACTAGCAAAATTTAAATTCAATGTTTAAAACAGTAACCACTAAACTATGTTTATGTGATGAAGTTTTCTAATATGAAAAAACATATTTCCCACTACAATGAGTTTTTGGTGAAATGAGATGAAATAATTGGTTTAAATTTGTATTGTGTCAAATAAGAGTAATTTTAATTCTTTATCCTAATTTAGTGTTATTGAAAATTGTTGGCTAATCTTAGGTTTAGTCCCTAAATCCGTGGTTAGGCTAGGAGGATCCTAGCTCCCACTCGAGAGCTCCCACTTCCATTCCCTCGAAGGCTAACTCTCGCTTTAGTTCTTAAACACTAAGATCAAATTGGGGATTTTAGTCTGTCACCCTAAAAATTTCCAATTCTACACCAAACAATGTATATGTTGACATTATTTTGGTTGGGGAGTTGCCCGTAAGAAGCTGTCAGTTACGGGAATTGAAATCCCGTCGCCCACTTTGGAAGGAAGTATAGTTTAGAAAAATATGAAATCAAAATAAACCCATACTTTTTATAGTTTAAATGAAAGAGCACAATACCTCAAATTCTGTATCTACCCCGAAGGATAAACACAAGACTTGAGGATGTGGTTCGATCAAATAAACTAAAGAATATATGACATCTGTTTGGTCTGCAAAACCATTTTATTTGCCAACAAGTTACACTATTTAATATAATTAATTAAATAGGATTTATATTAAGATGGGTTCGGACAAGCTTTTTATAAGACAAGCCCCTATAGTTAATTACATCTTAAATGACTGAAGTCACTTAAGAAAATTCTTGATAAAGATCAGGAAATATTATCTTCAAGGAGTTTAAAAGGGTAGAAATTTTCAATGAGATCGGACAAAGAGGTGTAAAAGGGGATTATCTCAAATTTGGAACATTTTGTAGAGTCCAAAGAAGGAAGAACTAGAGGATGTCATGGATCCAGAGGAGAACCTCAGTTACTTCCCATGCTATCCTATTGTTTGGTTTCAATTTTAAGGAGAAATATTTAGGTGTTTCATCTCGCCGATTTTATTTGATAGGGCTTAGATTTGTGTGAAATGATCACATAAATAGCCTGGAAGATGTGAGGGTTTAGGTCGTGATGAACGACAACCTCAGAATCCTACGACGAGTTAGGGCTTATATTGTATAACAGGGTTATACAAAGACCTAAAAACAAAGTGAGGATTTACGTTGCATAAGCAAACAACCTCGAAGTTCTATGACTTTGTTGTTTCAGCTTAAGAAAGGAAGTTTAGTTTAGCTAGTGAAGACATGTTCTGTTGTTGAAGATGTCCGTGCTGCCCACCATGCTAGCTCCAAGCTCCTTACTGTGACGAGTTTAAGTTTTCTATTGTGTCAAGTTACGATGTCAAATCAGGTGGCCCTATGGTTGTTTTTTCTTTAAATTTTATGGGGGATGTTAAAGTTGATTAGAGTGACATCAGTTAGGATCCTATGGTTCCGTCGTTCCAATACCACTATTTTCTATTGGATTCACTTAGTCCAAATGAATTTACTAAACTAAACTTAATGAGTTTCATATTTCATTTATACCGTGGGAAGCCTCGTTAGCATCCGTAGGTTGCCTCCTCCAAGGGATTCCCGATCATCCGATAGAGACGTCTTAATTTAGTTGAAGTTGTAATTTTTGTGTGAAGTTTGTGATTAAATTTTGAGTTTTTTATATTTTGAATGTTGTGGAGGTGATTTTTATCTTGGTTGATTTTAGATTTGATTTTGGTTTTAGTTTTGTGGCTATCCTAGCAGTTTTAATTTTCATGGAGGGTGACATCATTGTTTAGCATGCGAGTTTGTGTTTAACATAAAAAGTACAATATGAAAGTACAAGAAAGACAATGCTGAAAACTGTAAAAGCGTACCTGACAAGTCTTTTCGTTCCACCACTTGAAACTCAAAATGCATGTTAAGGCATTTTATATGAAACAAGAAAGTAAAGTTTTGGTGACCTACCTAACCCTAGGTCATAACTTGGTGAGTCCTTATTAATTTGATTAAGGATGATATTTGTTAAGCAAAACATATTAAGTTTAGCATATCTCTGAGGCATCCAACAGATCTAGAGAAAGAAGCAGATCCGCGCTACTCTCTCACTGCCTGGTGGGAAATCTCGAGCTCTTTTAAACTTTTTATGTTGCTTAAAAATTCATCCTATAAATACCTTTAATGCTCAGTGAGCATTGATGTCTAAATTAACTCTAAGAGTAGGGTAATTATCACTTGTAATTTAATTTGGGAATTATGTGGGTGAAGACTCCTAGAGGGGCAAGTTAGTGTTATTAAGAGACTTAGCCAAATTTTTGACTTGGGCTTGTAGTGTTTAAAAGATGTCTAAATTTTCAATTATGTTTGCTTTTCTAATTCTTAATTAAATGAAATTTGATTTAGCTTAGATCACTACTAAGCCCTTGAGACTTTGGTGAATGTTTTAGTCATTTTGAATGAAATTGATTTTTAAGGGATGATGATTCATTTTTTGAAAGTCATTTGAACATCAAATAGGGGTATTAAATTAGTGAATTATTGACACCCAAAATCATACCCATAAGTCTAGGATCATTTAATTAACTAGACTTCCAAATTTCTATAATTTTAAGGAAATTACAAATTAATCCTTTTGATTAAGAAAAGTGAGGTTGGTTTTTACCAATTAATCCCTCATATTTCAATCATTCAAGTATGTTGATTAGTATCAAAGATTACCCATTTCCCTTTCTAAAATTAGGCCTAAATGTTAATTAAGGCTAAATTTCCAAAATTACATTTTTGCCCCTAAGGCTCTATCACTTCATAATTTATCAAATTTAATCCAAATGACTTTGGAATTGTTACCTTCACTCATGGATCAATTAAGACATTAGATGTGAAAACATGATTTTTCAATATTTAATTTAATTTACACAATTATTTTAATGCAAAAGTAGGACTTTTCAAAGAAAATTCCTTAACTTGACCAAGGTAAGGCCTAATCCCTTAAAATTTTTACTAGAGGTAGGGTTAGACTAGAGAAGCGTTTGAACCAAATTGCATGATTTTTTTGGATTTTATTTGAATTTTAAGAATTATTTTAAGTTTTGGAGAGTTTATTAATTATAAAATATTTAAGTGTGTAAAATTAAGTTTTATTTTTTTATTAAACCTCTTTGATGTCAAGGGACACAGAGAAACAAATTTCAAATTTTTATGATTTTTATTTAAATTATTAGAATTAATTTAGTGAAAATCCATTTTTTAGTCTTTAAAAGTTATTTTAAGCTTCAAATATCAATATCTTTATTTGGAACATCAGGAAAAATATTCCAATTGTTCTTAAGTGCTTAGAAAAAAATTTAGAACATTTTTATGGATTTTATTTTATTTTTATTTTTATTATTTTTTAATTATTTAAATATTAAAAATAAGCTAAAAATGAAGTTTTTATTTTTATTTCAAATTAATTTTTATAAAATTTCTATGATCACAGAGAACTCCAAAAACCAAGTTTAATAATTTCTCAAATTATATTTTAATTAGTAAAAATCATTTTATTGTAAAAGATGTTATTTTACTTTAAAAATCAATTCAAGTTACCAAATAAATTCCAAATGTTTAGAAATTTTTATGGGAGGATCTCTAGACTTTGAATCTTGGTAGAGATTAAAAATCAAGTCATTTAGATGTTTGTGTCATCTATAATTAATTTTTGTTGTGTTTTAGGGTTGGTGAAAATTAGGTGCATTCTTAATGACTTAACCAATGAAATATTTTCTAAGGGATTCTCTGGTCATAGTAAACCTCCAAAATTTTCTTGGGATTCTCTAAGCAACATGCTAATTATCATGATTAATTTATACAAATAATAAACATAAACTTGAAAAATATGGATCTCTGTCTAGGGACCTTCTCTGACTTTGAAAAAATTAGAGGATACTTCCTAAGACAGAGGCAACAACATGCTAAAATTTCAAGTCATGGTGATATGCCTACATGCATGGAGAATCAAAATACTCAAATCAGTAATTAATTAATTAAAATAAAATATGCATCAAATGAACTTCAAACCATTTCTACATTGTTCTACTCTATTCACTCAGCAAGAGAGTATTTTTACTTTAGTTTTGTGGTTTTTCTACACCAAAATATGAATTTTTAAACTTAGGGATCATTTTCTGATTTTTTAAATTCCCTATTTTTCTATGTAAACGCGCGGTGCCATGTCAACCTACGGCGGCTCCGAACCTCCACGCGGTGCACTCCTATTTGATGCTGTCATCCACCTCAGCGATGACTAGGCCCAGGTTTATGTAAGGAAGGGTTGTCTAGCTTGATCTCCTCCATCCATCTGATATACGCTTGATTAGACAGCTCTCCATCATCATCCTCGATAGAGTGATTTCGTGACCGTCCACACTAAAACCTTAAGATCTCCACCTAAAATCAACCAAATCACTTCGGGTTTGATCCTATGGACTCGTCTAAGTGAGACAAACACATCCATACGGTAATCATGTAATTAAATTAAGCCTAATCAAATGGAGAATCAAAATAGGCTCGGTAGGAGGAGAGGTTCAATACCTAGGCTCTGAGAAGGGAAGCTTTGATCAGAGATGCTCGGCATGTTCGTTGGGGTCCAAGGAGGCTAGGGATTAAGCCTCTTGCTATGGTGTAAGGTCTAGGTATGAATTCGACCAAGCTCGATTTCAGGTGTTGGTCTTGAGTTATGCTAGGGCCTGTGTGGAAGGGGAATTTGATGGGGATTCTCCCTCTCTCACTGTGGTGAAGGTGTGGGTAATTTTAATTTAATTTTGGTAGAGTGTAGAGGTGTGGAGAGCTCTGTCTTATCTCTGACAAGGTTTTGCGTTCAAAAATTGGGCTCCAGCAAGGAGATTCAGGGAAATGTGGTGGTTGGATTGGACTGAGGAGGTCTCAAAGAGGCTTTGGGATCAACTTGGGAGAGTCTCTTAAAGGAAATTTTAGCACTCCCTCCATGGCCGTGGAGGGGAGATTTTTATGAAAATGGCCAAAGGCTTGTTGCCATGGCCAATTGTGGGGTGAGATGTGCTGCCTAGGTGGAGGGCAGAGAGCCTCTATCACTTAGATTGGATGATGTGGCCTTTAGTTTTAAATTGGGTTTAATCCCATGGGAATGGCACTTGGTTTGGGCATTTTCCGACCACTAGATCGGCTAGCCTCCAGGGGAGGTGGCCAGAGAGCTCAGGGACCTCAGAGGAATATGTCACAACAATTAAATGTATTTGTGCTTTGTTTTGACAAAAAAATCCAAGTCTTAAGCAAATATGGAATTAAATCCCTTGATTTAGAGGATCTTTGGTCCATGGCTTAGCTTAGGTGGTTTTATAGGGTTTAGGCTGGTCACTAGAGTCCAACTAATGGCTGTGGAGTCATTAATTTGGTGACTTTGGGGTAGTTAGGCCATCTTTAGTGCATGGGTTCAATGTGGGTCCATATGATCAAAGCTTGGGTTGGGCTAGCCTTGGGCTAAGTAAAAATTGAATGGTCCAAATGATCAAGGGAGATGTTATGAAAATTTTTCATGAAGGAATTGAGTGGAAATTTTGGGTTTAAGGACATCAATTTGGTGGGATTTTGAGACATGGCTAATGTGGGGCAAAATTGGGGATTTTTGAACTTAAGTTGAAATCAAATGAAATTGAGGCTTCACCAAGGCTAATTGAAGGTCAAGTTTGATGTATGTAAATGTTATGAAGATCTTAGAATACAAATTGTGGCAAGTTGAGTAGACCATGTGTTCAATTTGATGAAACCAAGTCATAAAGCCAAAATTGGGGTTTTGATTTAGATCAAAATTGAGTTCAAATGATGGACCAATTGGGATTGGATTTGGTCCATGTTGGTCATATGAAGAATTAATGAGTTTAGAATCGAAATTTGGAAAAATTGGGACCAAAGTGATGGACATTTGAGGTGATTTGGGGGAAATTGGGCCTTTAAAGGTAATTTGGCGGTTTTTGTCAAAGATGGTCAAATTGGCCAAATTGGGTCATGTGGTAGTTGAGAAAAGTGAAATTGGGAATATTTGGGAGGTTTTGGGAATTTTTGGTATTTTTTGGAATTTTAGGCTAAGGAGGGATATTTTGGTAATTTGACAATTTTTTGGTGATTTTGGGTAGTTTGGGTGTTTTCAAGATATTTGGAATGATTTTTGAACCAACTTGGGTATTTTGGGTAAATTTGGGAATTTTGCCAAATTTAGGGTCCCAAGAGTATCTGGTAATTTTGGGGAGTTTAGGGGCAAAAGGCTAAGCTAGGCATTTTTGTAGAGTTGGGGTGCGAACCACCATCAATAAGCCATGGACCAATGGAAAACCCATTTTGGGTCCTCTATGTACTGGTCTTAGCTAAACCCTAGCCTAGGGCCAGTTGGTTTAGAGGACCACCTACATGAGTATCCCGAAAGATCAAGGGACCAAAGTGTAGAAGTTTAGGTTTTAGGGCTGTGAGTGATTATGGGTGAGAGTGAGTGTAAGTGAGTGCCTTAGCCCTAGACCAACACCCAGGGTCAACCCTAAGGTCTAGCAGTCCTAAGGTTACTCTCCTTGAGCTCCCCCATAATAACCCACCTACTAAGTGCTAGAGGTTAGGACCAATATGTGGAACTTCAAGTTGAGTAAAGAGGAGTTTGGAATTTCTAATGGTCAGGGTTCCTTTTCTAGTTTTCTAAAAATGGTCAACAGAAAATTCTTATGACTATACCCTAAGCTACTAAAGAGGAAATTCTAAACCTCAACCAAAAGTGAGGTCAACAATATATTTCCCTATTTATTTGCACTTAATTCCATGAACGAAATACTCCTTCATGGACTTAAATGTGATTCTCACTCTATTGTAGAGCTCATACTCTATTTCCCCGATCATATGTTTCACAATATATTTTAAAAATTTAATTGGCCAGATCAAATAGTAAATTAAGAGTGGAGTTAAAAAACCATCCTAATTTCTTTTATGTTTTAACATTTACACATTCAAATTATCTCTTCTTTTCACCATATCTCAGAGTAGGGAGAAAGATAAAGAAAACTACTCAGACTTCATGAAAAAGATACAACAGAACACAAGTTTCATATATAAAAGAAAGTTCATACACTAATAATAAATAAACAACACTTATTTGAAACTCTTTCTCAAAGCAAATTCCTTGTAGCCTCTCTTAGAAAATGTAGGAAGAAGAAATCTCTCACTTATCTCTCTCTCCACTCTTAGAGAAGAATTCACACTTAAGCTCATCACAAAAACTTAATACTTTATAGAAAATAAATGACTAATGGTGTGCAATGGCGTGGAAGGATGCAAAGTGGCACAAAGGGGGCAAAGAGATGCGTAGAAAGACAAAGAGCGAGTGGAGGAGTGTGAAGAGTCTTTTCTAATCAATTTTGGCTTTAAATAGAGCTTAAGGTCGGTTTTCCAATAGGTGCATCCAAAACTCTTCAAAAAGCATCCAAATTCATCGAAACTTCTAGAATCAAGGTCTGCACCGACACTGGCGCTGTTGGCGCTAGTGGCCATTTAAGTAAATCCATTTTCCCTATCAAACGACATCATCGGTACCCAGTCTGGCACCGTCGATGCTAAACAATTTTTTCAAAAACTCTATTTTGACTCCAAATTTCATCCTTTTTGCTTCTTTTTTGCTCCAAGTCCTAAAAATCAACAAACTACAATAAAAAATGAAAAATACATTCCCTTAAAATGTAATATCACCAAAAATTAGTATAAAATATGAGTATAAAATTTCATATATTTTTGTTGTATCCGCTATAAGAGACTGATCCAAGGAGGCTAACCAGAGTGGAGGTGGCTGGCCGGTTGGTGGAGGTAGTTGACCTAGGTGGTCGACCGACTGATGGAGATGACCAACCCATGTGATTGATCGATTGGGAGAACAAGCTGCTGTTGCAACTATGGAAGCAATATGTTTAACCTAGGAAAGATCTAGATATTTCCTGTTTTACATAAAGTCCCTGATTTTTTAATTCTTTGAGGTAAAGCTGCAATAAGAAGGAAATAATCATATATACAGGAAATATAATTTTATGTATCACTAGTTATATTCCCTTAATTTTTTAGCAATCTTTTTTTTTATTTTGCATTTGCTTTTGTTGTGCCGATTTTGTGGTCTATTTCTAAGAAAATTGTGGTTGATTCTTAGATTTTTAGATATGGTTCTTTCCCCAACTCAAGTCTCATTCCTTTCACATATTTTTGCTATTTTTGGAATGCCACCTCATACGGACCGCACCTTTCACTAGGTCTTAAGTGGATCTTATCGTTGCCTTCGTGGCGGTAACTATTGAGACTCACTCATGGAGTGATTTTCATTATCCCCTTTGCGGAGCTTGTCGCCGCTGTGCACAGAACCACCTCCATAGTTTGTTCTGAGTCAAGTTTCGAGACATGCTTTGGATGCTTCGAGTGTGAGGAGAGTTTTTTTCTTTCCTCTTTCTTTTGAAGAGAACTAAGGAAAAGTAGTACTATATATATATATATATATATATATATATATATATATATATATATATATATATATCTGTGTGTGTGTGTGTTTCTCTGTTTAAGATTTCTTCCCTATTAATGTGCTTTTCTTCTTGTTGTCGACACACTCAATGCTAATTGCACTTTTTAGAATTTCTTATATAAATCTATCCAGTGAGTTCCCAAGGGATAGAGCATGATGATAAGGGAGAGAGAAGGGGAGAGAGGAAGAGAAAGATAGAGATTTGGCCTGGGGTAGGGGCAGGGGAGGGGCAAAGAGGGGTGTTACCGAGTTCTTTGGCCCCTTTTATTTCCTTGAATCTTTTGTCTACAAGAGAGGGATGGGGGAGAGATCGAGAGAGAGGAGAGCCATAATAGTGACATCCAAGGGACCTTTTACCTGTTACAAGTTCCTTTATTTATATAAGAGAAAAAGAGGGAAAATTAATATTACAGAAGTCCCCTTTCTTTAAAGAGGACAACACAGGGTCTTTGGGTCCTTTCCTCGCTTAGGTTTGTTTTTCTGAAGTTTTTTGGTTAGTGATGCTCATCGGATGCTGGCGGCCGACCTAAGGTAGTTGCTTGAATGGAGGAGGTGGTTGACTTACCGACAACTTTATATGTGCTTAAAAGTGTAATAACAATTATAGATTCAATAAAGATTTATATAAGTAAAATATTCAATATTGGTAAAGTCACACTTATCAACGTAAGTATACGTATAGCTCAAGTAATATAGAGCTTTAATGGAGTCCTAGATATCGATCCCACAGGAAGTAATATTAGAAACTTTGAACTAAGATTTTAGAAAAGTAATACTCAATCACAACAATAGAATTCAAATTGCTTATCTGTCACTAATATGCAATTGAAATAATCATATAATTTTTATAATTCTCTTAAATAACTAATTATACTAATGAAAGTTTTAATGTGATATTCAATATATAAGAAAGCATCATTCTCCTTGCCAAGAAATTATAGTGAATGGATAAAGTGAATCAGTTCAAATTGTATTATTTCAAATAGGAACATACATATTCTTTACCCTTTGGTCCAGACATAAAGAACATTGACTAATCCTACGCTTGTTTACTGAATCTGCGGCTAGGCTGGGAGGATACCGACTCTCACTTGGGAGCTCCCATGTTCCCCTCGTCTGAGGGCTAAAATCTACACTTCAGCACCCAAACGATAGGACCGAATTGGGGACTTTAGTATGTCACTCTAAAATCTCCAATTCTTTGACCGATAATTTTATTTCCCTATTTATTTGCACCCAACTTCCAAGGGCTTTGACCTCCCTGAATCTTGGATGTAATCTTCACTTTAGTTGTAAAGCTCAACATATTTTAACAAATCAATTGGCCAAATTGAAAATAAATTAAAATCGAAGTGGAAAAATTATCATATTTTCTTTAACATTTTCATGACTTAACCAATTCAAATCACCATTTCATAAATCTTATGACAAGGAGAAAGACAGAGAAAACTACTCAAAACTCATGGGGAAAACACAACAAAACTCAAAATTCATATATAAAAATAAAGTCATACAAACTAAAATAAGTAAATAACACTTATCTCTAATTTTTCCAAAGCAAACTCCTTGAAGTTCCTCTGAATTTCTTCCTTCTTTACAACACACAAAATTCCTCTTCAAAGCGGCAAAGAGGAAGAAATCTTTCACTTTCCCTCCACTCTTACAATCTCTCGAAGAATTCCTCATCATTAACACACTCTAGAAACCCTAACTTCACTAATTACCACTCTACTCCACTGATTACCACGCCTCCTTATTTTTGGCCAAAGTGTTCTTTTAAAGATGTAGATGAGTTTTCCGAAGAGTTGCCTAAGCATCCCTCCAAAATTCATCCACATTCAATGTATTTTTGGACTCAACC
>NEWO01000371.1:233403-252560 GCA_003013225.1 Phalaenopsis aphrodite | reverse complement strand
TGACATTACTTCAAAGAGGAAGACTATACCAGTTTGAGCTACCTCTAGGAACATTATGTCTGAACTGGATCTAGTCAAAAGATGGCTACCATTAAATACATTACGCCAATGAGGAAGACTAACCAGCTCGAGCTACTACCAAGGACATTACGTCCAAACTGGATCTAGTCGAAAGATGGCTACCATTAAGGATATTAGGCCAGAAAGGAAGGACTCCAAGGTGGGAATTAGAATTCCAGTACTGACCCCAGATAAATCAGGAGGTTTGATTGAGTGTTAAGAAGGGAACATGGCTCCAAAGACCTGCCTCAAATGCGTGAAGTGGTGAGGAGTGTGACACTATATGGAGAATGCAGAAAATTTTAGAAGATTTTGTTGGGAGTATAGTATGATCATAGAAGTTCATGCAGTGCTAAAATTTTTTTGAAATGTCTGTGTAGAGATTTATAATAAAAAAATGAGATGTAGAATTTTTTTTGTTGCATTTATTTTAAGACTTGGACCTCATTTTAGACAAGCGCGACATCTAAGCCTCTAACGAGTCTTTGTCTCTGAAACACGAGGCATAGTGCTTCTTGAAGCATCGTCCACTGACAAATGAAAAGTGTAAAAAATAGTCCATTCCTTAAGGTACTCTCAGAATTATATTATTTTCAAGTACATAGAAAGATGAGATGTTTCTACGGACACCACAGCTGAAGAGGCCGCCAATTCATAGCTTCGTTTGCAGCAGTCATCATTTAATTTGTTGCAGATTCTGTAAAGGTTGTGAAGTTGTCTTTAAGAATTCTTTTTGATTTTTTTGAGTTGACGTTGGAGTTGTATTTATTGGGCATTGAAAGATACGACTTCGAGGTCGAATTTCCATTAACTGCTAATATCATCATCATTCCTTTAATTCTTTCTTTTTGGGCCTAAGCAGATTTTATAATTTCTGCTCATGTGATCAAAACATTTTTTTTCCAAATATATTTTTAAGCCAATTAATAGCTGACCAAAAGACTCAAGATTGTTGAATTTTTTCTTGAATATAATATCAGGAGAATTTTTCTAAGAGAGCATTAAGTCTCATCAATTAGGGGAAACTTGGACACCAATTTTTGATTATGCATCCACCTCAAGCTTCTTCTCACGGAGACTTTTCTTTTTGCTTTGATTTCGTCGATCAAACTTTTCACACAGTCTTTTTTTTCTCTTTTTCCCTTATTTTGTTGAGAATTACTATATCCAGTAGAGCATGATTTAAAGAATTTGAATGTCTGAATTCAGACACCAATTTTTGATTTTATGCTCACCTCAAGCTTCTTCTCAAAGGACTCACAATTTTTTTCTTTGCTCCGTTTATTTTTTGAGAATTATTATATCTGGTGAAACATATTTCTCTTAAAGATTTTGAATGTCCACACTTCCCTCTTTAATAATCCACAAATATTTCTTAAGATGAATTCTGGGATATTATAACTTGTTTGAAAGTCATGACCCAGTCACGTGACAGGAAATTAAAAGGCTCGTGATCTCTTAAGTCAATTACTCGTATTTCAACCACACTATTTTATTTTGAAATCAACTTAGGACCCAGTCCAAATTCTTTAAAGTGGATGACTCACTTATTATGTCATTGATTTCATTCTCCCCTGAAGTCATATTCATATCAAAACGTCCAGTTTCTCTTTTGATGTGATGAACTTTCCAAATATCGAACAATTTTGGATGACAACAAACTCTTTCTTTCCTTTCATTCATTGCGGCAGTAGGGGTGGGACAGACTAACACTGATCATGCTAATATCCCCTTTAAACAAAAATAATAGTACAATAGTGGCCAAGAGGCATTTCATCCGTTGTCAGGTGCATAGAGGTCAGTTGGAACAATTAGCTCAACCGAAATCATATTGATAGAACCTATTTCAGGTTCTTTTCAAATATTCTTTCGGGATTGCTACTTTTTCACTTTTGAAATTCTCCTCAAGCCAATCCTAGAACATAAAGCAATTTTATATGGTGTGGCTGACCAACTGGTGGTATGGACACTATTGGGGATGATCTTTCATGCTGGCTTCCTTTGGCTTTTTTGGCTTTGGTGGTCTGAATTTCAGTTTCATTAGCAAGTCATCAAACAACTTCAACACAGACTCATCTTTGAATGGGTATACCTTGCTTAGTCATTGATTCTTTATTAAAAGTGACTTTTTATATGCAGAATGCGGCCTCCTTTCCTGTGCCTTTGTCAGTTGTGCAGGCTTTGAGTTGGACCCAATCTCAAATCCAAAAAATGGTGCAGTATAAGCATCGACTGACTCTTTCTCAAGTAGAATCTCTTTTCTTTTCTTCAGTAGAACTATTGGTGCAGTGATGGTGAATCTGATAGTATGAGCAGAAGCAGTCCTCGGAGAAATCCCAACACTCCTAACGACAGACTTTACAACACTAGTAGGTACTTTTTGACCAACACCTTTGAAGGGGGGAATCCCTTGAAAGATTTCAAGTTGAACTCTACAATAGGCTCCACAGATTTATCTGTTTCAAACTTTATCATTGTGACGACCTCCTTCCCGAACTTGACTTCAATATCATTGAATCCTTGTCCAAGATTTAATAACTGCAGGTCAGGCAGCTCATCCCTGTTGATAGTGAACTCCACTCCAGAGGCAAAAGAAAAGATCAACTTTGACAAAGACATTGTCTTTGTTATTTGAAGAATTTCGAAAGTTGGCGACGTCCCGTGCCTTGTAGTTTCATCAAAAGTACTCAAGTTAACGCACTTGTCTTATTAACTGGGCATCCTTTATTATTTTAATTTTCAAATTTATTATTTATTGGTGATTAAAGAGTTTCGATGAACAAATTAAACGGGCGTGAAGAGACAAAAAAATTTGGATTGATTCACAGAAAACCAAACCAAACCCAAAGGATACGGAGAAAATATAAAGTTTAGGACCAACTTTACAACGCACAACTCCCAGGCAGACTAGTCCACCAACACACCTATTGGCGTTTTGACCCAACATAAAGATTAAAAGTCCTAATGAACTCTTGAACCTCTCTATTCTAAGGTGGTTGAAAAGATGGTCTTTAAGTCCGAAGGAGTTGATTTTACTCACCCAAGAATGGAATGGGTGAAGCATGTTAAAAAAATATGAAGTTAAATTGATCTCTTATCTTTCATAGTTTAAATGAATGAGCATTATACCTCAAACCCTGTATCTATCCTAAAAGATAAACACAAGAATTGAGAGTGAGGCTCGATCAGATGAACTAAGAAATATATGACATCCATTTGGTTCGTGAAAACCATTTTTATTTGCTGACAAGTTCTCCTATTTAATACAAAAAAATAAATAAGGTTTATATTAAGCTGGGTTCAAAAAAGCTTCATATAAGGGCAATCCCTTAAAGTTAATTACATCTTAGATAACCAAAGTCACCTAAGAAAACTCTCGATAAAAATCAGAGAATATTATCTTCAAAGAGGTCAAAAGGATAGAATTTTTTATTGAGATCGGACAAAGAGGTGTGAAAAGGGAATGACTCAATTTTGGAACATTTTGTTGTAGAGTCCAAATGAGGGGGAACTAGGGGACGTCACTAATCACGAGGAGAACCTCGGTGAATTCCCAAGCTATCTTATGGTTTAACTTCAATTTTAAAGAGAAATATTTAAATATTTCATCATATCAATTAATTTAGGGATTAAATTCGTGTGAAACGACCACACAAATAGTCTGGAAGACATGAGGATTTATGCCGCGAAGAACGACAACCTCAGAATCCTAAGACAAGTTAGGGGTTAGATTGTACAGCAGAGCTATACAAAGGCTTAAAGAAAAGTTGAAGATTTATGTTGCACAAGAAAACAAACTCGAAATCCTATGGCTTGTTGTTTAATTTTAAGGAGTGGTTTAGCTGATGAAAACATGTTTTACTATTGAAGATGGTTGTGCTGCCCACAATGCTATCTCCAAGCTCCTGGTCATAACTCCTTTGAGTTCGACATTAATTTTAAATGTACATGCAATTGTTGAGTCAACGATCTGCTGCCGGTACCTCCTATAAAACCAACTACTATCCTCCTACTCTAAGGTATAGCATGTAAAAGAAACAATAGCAGGTAAAAGAAATAATAGCAGGTAATATTATATCTTCTCATTATATATAATATTTTAGTTATAATGAAATTTATAAATAAAGGACCTTTCAATTGAATTGATTTGAGAGGTTATTGTTTCTCTTTAAGAAAGCTTTTTGGGTATACTTTTGTTTGTTAGATGAACTAGAACACACATTATTTGATAAAAAAAGTACATATTTACTATTTTAATTTTAATTTATCCGATTTTTTCATATTAATTTTTTTATTACATTTTCTTTAACTTTTCCGTACATTTTTGTAAGTTCTATCACTTCGTTCACTTATTTTTGTAAGGTTTAGTAAGTTAACTAAAATCTATCATAGTCTCGTTATCTATCATTCTTGACCTACACACACTGAATCTTCTAAAATATAGCCCACAAAAACTCTTAAGTCCTTTTTTTTTAATATCTTAAGATATCCAAGGAATATCTACACCCGTCATATCTTCCCACAAAACATCTTCTTAAGCTCCATATAATGTTAGGCACCTAATAACTAGCTCAAAACCCACTATGTCTTTTTAGGCCTTGTCAACCTTTAGATCAACATCTTCTTAAAGCCTTCCAAGCCTCAAACCTTCCACTTGATTCCCATACATCCTCTTATACAAAATGAACTAATCTCCACAACCCTCCACTCCAATGACCACTGCATACTCTCCGTCAATAATACAAATCCTCAAAGATACATTCATCAAAAGGATATTGTTGATCTTTTGCAAGCTTTTGAATTGGTGCAATTGACACATGTGATCTGACTTTTAGAATTCACATGTGTCACAATTTTTAAAGTTAATAAAATAATGTATTATATGATTTATCATCATGATGAGTTCATTTTGGATAGGATGAATAGTGTTCTCATCTATAAATTCATATGATTTTACAACATCATTAGAATAATACGAAAGATTTTAGGCATCACCATTAATATGTTTTGAAAATGAAGTACGAACCTACAATATTGACAATAATTGAAATGAATGAAATAGTTACAATCAAAATGAATCATTATTTTTTTTAAATTTTTATTTGAATCATTATTAGAGCTTAAGTGTTATGACTAATTGGTATTATTTTTAAGATAATATCTATGATCATATGTACTTACAAAACAAATTTGATTTATATTGTGATAGTTGTTTGTTATGGATTCATTTTATTACCCTTATCATGTATAACTCTTTCATTTTTTTCTTAATATTAGTTGATGCAAAGTAGGACTAATGATAAATTTTTATAATCATAAAAAAATTAGACTAGTCATAAAAATTAATACATGAAGTTTTAAAATCCTATAGAATGTTAAAAACAATATTATAACTATCAACAGTACATCCTTTATAATGAAACCACATTTATAAAGCCATTTGGAAATCAATATGCTTGAGACTTGAAATTAAGAAAATGATGGAATGTAAAGTTCGGTTGGGGTTATGATTATGACTAAGAAAAAAATATAAGAATATGTATTTAAAAAAATAACATTGTATGATAAATTTAAGCAGTTTAAAATTAAAATCTACATACATTCCAAAAAGGATGAAAGAATTCTAGAGAAATTTAGAACGCTAGAAAGTTTTTTGATGCATGCCATATAGCTCATTACTAATCCTTTATCATATAATATATTTTCAACTTATACTTGTCCCTGTACATGCTTAATTATCCTCATTCACAACTATCTTGCCTAAAATACCAAAGCCTTAAGTACATCACAGCTAAGAACTTTGTAATCACAACGCTTTCTTAGCAACCCTATTAAAAGCTTTGCCAATATTGATATACAAGAGTTGTAAACATTACTAAAAGTGTCTGCAGTTAAAATCATTGTTGTTCATTATACCAAAACATATCAATAAATTCCTCCTCACCTCGCATGAATCCTCTATTCTGCTCTCAATCATGTTCATCCCTAACCCTACCTCCCCCTTTGCTTGTTAACTCTACCATCGATGACCACATATGATGGAAATTTCGCCAGCCGCCGTCAACACTAGAGACTTTGTTGGCCATAAGCAATGATAATATTTCCAATGAGAGTAATTTTTTAATTTAGGAAATCTCTAATTTTTTAGAAAACTTTAATTCAACATGCATTCCCTTAATTATAACAGGTTTTTTTAATTTAGGAAGATCTTTTTCTTTTGTCTTTTTCATATTCTTTTGGTTTAAGGGAAATTTTTGGAGTAAGAAGTTCTTACTTATGCTTCATTGATATTGGCTACCATTTGATCATGTATTTTGTAAACAAATATTTTAATTTGATAATGAATAAGAAATTGGAAGTGACCCAAAATAATCTAATTGCAGTAGAATTTTAGCTCAAGTTAAAATTTTAAATTTCACATTTAGTAAACCCAATAAATCCATAGTAAAAAAAGTTTAAAAATTTTCTTTTTGGAGCAACAGTTGGACAATCAGGTGTTCCAATTAAATGAAAGAAAAATATTATAATTTTTAGCTTATCGTGTTAGGAAATTAACCTGTTGCCCAATAATTTAGATGCCATGCATATAGAAAGAAATATTTGTGAAAGTTTTATTGACTATTAAATCTTGATAAATATAATAAATAACTTATAGGCAGGTCACAATTTAGTTGGCGTTGGGTATAAGAGAGATTTACATTTACAACTTCTAAAAAATGTTGGTTATTTTATCACCTTCAATGTTATTGGATTCTGCAATAAGTTAGTGGTAAATGGTGTAACCATAAGATTAGCATAAAGTTAGAGTACTAAGTTAGTCCCCTTATGCCTTATAGAGAAGAAAATGCAGAATTTTCTTGAGGGAGTAGGCATAATATATTGGTGTCTAATAGCCATAGCTAGTGGAACACGTTATCACTATACTTTATTTAGTTATGATATGAATAAAATAATAATCAATTATTACGGAAGAGGGCTGTCAAAACTATTGAAAATACAAAAAAGGAATTGTCCACTTCCTTGTACAATAAGATAGATTAGTTCTATTTGGGACATAGATAAATGGTATGAAGTTTTTTTAAATTAAGTATGGGTAGCAAATATCAAATTAATTTGTTATCATTTGTTTTTACAAGCTAATCATGATAGGCTAGAGTTGTGAAGATTTAGTAGAATCATAAGAATTAGACATGGCTATTTGAATATGGCACAAAAAGATGGGTAAAAATATTAGAATACTTTATTTTTAGTGATTTTTTTACACTAATTATAGGTTTTTTTAAAATGTTCATACAAGATTGGGAATAGAAGAGTTAACTCTTTAAATGGAATTATAGAGAACAAAGATATGGTGTTCATGTTTGTCATGGTCTCATGGTCTTGGACACCGTAGAAGTGTATTAAAACATGATTTTGGAGTCTTTCAGACACTATATTTTTCACAAAGCACCACACCTGCAGGTGAAAAATGCAATGGTTCAAGCTTTACTCTATATGCCTAATTAGAAGATAATATGCATTCCATACAATTTAAGATATGAAAATTCACGCAACAAATACAGATAAATTATCAAACACTTGAAATCACACTCGATAAATTATTTCTTGAATAAATAATTATTTTATTTGATTTTAATCATCATAATATTATCATTTGGTTATGTGATTATTATTAAACGAGATTTAATAAATCTTCATTTAGTGATTAACCAATTGAGGGAGATTCTAATGGAATGGTCATACTTTAATGCACTTTATTTTTTTATTCTAAGTGGTTGGAGATTGAACTGATGGATTGCTTCATGTATTGAGATTAAATTTTGTGTTTTTGTGCTCATTTTATTCTAACATTTTAGTGGCTTCATTATGTTGGATTTCTTATTTCATGACGTGGCTATGTGGTTAACTCATTTTTGGCCAACATATCATTATTGTCCCTTACTTAATCTCCATAATAAACATAGATTCCCCATTAATACCCTTAGGTGGGTGGCTGTGTGAACCTGGCCTAGTTTGGTTGGACAAGATGGTTAGTTGAGGTATGGTTGGCTTACTTCTTGCCTTGTAGTCTCAAGTGAACTTCACTAGCTTTTGGCTCATGTTATGTTTTTGGGAGCTTAGTGGTCATGTCACTTTGGAATATAAGAAGGTCTGGCTTGACTTAGATGTGCTTCATTTAGACCTTTGGGTCAGTTAGTATGTTTACTTATTTAAATTTTAAATTAAATTTAAGACCTAAAATTTAATTTAGTTAATTCTAATTTTTAATTAAACTTAAATCTTCAGTCAAATTATACAATCCTTAACTCAAACTAAAATCATCCTAAAATTAAGTTAAATCAATTCATAAATCTAAACTAAGTACATAACTTACAATCTTAATTCAACCTAAACTATAACAAAACCTAAATCTAAATTTAACCTAACTTAAGTTATAACTAAATTCACTAAATGAAAATATGACACTAAATAGGACGCAATGGAGAAAAAGGATTCATGTAGCCGACCCCACGTAGTGGGATTAAGGCTTTGTTGTTGTTGTTGTTGTTGTTGTTGTAAGTTATAACTAAATTCAAACTAATTCAGTTAATAGTTTTAAACTCACTTAAACATAACTCAAATCATTCAAAGATAATCAAACT
Source organism: Phalaenopsis aphrodite (assembly GCA_003013225.1). Classification (NCBI taxonomy): domain Eukaryota; kingdom Viridiplantae; phylum Streptophyta; class Magnoliopsida; order Asparagales; family Orchidaceae; genus Phalaenopsis; species Phalaenopsis aphrodite. Next base: position 243,858 of record NEWO01000371.1, on the reverse strand, counting down.
CAATCCAAACTAAGATATATTCAAACCTAAATTAAATTGAATCAACACCAACATATAATCTAATCCTAATCAATTCAAAACCAATGCTCTAACTAAATTTAAACCTAAATCCACTTGGGTTTAATCTAAATTCAACTTAAAATTAACACTACATATAAAATCTTATCAGTTTAAACATAAAAGTTAATCAAACCCAAACTACACCAAAAGTTGAAATGAACCTAAATGAAATACAAACCTATAATTAATTTAAGTTGTAAGATAATTATAATAAGCAAACTTAATTAAAATCCCATTGAACAAAAAGCTAAGTCTAATAAAATCTTTGCTTAAAGTTAAAATAATTCAAACTAAACCAAGAATTCAAGAAAACCTAATCTTTAATCAAGTTAACCAAGCATACTTTTCTTTTGAATTTGAATTCCATCCCATAAGACATTTTAGGTTCAAGGTTTATCCAAGCTTCGTTTTGTTATCCAAGGCTTGTTTGGGCATGTTGAGAACTTGCCCTTGACTAGTCTTGCCCACTAGTTTTACTTGGGTGCATTCAAGCTAGCCTAAATTGCTAGGTTGATAGCACCCAACATCCAATTTTAGGCATGAAAANAATTATGCTCTCTCTCTATTCTGATAAATACTTAGAACTCCTTCCGTGTTTGGATTAGGAACTTAGCAGAATGAATTAGTTTAAGAATCAACCCACACAATAAGATCTACAAATTATTTATTTTATGACCTTATTAGATCAAAGAGATGTGAGATTTAATCCCTTGATAGCTGAGATTTAGAAAATGTCTCACATCCCTTACCAAAGTTTGGAGATTAAGGGTGTGTTTGGGGTGGTTTATCCACAACTTCTGCATTTTCAAAACTCAAGGAGGGCATTTGTTTCTCGCATTTGGAGTGTGTTTGGCCAAACATGATTTTATGTTAATACATAGACGCGATTCACGGCCTCATCCTTGCGGGCTAGCATCTCAATCTATTTTTTACTTACGTACCCCTCCCCCTCCCCTCCCAACTCGCCCTCTCCCCTGTATTTCATACCCTAAGTTTTGATCGTTTTCCCTGTCCTTGTAGCCCTCTCTCCTGCGTCTCTTGCCTTAGGTTTCAATTGGACTTCTCGTTCTCTCCTTTGTGATCCAACATCAATGTGCTTTGTAAGTATTTGACAATTTTATTTTGTTGTGATCTGTAACATTGGAGCACTGCGTTGAGGGTCTTTGGAGCACTGTGTTTGAATGCCTCTTCTGATTTACAGTGAAATGTTTTCCGTGCAAAGGAAGATGTTTTGTATTCTTTGCATTCATTTCAGGGTTTGTGGAGCATCGTTTGAGATGGATTTTGTTTTTTGTTGTTCGAATGTAGATCTGAAATTTTCATTTTGGAGAAATGATGATGTTCGTATAAGATGGCTTTCATTTATTGATGTTTTTATTTTGATGCTCGTGGTTGCTAAAATTTTTGAGATTGATATTCATTTTTTAAATTGCTGTTAGTTTTAAGTATGGTAAGTTTTGCGATTGGCATATCTGTGGCATTTTGGAGAAATGAGGATGGAGGATTTTTTCTGGTTAATTTTGAATGTTTCTACTAGCTTGCGAGTGGTGGCATGGGTGTGTTGACTTTGACTTGCTTTGATTGGCTTGCGTGTGCTGGCCTGGGTGTGTTAGCTTGGGTGTGCTTGAGTTGGCTTTGGGTGTGTGGGTTGGTAGTTTAGGTGAGGTGTGCACATGACAGTGGTGCCTATGAGTGTTGTTTATGGTGGCTTGGGTGTTCTTGCGATGGCTTTTGGTGAAAGATTCTTGTTATATTTGATTGATTAAATGCTAACTGTTTTCATGTGTTCACATGCGTGATGCGACGCTTTGGTCATTTTTTCAAAAAAAGCTGCAAATCAGTTGTTTTCAAAACATACAATCCAAACGGCTAAACAATTTATCCATAACAAAGATAAAATGATCATTTATCCAGAATCAGTTGTTTTTCAAACACACAAATCAAACAGTCGTCCAGCTTATCAGGATAAGCTGCTGATTAACAGATTATCATGATCGACTGCTTATCTGGATAAGCTGAATAAGCTACAGCTACCCCAAACAAACCCTAATTCACGTCTATTAATTTTTCTCAATTGGAAAGAACGGATGTGATCATGAGAAAATTGTTCAACCCGATGGAACCCACATTCAAAATGCAGTGGTCAACCACATGTCGCAAGATAAAAGTTCAATCTAGTCAGATGCTGATGAAAAGGTTAACACGAGACTATTTTAAAATCTAAATTAATTAATTCAATTAAATAAATATTAAAAATAATAAAATTCTTAATTAATTATTTAATTATTAAAAAATATAAAAAGTTATTCAAAATTTTTTATTTTGAGTAGCTTAATGAGAGAAAATTATAAGCTCTAGTTTTTTTTTCCCGTTGTTTTGGTTTTCTTTAAAAAAACTTAAAGTTTAATTAAGTTTACTTAATATTTAATTAATTCTCTATTTTGCTCTAAATCTTCCAGGATTATTCCTTGGGTCTTACCAACCTTTCAGACATTTCTTTTGATTTTTGGGCAAATTTTTTAGGTTTTTCCCAAAATAAACCTTAAATCATTCAATTAACTTAATTAAACAAATTTGTTAGTTATATTAACAAAAGCCTAAAATCATTAAACCCCAAGTTAAATTAGGTCTCTCCTAAGGTTTAAATTGTTGGCATTAGTGCACTAGGTAGAGTTAATTAACTAACTATATTAATTAATGAATTTTGATTAATTATTTATTTAATTAAACAGAACCTACCTTAAACTTTAAAATTACATAAGATTTATTAAACTCCTCAATAAATCTTTAAACTTTAACCTAATAATCATTTTAACATCTTGAATAAATTAAACCGTAAAGTAAGGAATTTTAATCAACAAAATAAATTTTTGAACAAAAAAATTAATTAGTGGATTAGAACATTAAAATCCATAACTCCAAAATTATTGGTTAAAACCACTTGGAAATTTGTAAAAGTGTTGGACCTCANTTTCATTACTTTTTAAAGAATAAATAGAATTTTCAAGAATTAATTGAATTATTTTATTAAAATTTTTTTAAAATTTTAATTAAATTCAAATAATCTCAAAATTTTATCATTAGTAACTTACTACCTCGAGAAAAAGTCATAAGTTTGGAATTTAATTGAAAAGAAAAAACAATTAATATTTATTAAATTAATTAATTTAATGATTAAGTTAAACATTTATTAGTTAAATATTTAACATGAAGCACCCAAACTTCTAAAATCAATATGAATTAATCTAATGCACTAAATACTATGCAATTTTAAGCATAAAATTTTATGGATAGAATATAAAATTATAAGAATAAAATAATAATAATTTTTAGGATTTGAAATTAAAAATTTAATTAAATATCAAATAATTTTTAACTCATATAAATAAAATCCATCTGAATTTCTTACTAGAAGATTAGATTATCTTTTCAATCCTAATTATAATATCTTAGAATTTTATAATTTATTTTAAATTTTAATTAATTGAACTCGTTCAAATAAATATTTAAAAAAAAATTCCAATTAAGTATTAAAAATCCCAAAAATTTTAAACTGGCCCTTTAGTATTCTTTAATTCTTGAGATTTTTTCTATAAGAAATTGATATTACTTTTAATAAAATTTTAGATTTTATCCTTATAATTCAATTAACATTTTTTTATCAAATCTTAAATAAACATTCAGTGTCCTACAACCAAATCTAGGTCCAAATACCCCTACGACACATTAGTGACTAACAAATAATTACTAAATTGAAACTAAACTAAATCAAATTGAAATGAATAAAATCAAATAAAGGCTTTTTAGTTAAAAACCAACTTTAATTAAAATTAAGTATAAAAACTACATATGATTAACCTCAAAACCTCCATCTTAATCCATTCATGGGTCCGTTGCTCACTTATGAAATGGATTTAAGTAGGTTTGGTAAGTTAGCTGGCATTGATCAATTTGAGCTGACTTGTTAAATATTGGTCAAACCAAGGTTAAACTTGGTTAAATATTGGTCAAATTCAAGTCAAATTAAGATTAATCCAAAGTCAAGTCAACAATCAATCCAAATCAACTAGTACAACAAGTCAAAGTTAAAATCAGACTCAAATTCAAAATTAAGGTGATGTAATTTAAGTGCAAAGTACTTGGCCAAATTTAATTGATCAAATTTAAGAAACTAAAAAAACCAAATTGACTCAACTCAGCTTTTTAGGGTAGCGTTCTTCACTTTTTTTTGTGGTGCTTACCTTATTAAGATTAGCTAGAGAGCTGTGAAGTAAGACCCCTACCCAAGTTAGTCCCATTATTCAGAGTACTTTTTATAACATAAAATAAAACTTAAACTTAAATCAAACCAAAATATAAACTTAAGTGCACAAAATATAAGCAACTTAAACAAAAGCCATCCAATGATGAAATTAAACATATAACACTTAAACCATAACTCAAAAAATGAGGACTAGTTCTGACTCACTAGCCACACTTACTTAGATAGTTTGCTAGTTTAGCAACCAAGATCTAGGTTAGGATGATAGCAATTATGATTATGCTTTGGATTAGTTTGCCATTTGCGAGTTCTTTGTTGTTGTAAATGGAAACTAGATTGATTACTGATAGTGTGGAATGCATGTTAGGGCATTTTTTAGTATAACATTTTTTTGTAAGATACTATGCTAAGTGCTAAAAAGAGGGAATCAATTAAAATTAAAATAAAAGCAATATTTTTATGTATGTGTTAATGTTTATGCCCCTACTTAAGTACAACCTAATAAGACAGAGGGCTTGGTGCTTGATGGTAATAAGTCCACATATTTTTTTTATAATCTATTGATTATGCTAATTTGCCATTCTAACTAACCTATACTTTAAAGGATTTTAGGCAAGAAAATTTTAATGTATTTTATTGAACTATGCTAAGGCCTATGAGATTAGGATGACTAAGAATAAAACACTACTAGTTGATGCCTTATAATGCCTATAACACTTGAACCATGGAAGATAAACCATTTGAAGATGGAGAATTAGAATAATTGAAGACATCCTTAGTTTTAAGATTACTCAATGTTGTATATGGGTAAAAGCTTTGCTATCCCATTCCTTTTTCTTTAGGAGGTACTATGATACCTTACTACACTGACCCTTTTTATTATTAATTTATTATGCTTTTCCTTACACACAGAAAAATATCATTTTATTAATTTTTTTATGATTATGTTACAAGAATTTGCCTAGATTTTGATTCAATAAGCTCTTAGGGCAAAATAAATTCTTATCTAACTTAAAAACTTTTATTAAGTTTTTAAAAATCTACCCAAAACAAAACATAAAAATAAAATCATAATCCATAGGATAATAAATTAAATAAAATTTATTAGAATAATAGAAGAAACTGAACCATTTGCACACAAATTACATTCATTGCTTGACTTTAAGCACTTCCAAATTGCATGGAGGATATGACTGATGAGGATCACCACCCTTATTAAAACAATTTATCTTTCATACATGATTTTTGGTGCTTAAAGACAGTTGAAAATCACATAAGTAAATGTGTTTATCAAGTAATATATGAACTTAGAGTGTGTATTGATCATAAGAGAAAAGTTCACAATTATTTTTAGCAGGTGAAGTTGTAGTTTACTAAACATCTAAGCTTAGCTTGAAGTGTTCAATATTTCAAAGATTGAAAGAGTTCTAAATTACTAATACAAAAATAAAAAAAACATGTAAATAGAGCTGTAGGAGTTTGTCAGAGGTGAAAAGGTCATACTCCAGTAACTCCAATTTAGTAATTCCTCAACTTTTTTTCTAGTAATTCTCTCTATTAATATTTTTAATCAAGGAAAAGTTCTCCTTAGCTTAAGTTTCGGTCATAAAAAGTGTTAGAAACCCATTTTATAGTTAAGTGGGCTTAAACATACAAGTTTCTCAAGAATATTCTAGCGCTCTAGGTTGCACTCTCCTATTGACATTATGTCCATTTCACTAAGTTAATGTGTGTGAACCTACTTATTCTTCCAGGCAACGATGAGAAGTCCTAGATCATATGAGTTTTTTTTACTTTTTAATTAGCTATTAGGGTTTACGGTTTAGAGACCCGACTGATGAGCGCCAAAAAATCCTACCTGCACCTCCTTAGCAATATCCTACACTTCGGACTCGCTCAAACAACTCAACCACATATGATCGAAGGACCTCCTGTATAAGACATCATTTATCAGGGTGTAGTACATAGATCTTTTCTTTATATGATGCGCTACTGACTTATCATCGGGTAGCTTTCCTGTTTGCAAATATTTTGTTAACAAATGATGCCAATTTTCTATAGTCTGCAACTGCTATTACTGCTCTTTCATTCCCGAATCTGTGCAAAGTATCTATGTTGATCTGGGATAGGTCCTGATGTCTCTGTACCGTTATTTCAACAAAGTCCTCTTGCAAACATGTAAATTCCTTCACGAGTTTGGCCAAAGCATCTGCAAGGGCATTCTCTCTTATGGTGAACTTGTATAGTGTCACATTAGGAATCTACTTCAATAGCTTCATCAGATACTAAAAATACTACTCGATTTTGGGTTTTAGAATTCTGTACTGCGCGGCGACCTGTTGTATGATCAACCATGAGTCAGCGTAGATACTGATGTCGGTTATCCTCATTAAAATGGCTAACACCAGTCCAGTTATGAGGGCCTCATACTTTGCTTTGTTATTCGTACTTGGCACTGTAAGGTGGTAGGAATACCTCAACATTCTTTGTTTTGGCATAATGAAGATCAATCTAATCCCTGCTTTGTCGGGCACTATTGTTTGTGATTCTTTGTCCTTCTGTGCTGATGAAGCTCCATCAAAGTAAATCTCCAAGCATAAAGGATCGGGGTCTTCTAATTTCATATTTGCTCGTTTGGCATTACATCGTTCATAGGAGACTCTGTCGATTAAGAGTGCTACGAGGAAATTTGTTAAAACTTGTCCCATTATGGCCTGAAGAGGAACAAAAGTTATATCAAATTGCAATAATATCATTGACTACCTAGCTAACCTACTGGAAAGCGATGGTCAGGTCATCAAGCATTGCAGAGGATTAAACTTTGAAATCAGGCTGACCTTATAAGAAAGCATGTAATGCCTGAGCTTCTGGGCAGCGAAGACCAATGCCCAACAATGCTTTCAATAGGAGAATACTTTAATTTTGTCGGAATTAGACGACGACTCAAGTAGTAGAGAGCATTTTCCTTACCCTCATCACTAACCTGGGGCAGGGCTCCAAGGGAATCGTCTAAGGCCGCAGTATAAAGTATCAATGGTCTACTTGAGATAGGGGCTGTCAAGATATGAGGCGTCATCAAATAATGCTTAGTGTCCTCAAAGGAATGTTGACATTTATCATCCAAATTAAAATTGGCATCTTTCTTGACCAGCACAGAAAAAGGCTGACACTTACTTGATAAATTAGAGATAAAGAGTCTGAGATATGCAAACCTCCCTTGAAATGATCACAATTGCTTCAAGCTCTTAGAGGGTGGCATTTCTAAGATGACCTTAATCTTATCCTATTCAATTTCAATTTTGAGGTGACGGACAACAAACCCTAAGTATTTTCTAGAGGTAACACTACAGGCACACTTTAAGGGATTCATCTTAAGGTTGAACTGTAGTAACAACTCAAAACATAATTCTCGAATCGTAAAAATGATAGTCATTTAATTTTCTCTTGATGACCACATCATCCACATAACATTCAACTTGTTTATGGATAAGATCATAAAAAATCCTTGTCATAGCTCGCTGATAAGTTTCACCGATGTTCTTCAACCTGAACGACATTATTGTGTAAAAATACACTCCAATCTGCATTATGAAGGCTGTGAGATTCTCATCTTCTTGTGTCATTTTCATATAATTTTATCCAGATGATCTGTCCATAAAAGAGAAAATTTTGTAAGCTGATGCGATATCAATCATCAACTCTGGAATCAGTAGCGCAATAGCAAAAATTCGTTCTTCAAGCATGCTTTGTTCAAATCTCTGAAATCCACACATACTCGAATCTGACCACTCTTCTTTTTAACCGACACCACATTGGCCAACCAGGTCGGGTATTGTTCTTCATGGGCAAACTTAGCATCTATCAATTTTTTAACTTTTGCTATGACTTGTTGCTTGATCTCTAGACACATTCTTCTAGGAGTGTGTCTGGCTGGAATGGCAGCTTGATCCAATCCCAACTTATGAACTGCAACCTCCGGAGCTAACACAGGCATCTCTTCATAACTCTAGGCGAAGCAATTCCTTAAACTCCATTAACAATTTGACTATATTCGTGGGTTCTTTTTCACTAAGCAAGGAGCTAACAAAGGTTGGTTTAGTCTTCTCGTTAGTTCCTAAGTTAACTTCTCTTAGATCGTCAATTGTTGACTTAATCTCTTCTTCAAACTTTGGCGAAGCATCTTTGAAATCTTTTGAAGCTTCCAAACAATCTTCATCAGGCTCTTCAGTAACAACCAAGAAAAATTATGTATCATCCACCAGATCTACCGTACTGAACCCAAGACCCTGCTTTGAACTGAAAGGTCGACTAGTATTACTCCATAATTTCTCAAAAAGTTGTGATTGGTCTTTTGACCACTTCTTACGTACGACACCACATTGAATTAATTTTTGAACACAAGGAGAATACCACTCAAAAGATAGTTCCATTAATTCAGAAGAAGCAATATCTTATAAATTTACATCATTTTCAGGGTTAAAATTAGAAGAAATTTGGTAGAACTTGATTGGTTAGACATCAGCACCATGTACTTCTTTGACCACCAACCTCTCGATCTTGTTAGAATGGATCGGGGTTAGGCTCATAGTCTACAGATAGTTGTTGATTCTGTCATACATTGATTTGTATTCTTCATTCTTTTCGTCTTCTAGAGAAATTTTAAATTGTAGCTTCTTTGGATTTATCATCATTGCTTCTTTCTTCATTTCTTTTCCTTGAAATTTTCTTTTCGATCAATGTTAATCACTGAATTCTTTTGTCCAACAATCCCATCATTTCTTCCTCGACCTCGTCCTCGGCCTCGAGCTCGGGTGTGAGCTCTGGAGAAACCTTCACCATCTCGTCGCAAGGTAGTGGTGAGGGGCTGCTGAATTAGAATCGGATGTTCTTCATCTTGTGTCTCTTCTGGCTCTTCTTCTTTGTCTGTCGTGGTGTTTTTGGAAAAAAATTATCTTCTTTGGAAGTGCATAGTAAGAGGCATCTTCATGGATTCCAATTTATGCACAAAAAAATGATTGAAATCTCCCTTAATGAAGCATTCTTGACTGCTTTCATAGTACTTTATACATTGGTGCAGATACGACAGAACCGTCCGGTACTTGTGGATCCAAGGTTTACCCAGTATGGCATTGAATGATGTCTCAAAATCAATTATGTGGAATTTTACAGCTGTCCTTGTCAGATCGTCGATCACCATAGGTAGCATTATCGATCTGAAAGCTCTTTCTCCCCCTGATTAAATCCTCTTAATATCATCTTATTTGTTTTGAGGTCTTAGGCATCAATCTCCAAGTATGCTAAAGTGCAAAGATTCATCACATTTAAATATGCTCCCAGATCAACTAACTTTCTGGAGACTGTAAACTTGTCAATGGTGACTGAGATGTACAGAAGTTGGTTATGATTTGTTGTACTGATACACATAAAATATAGTTTTTATGTACACAATTTTATACCTATTTTTGAGATATTACACTTTAATAGAATGTATTTGTGTGTTTTTCTTTCAAGTACAATTAAATGGATGAAAATGGTAAAAGGAGTGAAAAAGATCAATTTTGGAGCAAAAATAAAGAAGGTGTGCAAAAGAACTGTGGCGCCTAAGCGCCCAAAACTGGTGCTTACGCAAAGTAAAACCGAGAAGGCCACGTCTAAGCTCCCAATACCTTGCGCTTAAGTGTTGGAAGTAGTTACTTGGTGATTCAATTAATTTGGACAAATTTTTGAAGAGGGGTTTGAAGCAACCCATGATGAAAACCTAGGAAATAGTTAAAGGATACAAAAATACATTCAATTGGCTTTTAAAAGAAGGTAGCTCTTAGAAGATTCATTGAATGTGGACACATTTTGAAGAGACACCAAGGCACTTTTTGGGAAATTATAAAAGAAGACTTGGATTGAAGATCTCACTCTCTCGCTACCCCCTCCCTTAGAGAGGCTTCGTCCACACACGCCCCCCCCCCTCCCTTACTTTTCTTTTTATTTTGAGTTGTACTTTTATTGTAAGTGAAGGAAGAGACTCAAAGGAACTTCAAGGGTTTGGTGGAGAGGATTTGAGATAAGATTTTATCTTTGTGACTACATTTGATTTTAATTTAGACTTCTTACTTGTTCGCATGACTTCTACTTTCAAA